>JAPSES010000144.1:8876888-8889725 GCA_029822895.1 Maxillicosta whitleyi
TATAACGAAGAGAAAATTGTGAAAAAATATAGATTAACTGAAATTTGAATGAAGATTTCTTCAAAGTAAAATACCGGCAACAGGTTAAGCTGCTGAACATTTTCATGGCATGTATTAAAGTCTATTTATTAACCATTGTTGATGTCTTACCAAAGTTTCACTTTCTTCTTCTTTCAATGCAACAAAATTTAAAGTGAGTTCATATTTTGCACTGTATTTTTTTTCTGTCAATTTGAGAAAGTGTGTGGTATTAATTACAGAGTGTGAGAGATTGCATCTGTCAACAAGAAGAACATTGTTTGTTTACTCATAAAGAGAGAAAAAATCAGAGGAGGGGAGGGGTGAATGGAAAAACAAGAGACTTTTATTGCACGTTAACCAGCCCTGAACAGATTTGTGCAGTTTATAACCCTGTAATGAAGGAGCTGTGCTGCTGCTCCTGCTGCGTCTGCCTGTGTGACTGCTGGTGTGGGGATGGGATTATAGAAAATGAAACGAGAAGTAGAGCTGTGTGTGTGTGAACATGTGTTTCAGCAGTATCTCATGGCCGCTTCATCTGGTCTTCATCTGGATACAAGTGTTTGGCTGCTCCTGTATTTTGTATTTGCACGTGTGTGTTGATAGAGAAGGGGGAGAACACACACACACACACACACACACACACACACACTCACACACACACACACGTCCTTGTGTAACGAAAGGGAAATTATAGCACGCTTATGTAGACAGAGGTGAGAAAAGAAGTCACATCAAATTATTGTGGAAAATCAATTACAATTCGCTGTTGTTGCCCCAAACACACACAAGGTCTGTTACTCCTCTAATTCAGCTCAAGTTCCTAAAGGGAAACAGAGAAAGAAGGTAGTTATCACAGTAGTATCTATTCATTATGTTTGGTCCAACATTAGTGTTTTTAAGAAAATGAACTATTGGTGCACAATACATGAAAAATCAATGCAAACCTTTAAAAGGCCCTGTTCAGAGCTTATTTTAACATCCACTCTGGCAAATCCAGTCACATGCAGACCACTTTAAGGAAAGGTCTGAACATAAATGTATTCCTATCTAATATTAAGAGGCTTTTAGAGGTGGTCTGGAATGCATTTGTTCACATTTTCTGGTAGTCTGGACAGGTATGGGTCTGTACATTGAAGGACTGCCCACCCAAGAGATGGACTGTCTAATGTGCCGACAGTGTTGCATTAACATCTTTAAAGATCTCTGAAATTTTCAAAAATCCCCTAAAGATGTGCATTATATAGTGCTTAATAGGTGTGATGCTTACCTGTGTGACAGTTGACATAATCTAGCAGAAATTGGTGAATTTTTTTATGCACTTCACTGCAAATATTTGGTTCTTACCAAGATAAAAACAAGCTTAGATTTAGAATTGTTAGATAATGTATTTCATTTTAAGAGCTAATTTCTTAGTTTAAGTGTTTGGACATCTGTAGGCATGTTTATTTCTCGATTTAACAGCCTTAATTCAAGAATCTTCTCAAGTGAAATGATCTTGCTGCATGGACAGATAATTTCACTTGTTTTTAGAACCTTTTTCCTCAGATTTAGTGTTTTTATCTTCTTTTTAGACACCTCTTTTTTGCAGTGTTGAAGATTCAGTCATTACCAAGGCACATGCCATGCGAAGAGAAAGTGATCATATTGATATTTAATGTATATTGGTTGAAAGCGTCACTTTATGAAGTAAATAACGGGCAGAAAACCATTTCATTAAAAGCAGCTGTAGCACAGTTTTTGCAGTAAAGTATTACAAAAACCAATCAGTTCAATTTAAAATGAATATGAACACTGTGGCTGTTTTCAGACTGGGTATCCAAGACCGTTGGACCCCAAAGTCCACTTAATTTTATCAATGTGAATCCGGAGTCCGGAGGCTCAAATCGCCCCTTGACAGCCGCCAGTGTAAACAAAAGAATATAACAGTCGCTCTGATGATGATGTAAGAGTTTGTCACTTTCACATTTGGTGGATAGCAACAAAATTCTTTCCACGTTGCCACCTACCGTTTCGACCCTGTAACCCTCACCCTCAGGCATGAGCTGCGGTACGTGTTTTTGAATGCAACATCTGTGGAAAAGGTGTGATCATATCCAGGTGCAGCATGGGTCCGTATACTAAATGTAGACTAATCTATGTGAGTCTCTATATAATTTTATTTTTTCAGCTATTACTTTCCTTCAAAGTCAATCATTTCCAGTTGAGTAATCAGATTGGCCACAAGTTCTGCTAATAGTTATAGTTTTGAACAGATCCTATCTCATCCAGATCCTATCTAATTTTCACCAACCAGACCAAATAATTGGCCTATCTGTGTGATGAATACAATATTGAATACTGCAGAGTAAATAAAGTCAAATGTCCAAAGATTGTGTAAGTTTTGGGGTGTGCCAGTACACTGAGTGTGTGCAGGAATGGGTTAATCTCTTTCACCTCCACACAGATGCCCACCTCCAGACACACTTGCAGAGCACAAGACTGGTTCTCAGGCTCTGTAGTAATTTGGGGTCAGAGTTTGGGCCCCTCGTCAATCAGCGGGTCATTAGAGCTCTTTAATGACCCCCCTCCTCCTCCTCCTCCTCTGTTTCATTTTCTCCTCTCCTTTCCCCCCACTTCATTTCTTCATCCGCTCACTGCATGATATCCTACGACCCTCCTTGTCGTGCTTGCCTCCCCTCATCATTCTTATGCCTCCTGTTTTATTCGTACCTCCTTGTATTCTCCGTCTCCTCTCTAGAAGTTCAACAGTTAAACCCACATCTTTTCTTTTGGATTGCTCTTGGTGCTGTTTCCCTCTCTACCTATTTTTTCTGCTCCGTATCACTGTTTCCATATCTTCTCCAGGGGAAGTGAACTGGCTCTGGGTGCAGGTCTGCACTATTTCACATGTCGCTGGGTTCAATTCTTCACATTCCCTCAGATTACAAAAAAAGCTGCAAGTCTTTTTATCCCTGTCAGCTTCTCTGTTTTTCTTCTTTCCTCTCCCTCTCTTCATTTTTCCTTTTGTCTTCCTCACCACTTTTTTCTGTCGCTTCCTTTCCCTCTCTTCTCCCCTTCCTTCCTACTTCACTCTTCTCAACAATGAATGATTTGTCAGTTGATCAAATCCATTATGTGCATCCAACTCACTTTTTCATTGAATATAAAACCTTTAAGAACTGTTCTAAAAGTGACTTTGTGATGAATGAAAAGCACTGGGAGGCGGGTGATCTAACCTCCACAAACTAATTTGATATGAACATGAGAAGACTCCTGTAATGGTGCATGAAATTCTCAGAATTTTGACTAAACTTGATATTTGTGAATAGTGTGGTTTCTTTTGTATTTTTGGTCTTTGCCCATCTTTCCATCCTAAGGGCTACAACAAGATTCACCATTGTTTTCTGTAAAAGCTGCCCGTAAAAAAAAAAATCTTTTTTCCCCCCTATTTTTATGTCCAACTGTGTGTGCCTGCTGGTAAGGTATTAATGATCCATGCTTGACCCGCTCCAAAATGAAAAACAATATATGTATTTGGCCCTGATCCTCTGGGCTATACTTCCTCTCTTCTTCTTCCCCCTTAAAGCTCCTTTATAAATGTTTAGTGATACAGAGAGTAGTGTTGGGTCTGAGCTGTAAGGAAAAAAGAAGATGAGAGGCTACTGCCTGTGAAACATTAAGGCTGTACAGTTTACCTTAAACACAGAACAGAATTCAGAATGCAGGAGAGGTGCCAACTTCCTTATATGCAATAAGTAAATTCCAATATCTAAAAGGGGAAACTGGATGAAGAATATGAACAACAGTAATAGGATCAGCCAAACTGCCTGTGCATCTGATGCATCTTTTGTCTGAACATGGAAGTGAAATATTTTAACTCAAAATGACAGGATGGACAGGCCTATGATACACATCAAACACAGCTCATGTTCAATGTGTGGAACATTAAATGTAAACCTTTGCGTCTACGTGTGTTTTTCGTGTAATAAATCAGCTTGGGTTGGACTCTGACTCCTTTCTTTTTTCTCCCGGTCTATTGTTCCAGCAGCCGTCCAGTTCTCAGTCCTACATCTTCCATTAATTATCTCTACAACGTTTTCGACAATTATTAAGATCAACTACAATTCACCAAGGTGAAAAAGGAGCAGTATAATTGTGTGTCCATGTGTGCACTGAATAAGGGCTGTTTGTATTCTTAAAGCCACCTCCCCTCTGGTCTCCACTGCATGTGGAAGTAATATCAGCCCAAATGTGTTCCTCATTAAAGCAGCAGCAGCAGCGTGTATGAACATGGTCAGGATACACAGACAAATTAGCCCATTTCCCCCCAACACGCACACACATACTCATACACACACACACACACACACACACTCAAAAGTGCTCATATACACAATCATTCATAGCCAGCACAGCACATGCTATCATGCACTCTCTTTTATGAGCACATGCACACGTAATACACACTCTGCAAAATAATCACTAACTTTACTGCGAGTCCCTGCATTTTCTTAGAGCTGGAAAATTAATTAAGCCAGGTTGTAAGGATGTGTAAGAATGTGCTACACAAGTCGGTATTTATGGACTGAGTGTGTTTGTGAATAAGTGTGTGTGTATGGTGTCGCACAGAACCAGGCACGGATGAGAGTTGGTGTAAGAGAGATTAGAAGAATCATACTCCTTCAGAGCTGCTTATTTCCCTGCTAGTTTTGTGTACTTAGTGTGCATATGTGTTCCTGTGTCTGTGTGAGTGTGTACTCTGTGCGCGTCTGAACGGAAGGGTTTGGCTTCCTGCGCTCTGATTGGACAGTCTCAGGAAAAACCCTCCAGTCTCATTGAGCGTTTTCCAATTTGTCCCTAATAAACCTGCTAATAAATGTAACCTGATGTGCACTATTGACTGACAAAGAGTACAGCTGTTTCTTTTTTCTGTTTGAGAAAGAAAGAGTTCACTTTTATTACCTGTTTATAAAGCCTGGAATCTGACTGACACTTGTTCAACATTGGAGGTGGTGTTAACATTTTATAGGTTTCATATAAAACAGATATTTTTGGCAGGGTCGTGAAGTCATGCACATACCATATACAGTATGAGCTTTCATGGCATTAAACCTGGCACCAAATCAGACACCCACACACACACACACACACACACACACACACACACACACACACACACACTGTTGGTCCTGCCACATTCAGTGTTGATCCTGGTTGTGACCTCCTTGGTGTGAGGGATGTTTGTTTGGACAGTTTGTGAATAATAGTGATAAACGTAAGCTTTGGTGAACTCTGTGTGTGTGTGTGTGTGTGTGTGTGTCTAGAAGGGTGTTTTTGTAAGTACATTTATGATAGGGGTGAGATATAATCTTGGCCAGAGCTGCTAAAACAGAAAGACAAAAAAGATAAATGACTGACGTAATGTCCATTTAAGGTCTTGTGCAAGACTTTTCAGTTTTGTGGGAGAAAAACTAGAGAATAATAAAAATGGACTCTAAAAATGTGGACATAAACTGCACAAGTGTTCATCCACAAATTACAGTGTGAAAACTTTAAACTTCAAATGGCATTATATATTACTTACAAATTGAAAAACATTTAACAAAAAAAAAAAAAAAATCACATTCCATAAAAGAAATGTTTTGGAAAGACCATCTCTGGGGTCCAGTCTGTAAGGCTGAACTGATACTCACTAAATTACAAAAACACGTTGATTACTGTCATTGTTGTTCTTCATTGAAGCTTGAAGAGTTCAACCTGCCTCACAAAAAGAAAGAGAAAGTGAAGAAAAAGAGATGCAGTTGACAGCCATGACCAAATTTAAGAATAGAATTTGATCATCCTGTCCTGGAAATTGATCGTCTTGTTATGTCTCCACACTGTTGTTAGTTATCTTCAGTGTCTGTCTTCTAAATGCACACAATATGTGCACACAAAATGATGGAAAGTGGATTTACTCATGAGGGAACAAATTACTATGAATTCTACCAAATCCCATTCCAACTTTTCAACCAACTATTTTGAGATGATAGGAAAACCATATGCGAGTATTGATCTAGTCTGAATTGGCTTTTAACAATGGGTTATGTATAGCAAAAGGGGTTTGGGGAAAAGACTGTTCTATAGGTTCAAGACTGGTCTGTCCCACATAGACAATCCAGCTCTCACACGTATACAGTTAGTAGGGGGTTAATGGTGAGAGCAGGGGCTCTGGGGTCTACATTTAGTCTGCCTGGTTTCCTACACTTAATCACATTTGGGAAGCAGACCCAAATCCCTCTTTCCTTCTCTTATATCTCAGTGTCTCTCTATCTCTGTATCTTTTGCTTTTCTTCCCCTTTCTTGCTGATTTTCCTTACTTGTACCATATATATGAACTCTACAATATATTTTTAAAAACTTTTCCTGGGGCTCCAGTTTACTCCTTTTTTTTGCCTCATTTGTTTTTACCACTTTCCTTCTTTTTCATGTGCTTTCACATGTAATATAATACCATGTAAAATCACATCTCCTCCTCTTTGGACAATCTATTCTGTTAAACACAATACTAAACTCGTAGTGGTGATACCTTACCCTGCCTTCCTCCTATATAGTCTTCTCATGCCTGTATGGGAGGAGGTGGGATTTGGTGTGTGTGTGTGCGTGTGTGTGTGGGTGGGTGTGAACAGAAACTTGAAGCTGATATGAATTGTATACCTTATGGTCACTGTTAAAGAATAAAGACAGGACAGACAAGTCCACAGGCAAAATAAATAGAAGGCAAGGACAGATGGGTAAGGCAGAGCTCTATAAAAGTGAATGAGTATCTGAAAAACCAGGAGGGATGACAGCTTTTATAGCTGCGTCTGGCTAAGTGAGTTAATGATCAAACAGATGCTGATGCTGAAGCTAAGTCCGTGTCTCTATCTAACAAGACAGGAGCACTGAGCCTAGACTAATACCGCCTTTCTCCAGCCTCTTTTGTCTTCCCCTCTTTTTATGAGTCTGTTAGCTGCTTAATTAGTCATTAAAGAGAGCAAGAGGTTGAGTGAAGGATAACAAGAGAATTAACTAATGAACCACTAGATTGTACAAGTTGGTGTTAGCAGTACTAGACGTTTCTGGCTGTTGGTTCTCTCTTTGTTCCAAGGGGTCAACTACAAGGTCATCAACTATGGAGCACTGATGTTTTCTGCTACATCTCCTGGGTGTAGAGTCACATCAATGGCATCTTTTTTTCTCTTGCTTGCAACTATCCTTTTCTATTGGATACCCAAATCTTTCCATGTCTCTCTGACCTTCTTTGCCTCTCCAACAAGCACATTTGTTCTTCAGGGCTTCTCAGCACCTACACCTATATTTCAAAGCAGCCCTGGCATTGATGTGCTGATGAGTCTCTTTCTATATTGTAGACAATCATCGTGTAACCTGTTTCCCCTCCATCAAGGGATTATTGGGCTCAGAATGTTCAGAAGTATTGGCAACAGAAGGTGATGGGTGGAGTGGTGAAGAAGTGATCTCAGGAGGGAAATGCAGCTGTTTGTTGATGTTAATCTTCATGTTCTAGGCCTTTAAGAGTATTGGAAGGCCTTGTGAGCTAGTGTTTGACACTCTCTCCAGGGTGCTGCTGTCCTGCTGAACTGAGTGAAATATCTTTAGACTGTGGAATGATTTGTTTGCAGCTTCCTGCCAACTTCCAAAATTTCAGCCACTTATCTGTTGCACCCCTGCTGCTCCGTGGTTCTTACCGTATCACAGTTTCAGAAACTTTCAGTCCTCTGTATGGGTTTTATTTATGTCTTAATTGACAATGCAGAATTTGACTTTGATTGTGGCATCTTGCACCCTGATAGCATGTACTGTAGCCTAACACTGATGGTGCTGCAAAAAGGCCATTTCTTCTTTCCAAACCTCTTGTGAAAGTATCATCAGCATTTAATGTGTCGAAGGTGACCTTAAGAAGCGAACTGATCTCATGTAAGCCTACCCAGTTGAGAGTGCACTCCTATTTGTTGACTTAAATCCTTGACTTTGTCAATCTGCTGCTCTGTCCCTGTCACTAATTCAGCATTCATAGATTTTTCATGACAGTGAACCTTGAGGAGTGCGGTGATGTCTGCTAATGGTCCTGTCAATATCTGTGTTTTTTCATCACTTTAAATCTGTTTCGATTGGAATGTTCCTCAATATTGTATCTGCAGACTGATTAGCAATATTAATCCTGACTTTTCCAACTTGTACTCCAGGGTGATGGACTGAAGCTGGACTGAAGGTGAATTGAGTTTACCCTAAAGAATCCTGGGTCAGAGCAATTGAGCAGCTATTTTCAGATGTATAATTTGCTTAATCTGTCCACTGACCACTGTGGAGGGCCTTTCATACATCTGAAGTTACCATATTTGGACAGTGCTGTAAAAGACTTCAGGGCTAAAGGGTTTCATCCACATTTGTAACAATGTCACAAGTCTGTAACGCTTCTTTATAAGCCTTTTTGTGCATTGAACCATTGTACTTTGCTGTGATCCAGTGAGGTTGATTTGAAAATCTGCTCAGAACAGGTTTAAGGAGATGAGCGCCACACTGTGAATTATACTTCCAACTGCTGCCATCCTGGGAAGCCTGACATGCCTACTTCCTGGAAACAGGGCAAGTTATCATGGTCCTGGAGCAGGGCAATGTTTATGATCTGATTTTACAGTGTGTTGTGGGAGTTCTGCTCTTTGGGTATTATATGTAACAAAACTGACATTTTAGTTTGATTGTGTTGAACTTGTTGAATATCCTGTTGCTGTAAATGTGTCTTCCTTGTTGGCTTATTGCGGTCTCCTCCCTAGCGGCTTCCACACCTACATATTTTGAAAGTCTTTGTCTCATTGTTTTTAAATGTTCTTGACCATTTCCATGTAGTCTGTCCCCTTAAGCACTATTTGGACTGGATTAGTTTTACATGGGCATGTGGGGGTAATGCCACTTTACCACAGGACGAAATATCAGTAAAAATACCACAAGTGGGAGGGGCAAATCCATTCACGCACCGCCATCCCCTCCTGTCATCATATGCGTATGACGTTGCTTCCCATTATCACTGCCAAGAATATTAATAATTGTCCATCTGTCGATAATAATTATGGTACTAACATTTTTTTATTAGCCACACAGCCCTGCTACGTCACTTGGCTTACTTAAAGCCGTCTGTAGTCCCATGCCTCTACCAAGTGCTTTTGCTTCTGAATCGTGTTCATCATACTCCAGTTCCGACAGTCCATAAGGTTTCACACGCACTTGTCCAACTGCCTACTGGAAAACTGAATGCTTCTTCAAGAGCTTCCTTGCTTGAAAATCCATGAAAAACTACTTGTAAACAGGATATTACAGAATATCTACACACATATTAACTACTGGCGTCTTCACAAGGGATTAGTATTACCTGGGGTCATTTTCCCAAACCCTTTTACAGAAGGTAAAAGTCACTGTAATCTTTACTGACATTGTGTGGTAATGATTACTAATGTAGCACATTCAGATGGGACTAAAATCTCTACTTTACCACATGTATCTATGTAAAACTAATCCTGTCCAAATAGGGCTTTGGACTGGTTTTTCGAAGGACCTTCAGATTGTTTCCTCTTATTTGTCTTCATAATTGGTGGTGGGTGTCTCCTGGGCAGGAGACTAGTGGGTTGGGCAACTAGACGCCCACTCTTGGTGCAGTCTTTCCTGGCTGTCTTCCAGTCTTTCCAGAGCTGTTAAACTTGTCACTACTCCACCCTTTCTCTGTTCCTGTCAATATGTCCTCACAGTTTCTTCCTGAACATTTGTTATGTTTATGGACATTGCAGAGTTGGCAAATTAGGATTTCCGATTACTTTGCAGTAAAACCAATGTTTATATATGAACGGTAAAATGTAAAGTTCTTCGCTGTAGTATAATTTACATGTTTAGATTGCACATTTTTGAGCGTATAAGTCATCTATGCAGGATTAAGTGGTTTTTGCATTGGACATTTTGACATTTTTATATAACCAGAATACAACAGGGTTGAGTATCTTCCTAAATAATATTACTGTGAAAGTGAACTTATCTGAGGCAATGCTAGACATACACAACATTAATATAATAAATTGTACAATTGATTTACACAGGCATTTCTGAGGATAAATTATGCATTTTACAAAAAAGAATTGCATATCAAATCCCAAAACACACCAGTCTTCACTTCATGCCTTAAAATGTACTCCCTCTACCTCTCACAGTCCAATAAATGTAAGTACTGTATGCTTTAAAATACTGGGAAAATCATTTTGCTCTTTGCTTGTCCTGTCCTTGTAAAGAAGTCATATGACAGCTCCACATGATTATAATTGGGCTAAAGTTGCTCACCAGGTAGCCAGCTGAGTCAGGCTGATTTTGGCTTGTTGCGCTGGAGCATTCAACTCTATTCTGACACCAGAGGACAAAATGTTAGCCAGCTTCAGCTCATATGTTGTACATGAGCCAAGTGGGACAATCAGGGATGGGAACTGTCTCAGGTTAGCCATACCAGATCCAGTTTTGGGTGCTTTCTTTGGAGTTCAAATTAAATCAGTGTACATGGGCCAACTCTAGCTTGTCATTCATCACATGTCATTAGTCAGACAATAAAACATGACTAATTTGGGCTCATTTGGACAGGATGTTTCAGTTACCTGCACAACTGTAATATGACTAAACTGATGTCATCCAGTTTTCTGTGGTGGCTTTCTCAGATGAACAGTGTGTCCACTCCACTTTAGCTCAAGGACCATTTTATAAATTAAGCTAACATAGAAAATGTCAGGTTTATGGTCAGACTTTTACTTCTGGGTGACAGACCAGTGGATAATGCTGAAGTAAATTATTGTCATTAAACTGGGCTTTTTCTCGCTCTATCCTTTCATGATCCAGCGTATTCCATTCACACATTCTTCATCCTTCATCCTCCCATCTCTTTCTCCCACTACTTTTCCGCTCTGCAGGACACCAATTGGCCAGACCACCTGTTGCTGTTGGCGACAGGGCCTTGACAGGAGAATGTGATTGGACGGTAGGGTCGTTAACCTCTGCCCACAGAAAGTGGTGAACCCTGGTGGGAGGGGGTGACGAGGACGCACACTATCTTAATGAACAAACACACACATATACGTACACCCCCACTGACACTCACAAATAACCCAGCAAACTAAAATTATACACACCCCACGGTCACGCAGGCAGACACACATCTAAACACACTCTACCCTGCCCCTCCCCCTCACGTCCTCCTCCTCCTGCCCACCTCCTATGAAGGAGAGTTTAGTAAAACAGCGATCAGCTCTATTGAAGACCAGCCTCTTTTCTCCTCTTCTCTTTGTCCACAGCTGATTGGCAATTTGTCTGGAGATGAATTAGTTAGCAGGTTTCACAGGAGAAGCTGAATGGAATAAAGGCCTAAAAGCCAAAGAATTAGAGAGCTAGTTAAAAGAGAGGGAAATGGAGAGAAAAGAGGGGGAGTTGGAGAAAAAGAGAGACACAAAGTGAGAGGGGAGTGAGTGAAAAGGGTGAATGAGAGTACTGATTGAAATAGTGGATATGGCAGTCTAAAGTGCTGGAGCATACACCGAGTGCTTCAGGCAATTAAAACGGCTTGCTGGTCCTCTGGTTCCATTGTCACAGATGTAGAGACTTTGCATAGCTCAAAGTTCTAACAAGTTTTCTGATCCCTGTAGGGCTAAGTCTTACTGTGGCAGAAAACAACAGTTTTCATCTCGAAGGTCGTTGAGACCTCCTGTAGATGTAATACACCAATAATAAAATATAATAAATGATTTAACACAGTGCCAGTGTAGAGTACAGACTTTTATGTTTATATTTACATTATTTAAGCACTTTTAATAAAATGCCCTGAAACGGAAGGACATTAACAGCAATATTCTTGAAATATAGAATGTTTAATAGTGAAATAGTGCAGTGCTATGTTTCTATTAATGATTTCACTGTATTGTATTTAACACACCAAACCAAAAATAGTGCACTGTCCCTCACCTTAAAAACCTTTAACCTTTACACAGTAACTCAAGGGGGAATTTTATTAAGGAAAACAAGTAACTATAAGTGGCAATGTAAACATATTTCCTTAAGAAATAACAAATGCATGGCAATGCATAACACAGACACACACACTTCCGCTGGGATGTCCCCTATTCTGTTATTTTGGCACAGTTGACAATATAAAACCTTCCTGAGAGACAATGGGTCTTCCTGAAAGGCTGTATATGATATCCTCTGTCTCTGTTTCAGTCACATACACTCTCCCACTCAAAAATACACAGTCGCATACATTTCCGCTGGGATACCATCTTTTCCTTTGTTTTGTGACAGCTGACACTACAATCCTTCCTGACAGACAACAGCTGAAAGGCTGGACATTACGTCATCACACAGACGCACATATAGTGTCACATACGCACACACAAAACAAAAACAAGTTTATTTTGATATGTGTAAAATTTGTTAAGTTACCTTGGTTAACATGGGACTTTATGGTCAGTAGAAAAATATGTGGTAAGGGGGCAGGAGTATATAAGTTGAACTTCATCTTAGACTTGTCCCGATCCGGTATTTGGATCGGATTGGCTGCCGATATTAGCAAAATAATACGTATCGGTATCGGATCGGCCGGCACGGACACAATCCGATCCATACTCCATTCCATGTTTTTGCTATTGTTTCCCTAAAATCTGGTCTGCATTTTCCAGCACACCTTCAGCACATTAGCATCTCTCAATTTACCTCGTGGCATCTTCTACATTTTGAGAGGGGGGAGATTGAGGAGTTGAAGGCATTTTTGTTTTTAAACAATTC
>JAPSES010000144.1:8889825-8916381 GCA_029822895.1 Maxillicosta whitleyi
GTTTCTTGTTGCCAACCATTGTGTATTATTCAAACTCACCTAATTCAGCTGGCTAACTGTTATCAAGAGTACTAAAACCCTTTAAAGAAATAAAGAAGCTAAATAACTTTAAATTTTAATACATGCTCGTATAGGCCAGTATCGGTATCGGCCAGTATCGGTATCGGATTGGAAGTGCAAAAAAATATCGGTATTGGATCGGAAGTGCAAAAACCTGGATTGGGACATTGCTACTTCATCTTGCCCCTTGTCAAATGTGTTTTCCGCCCCCTTTTTTAAAAAAAATGTTTTTCCTTGTTTTTGGTTTTCCATATTGATAACTGAAAGAAAAACAAGCAAGCAAACAATAACATTCATGTACTAAAACATGAATCCAGTAGGTCCTGTGCAATCCTTTGTGTAAGAATGTGTGTACATTGTTTTGTTTCAGGTGTATTTTTGTCTTTCCTGGAAGAACACTTCTTTTGATCACTTGAGTGTGTACGTCTTATTTTCGAATGCATGCAATGCACACAAAATGTACACACACTGTCTGTGTCGAGTCTGCCTCCAGTGCATTAACAGTGAGTGTTGAAACTCTAAACACATGTTTCTGTCATGGAATTAGATTTTTTTCCCCTCCTCCTCAGATGCTTTGCGTATCCGTGTTTACATGGGGGTGGAAGTAATTGCACAGGTACATTTTTCAGATGTCTTCCAGTGGACCACCTCATCGGGGCTGTCAGCATGTACAAGACCTGAAAATGTATAGCACGAGAGGCAGGGTGTGGGGGTAAAGGCAAGACGAGTGACATTAGATGGGAACTCTGTGTGGCTATGAAGAATGAAATGACCAAGGTCAAGGGAAAGATGGAGAGGTGAGATGGACGAGTGAGAGACAGCAGAGGAAGATGGACGGAGAATGGAGAAAACTAGTAGAGTATAGAGTGAGAAAGGAGGGAGGAAAGAGTCCGAAAGGTGCAGTGGTATAATGGAAAAGCATGTCTGTCATCACAGCTGAAGTCTGAGAAATATCATACATGTCCCTCATCATGTAAGGATTAAGTCTAACACACACACTTACAGCCCACTCACATGCACATACTCTGATACACAATGCCTCTATGCTACTATTGTCACACAAAAATACTGAATGCAACACAGTCACACGCACACTGAAGCACATATGGAAATGTTCTCATGGTCAAATTACGACGGCATGTCCCTATTTTAGCCAACCTCTGCCCCCTCTGCCTCCGAGACATATTTCCCAAAAAGCTCTCTGCTCCATTCAGCCCACAGTAATGTAATCACCAGAGAGGCTGTGGGCTGTCATCGCTTCTGATTTGACGTTATCAGGAGATGGGAACCTGAGTGTGTTTAGTCATTTAAGATAAGATGAGATATGATATGATAAGATAAAATGACACTTTACTGAAAGAGATACATTTTCTATAATGATTATTAATTAATTAATTAGGTACATTTAGAAAAAATAATAAAGACAAACAAACACAACAATAAACCCCGCCCCTTGCACATATTGTAACTTATTTTTGCATCGATCCAGCTGATATCATCATTTCTATGTGTGTGCTGATATCAGAATATCAATTGCCTCTAATATGGGCCAAGTTTGAAGCTAACTGAAACAACATGGTAGGAAGAAAAAAGATTTAAAAAAAAAAAAAAAAAATTAACTTTGACCTACTTTTCCCAAAATGTAACGTCTATTCTGCGTCACTGGCAATCTATAATCCCAATTTGGTAAGAATAGTTTTGCTACTACAGACATGTAAAATTTTTCACATTAAAGGTGAATGGAAATAATAAATCTTTTAAGAAATTCATAAGAAATGTAAACTTTGACCCACTTGATAATCTATAATCCCAGAATTGAACCAATAGCTTTGGTTCAGAGTGTCAACAAACTAAGAAACAAACAAATAACCCTAACCCAAAAACAATACCCTTTCCTCTTGCGCGTGTGCGGGGGGGGGGGCTATATGCTTTAAAGTCAAACAGCTTTAAATGAGAAAGATGCCTTTCACACATCAAAACCCCAGCAGCATCCGACAGAGTCAGGTCAAGCAGCAGACTCATGACAGGCAGAGCAGGATGATGACTGAGTGTGTGTTACTTCAGCTCCAGAGGACATCAGCTGTGAGATGCCTTGCCTGAAAATTTGAGAAGTTTTTTTTATTCCTTTGCTGGATTCACAATCATGGACCATGTTAAATAACTGTCTGCACTGTTGACTTTTACATGATATGCTTATTACCAGGATAGGTTGGTGGATACAAGTGAAAAAATGTCAAGTCCACATAGGTCAGAGGTGTCAAACTCATTTTAGTTCAGGGGCCACATACAGCCAAATATGGTATAACATGGGCGGACCGGTAAAAAAAAAAAAAAAATTAAATAGTATGATAAGAAGTTTTGAGTAAAAAAAAAAAAAAAAGGTCCATTCCATTCAATTCCATAATGAAAATATTTACAACTATGAATTGTACTAGAACATAACATGAATAAATATGAACAACCTGAAAAAAAAAAAAAATGCAGTTGTCATTATTTCTAGGTTATATTGATAGTATTTTACTGGTCTGATCCACTTTAGATTGAATTGACCTAAAATGACTTTTAACATCCTTTATTGTTCATATCTTCAGTGTAATTCTTATATTTCAGAAATTCATCCCTCGGAACAGATTGAACGGATTTGGCCCCCAGGCCGCATGTTTGATACCTGTGATGTAGGTCCATACTAGCATAGTGAGATCAGCTGGAGTCTGGTGCCACTGATCTGAATTCATATAGGAATTATATGCGTCCATAGAATACTTAAAGATAAAATATGGCAAATTAAAGGTGGTTGTTTGGAAATTTATCATAATTTTATCACAATAAAACTTATGTCTGTGATTGCCAGTAAATATCAAAATAATAAAATAATGGTTCCTTGATGGTTATTTGTAATCAAGAAAAAACCAACATAACACATTAAATAGTATTAAGTTAAAACAAACTCTGAAGCCTTTTTCAATGTTTTAGATGACAATGTAAACTGAACTAAAATTATATTGTCAGCCCCTGTTCTCAATGTCACTGAAGTATTCTGTTTTTTTTAAAGGGTATATTACAAACAATTCATACTTAGAGAATGAATTGATTCATTTGTGTAAATTGTTTCATCTGCAGTGCATAACATATTGTACATTTCAGATGTTTGCTGTTGCAGTGATGGAGTGCAGTGCTGTGTCATGTACAGTCAAACTAATGGCGCTTTTCCACTCCATGGTACCAGCTCTACTCGACTCAACTCTACATGGCTTTCGCTTTTCCATTACGACAAAGGAACCTGGGACCTGATACTAGTTTTTTAGTACCGTCTCAGTCGAGGTTCCAACATCCTGGAGTGGATACCAAAATGTGACGTCATGACAGATTGGTCAGACCGTTTTCTCTGTGACCCGTGATTTACAAAAATCTGACGCGGAAGTAGACAGTAAATAGCGAAACATGAATCCACATGATGACAGAACAAAACTACACCTTAGACGGTCACTTAGATTCAGTCTTTGGTGGCGGACGTAAAAATCCAGATGAGAAAATACGCAACGAGCGAGTTTTCGGCAACTCTCTGAGCAGACGATACGAAAGTAACGCACCATGTAGGAGTAACGAGTCGAGCTGGTCCCATGTAAGTGGAAAAGCACCACAGGAATACCGAGTAGAGTCGAGTTGAGTTGAGTAGAGTAGAGCCAGTACCATGTAGTGGAAAAGCACCATAAGCTGATGTTGAAATGACCTTTCACACTCCTCATCATCAGCTACAGGAGTACATAGTATGTTAACACTTACACTTTCCATTTGCTTCACTGCGGTGTTGATACTATAAATCCACACCATATTCAATATGCAATAGTTGTGCTATTTTAGTGGTTGCATTCATCATCCTTAGACAGAATATACATATTCTGTCTCACGTTTGAGGGATGAAGCTTGTGCCATGAGGTCCCTGTATATGCTCTTTTTGACAGCATGCTGACAAGAAATTGGCGTCATCATTGTGAGTTGTAATTTAGACACATGGAAAGTGAAGCAGAGCGTTTTGGGGGGGAAAAAAGACCAAAAAGTCTTTCTTTTGTAGCTTTAAAGTGTTTTCTCTTTCTTCTCCTGTGTGTGTCCTCAGTGTTTTTCCCATATGCTGTACAGTCACATCAGATAATCTCTTTCACTGGCTCCTCTCCTGTTTCTCACATTATCATCCATTATCCCTCCATCTCTCCTCTCCTCCATTCAGTCCTTTTGTCATCCCTGCCTCCCCCCTTCTGCCTCCCGTCTGACTCTTACATTCAGCTGCACAACAATGTCTCCCATGTGCGTTCCTTCTCCGTCTTTTTATACGCTCACCTATTTACTACCTTGCTTTGTTTTCGTTCTCTCTCTTACGCACTAGCCCACATAAACTCCTTCTCCCTTCCCTCTTGCTCTTCTGTAGGAAACAATGCACAGGAATGGGTGTGCAGGGTGTGGAGGGAGGTAAAGTTGCTTTTCAGAGATGTCAGGGACATCCTGTTACACGCACATCCACACACACACACATGCACACAAAGAGGATGTTGGCTGGACAATGGATAGGTCTCAGGAGTGTTAGTGTGGAAAGGGGCCCTTCCATACCTTGCTTTCCACTCCCTACACAGTATTCCCTGTTCAGTATTTAAGAGGTTTTACTTCAGCTCACAATAACGGTATATTTAATTTTATAATGTGCACTTTTTTTGCAGCAAGCATTTAAATCTAACATGCCTTAAATCTATTTGGCCTCCAATAAGACTGCAGACTGTTTACACACCAATATTTGAGGGTGTGTGTTTGAAGATGGAGCAGGTGTATGAGTGTGTGAATGAGTCTTTGTGTTCTTGGTGCATGGAAGCAAAACAGAGACAGAGTCAGAAGTGCAACCATGAGGTGAAGAGTTCAGAGAGAGCATAAGAAAAAGAGAAGAAATGGAAAAAATACAGAAGGGAAAGAGTCCAGAAAAACAGAATGAATGTGTTTTTGTGTTTTTAAATTAATTTGTGTGATGCATTGTCGAGCCACACCAGTCATGTCAGCCAGGACGTTTGTAAACAAAGCGGAGGAAGATGATGCTTGTAATGGGGCAGCGAAGCTTATAAAGACTAAATGAGGTGGTATAAGTGGATGATTTGACGTTAATGTCTGATGCATGCTGAGGAATGGGTTCCACTTGAGGCTATTTGTGTGGAAACAAAGGAGGAAAGGCAAAGAAACAAAATTCAAGGCGATGAAAGCAATTACCATTCCAGGAAGAGTGATGGAGTTCAAGCAACATTTTTAAGATATATTTTTACTCTGCAGTCCCCGTGCTCCACATGCTGTATTTATGCTGTTTTGTTTTGCGTTTGCTTAAAGGCACAAGATAAGAGTGGAAACTAAGAGTCATCCAAGTGCAGAATTACCAAAACACATGATTATGAGGTTTTGTTTGGCTTTATTTAAAACTTCCACTGTGTGCAAGGTGGCGACATGGAGATGAATGGAGATGAAGAGCGAGAGATGAGGAGAATGCAGAGAAAAGGAGGGGAGGGGCAGAAGAGGGAGAAGGAGCAGTGCCCGGTGCTATTGTCCTGTCTGTCAGTTGCTAGAGGGGAAGAACAAAGAAAACTGGTGGGCTGTGCTGTATCACATGTCTGTCTCACTCTCTCTGACTCTTTTCTCTGTTATTCACTCGTATACTCACAATACTCTCACTCCAGGAGCTGGGTGACTCTCCTGCATTCGTCCCGTCTCCCAACTCCCCATGTTACCCAACTCATTTTTGATCTTTTACCCTCATTAGCACCACTGTTTGCCTCCTCTGTAGCCAAACTTCCTCTTCTGAAGCAGGTGGGGACTTCAAGCCGCCCCCCCCTCCCCCAGGTAAGGAAGGTCGCTGTGAGGCCAGTACACCCCCCACACCTGTGCCTTGGTGCCAGGGAGGGGTGACCCACCTGTCCCCTGGGGAAAATGCCACAGGCAGAATGAAGGCGGAGCATGAGAATAAAGGTAAAGAAACAAAATTGGCCTTTGACCTTTAGGACCTCAGTAAAGACTATGTTATTTTGCAGTGGAGGAAAATAGAAATGAGAGACGATTGTGCAGGTGTTGGACCTCAAAACACAGCAAAGTCACTCACTGATGTGTCATAGGAAACTCCTCGTGTGGCTATATATCGTTACCTCCATGTTTTATGAGGTTGCTTAGTAATCTTTCATGACAGTTCTTTAAACAATCCATTGATCCAGAGGGAAAACATGTCTTCTGTTTGTGTAGATTCTTTGTGCTTTATGCTGGTCTAAACCTGGAGCATCTAATTATAAAATGGCCTCTATAATCAGCAGGCCACCCAGCAACACAATTACAACACCTTTACACAATGAGACCTTTTTGTTGTAGCAAATCAATGCAGGGAGACTCATCCACCTACTGCTAATTTCCATGACATAACTATGAAACATTCCATGTGTGCCTTTGCTGATGTATGAGCTAAATGGGCTTAAGACAGGGCTTATTTAAATGGAAATCCCTACTTGTTTGGCTTTACAAATGCCTAGACTCAGCGCTCTGTTCTCTTGTCTTCTATTCTCTTCTCCTTTGCTAAACTCTGTAAAAATCTTTGTGGGAGAATTTTCCCCAGTAAACTCGCTGGAACATTTGTTGCTTCCAGAAACAGTCCAATAAAAGCAGACCTCTGCCTTGCTTTCTGTCATCTCTTGCTTTTTTGCTAACCCTCTCTCCCTGTCTCTCAATGTCTCTTTGTCTTCAATCCCCATCTTCCTACTGCTTTTACAGCTTGTCATCACTTTAAACAGAGCAGACCAATTTATCCCATTACCAGAAAGCTAAAGTGATCCAGACTACACTGTGCAGAAATGTGGGCTTTGGAAAACAAAAAAAAAAGAGCTCCATCTGAAGATGCAGTATTACTGCAAGCAGACAAAGTTTTGAGGGAACAATGGAAATATTTCAGACTTTAAACATTACCAAAGTTGTGGTTCAGTCAATTTATGCAGTGCGTGATTTTTGTATATATTGTAAAAGAACCTTCTCTTATGACTAAATGGCCTATTATTCGTTTTAATTTATGTATTTGCACATTACATACAAGTAAAGTAAAATTAGCACATTCTGCAGGAGAGGTTATAACACATATACCGAACATTCATGTAAAAAGTCTCAGAAATATTCAACATTATAACATCCATGTGACATTTTAATAGAAGAAATACCACTCTAGGTGTTGATTTCAATATGGACAATGACATTCCTAACAGTGTCCTGTAAAAGAACCATGAATGCCTGAAGGAAACTTAAAGAAGTCCATGGGAAGATCATGGGTTATGTGAACAAAACACAACTCTGATGAAAATTCACATCAAGAACTGACAGAAATTAGTATTTTTATGAAAAGTGGAATTGTATCTCAGCTTTTCATGGAAGGAGAGTCCAAGCTCTACACTGACAAAGAACTCATGTACTGACTGACAAACACATGGAAATTGAAACAGATTGGTGGTAATACTATTTATGTATTATTAACATTATTATTGGGCAGAGAAGAAGGTGAATGGTCAAAAGTGACTACCATGTGCCAAAAGTCATGCTCATAAACAAACTCCAAATGTTGCAGATGGATCTATCGTGTGCATTCATTCTTAGGAAGCACAGTGTGGGTAAATGTGAGATGTGTGAGGATTACTACTTCCCTATCTGGTCTTTCTTTGAGGATCAGAGCAGGTTTTTGTCATGTTAATCCAGTGATTCTTGGCACTCTGTTAACAGGCCCAGATCAGAACGTACACACAGGGACACAGACCTCGGAGTTGATTAGTTGGGTCTCTTGTTTGGCTGGCATTACATGTGTTTAGTGGGAAAAAAAATCTGCTGCTTTGATGTATCTGTGTGTCTGTACCAAACACAGAACCCCCGGGTGGTTCCTGTCTTTCAGCCATTCTGTCTTCTCTGTTATATCAACATTTTTTCTTACTTCTTATTCCATTTAGATAATTTTCATCTAGTTATATCTTTACAATTAAGCTTTTCATATGGTTGTAGTGAGGACACCTTTCATAAACTTTACCTTTATTCTATTTCATTTACAAAAATGAATACACACACACACATATGTCTGTTTATATTAATGAATAATTACATGTTTAAGAGGGTTTTTTTTTGCTACAATAAAGAAGGAAAGTATGAGAACAAAGCACTTGAAGACAGAAAAAAAACGATTTGCTCTGATTTACCTTTGGCACATATGCAGATCTTTTTATAAAATCTTTACTTTTTTTTTTACTAGCTTTTCTCTGATTCTTCATATGTAAGTTTACAGTAGCTCGACTGTAAAATCCTGTAGTAACCCCTCTGCTAATCCTATAGTTGCCATAGTTACTGAGTTATTACCATTTGCCCTCTCATGCCCCACTTAAGTACAGTAGGTTTGTAGAAAGTGTGATCTTCCATTGGCAGAGGCTGTATTAGTCTGTGTTTATACATTAAGTTAATAGTTTTGTTTTCAGACAAATGCCTATTTCTATACTCATCACTGATCACCTTTGAGCAGGTATAGTGAGTCCCAGTTATACTTTATCAAGAATAAATCACATTGTCACAATCATTTCATGAGAAGAGTTAAAAATACTTTCTTCCAATGTTATGGGCAATGGTTTATTTAATAAACAAAGACTAAATTCAGTGTTGACCTACATACTGTATAGTAAAATACAGGCAGAGGGGTTTGCTATAGTCTGTCCTAATGTTTGTAATGGACAGATGGTTCCTTCAGCTATTTGTTGACAGGATGCAGTCTAACTTTAACCTTTGACCCCTGCCACTGGCCCACTATAACCTCTTGACATCCTTCTTTGTTTTTTTTTCTTTTTCATCTTCCTATTTCCCCTTGTTTTGTCAGTGAAGTGAGAAAAATATCCCAGATGTTGACAGGAGAATATGAATTGTGTATGTTTGTTTCCTTTGTATTTCCTTTGTGGTGTGTATACGAAATTCCAACCCTCTTTAAGTTGAAAATGTTCCTCTGTAACTGATTCATGTGTTTCTTAATTTTTTTCTGGATCTTAGCTCCAGTTAGAGCCCTCTCTGTCTGCCCACAGTCACGTCCCCTCCCCATACATCATATAAGCAGCTGAAAACAAGACATTTGGAAGGATTTGTGGGCTGTGTGTGTGTACATGTGTATTATAAAACACTCTGACTCCACTTAGTCTGCACTCTGCTCATATAGCAACTGCTTGGCCCCTCTCTGTTACCTTTGTTAAGTTCCAGCAATGGCACATGTGAGTGTTGGTGTG
Source organism: Maxillicosta whitleyi (assembly GCA_029822895.1). Taxonomy (NCBI): domain Eukaryota; kingdom Metazoa; phylum Chordata; class Actinopteri; order Perciformes; family Neosebastidae; genus Maxillicosta; species Maxillicosta whitleyi. Next base: position 8,899,179 of record JAPSES010000144.1, read on the forward strand.
TGTGGTGTGGGAGGTGTGTGGCTCATATTTAGACACCTTAGAGTTGACCTTTGACCTCAGCGACACACTGATCTGCCAGCTTTGGTTCAAATGACACTGTGGCTATGACCCAAACTAACACATACACATTCCCATGCGCATAAATGGAAACTTTTATTCCACATAGTCTACAAATGTCTTTATTGGATTCCAACATTTTTTAATTGTTGATGAGTCCCAGTTTGCTGATGAAAAAGAAAGAAAACATTAATATATTTTTCCTGCCCTCCCCTTTAGATAAAATCTCCCGAATGTACAGTCATTCAGTCTTTATATTACCTTTCTGTGGGTGTTTGTATAAGTGTGTGTGTGTGTGTGTGTGTGTGTGTGTGTGTGTGTGTGTGTGTGTGTGCGTGCGTGCGTGCGTGCGTGCGTGCGTAGGCTGTAAAAGGAATTTGGTGCATGAATGGGGGAGTATATGTCATGATTAAAAACATTAAATTACTGACTTGAACTCCCTGTGTGTAGATAGTTTATTAGTGTTTCAGTTATTTCTGCTGGGAGCGATTAAGCTGCAAGTGAGACTACAGGAATCCAGAGGTCATAGGTCACACCTCCTTATTTCTCTATCTTACATGCACGCAAACACACTCACACTTATGCAAACATTCCTTTCTCCAATAACTCAAAGTTTGGTCTCTCCAACTACAAAGTTAAATACTTGCCATGGCTCTCAAGATCTAACAAAAACAGAAGAAAAAGGACAAGAGTAGCTACTGTTTCCATGGTGACTAATCCCTAGACCTCTCTGTGACAACACAGAATGGGGGAGGTGGTCAGTGGAAGGGTCAACGGGCAGGTCAGCAGGTCCTGGTCCTGTTAGGGGTGATTCTGAGGGGGAGAATGATTGAAAGGTTGAGATGGAGGGAATTAAATACAGGACAGAGTGGGAGAAAGATCTTTCTTTTCTCTGCTGAAGGATTGACAGAGCAGATTATCAATGTTCTTAACTGTACCTCCTGTAGTGATGACAAAATACTTACTGTGGTATGGTGGGGAGAAAGGGAAGAGGAAGGGGTGGTGGGGGGGGACACACTGAACAAAAAATGAAACAAAGAAAGGATCAAGTAAAAGGGAAGGATATCACAATGGATGGAACATGTTGGGATAAAAGAAGTGCAGAAGAAGAGGAGAAAGGGCAAAATGTACATCTGTTATACGATGATCCTGTTCAAAGCTCAGAGTGACTGAACTCTGAGATTACAACTGCAGCTGTCAACCTAAATCTCTCAATGTCTGTTTCAAGCCCAAGTAACAACTTGATTTGCAAGCATATGTACATACAGAACATAGATATCGACAGATAATTAAAAGAACAAGACAATGACATAATGACCCCCGGCTGCTGAAAAATAGTTTATGTTCAAATATTCAAGATTCCTTTTATTGTCATTATATACACAGTGGAATTCTGATGCACTTGTAGAAACAGTACTTCTTGAATAAAAAAGGAAATATACAATACTAAATATTTGAATAATGGTAAATAAACTGCACTTACATAACACCTTTAAAGTACTTTACAAAGCCTCACATCCACCCATTCACACACACACACCAGTGAACAGCTGCTGCTATGCAGGGTGCTGCCAGGTCCTACTGGGAGCAATTTAGGGTTCAGTGACTTGCCCAAGGACACTTTGACATGTGGACAGCCAGGGACAGGATTCGAACCACCGACCAATGAATTATCGGATGACCCACTCTACCAACTGAGCCACAGCTACTACTTTTACTTTTACTTTTACTTTTACTTTTACTATTAAACAGTAAAAACAGAAAAAAGCACACCCCCTCACCCCTCTCCCATTCTGTAAGTCACACATTCATAACAGGTTATGGTGCAGAAACAGTGAGAGGTAAATTTAGTAGCTGTTGTACATTTAAGATTTTTCATTATTGTGGATTTTTCCTTTATAAGGATGATGTTAACTTGATTTCATTGTTTGATGCCCTGGACACACTAATCTAGTCTTCAAAAGTCTTCTTCTTGGCTTCCTCTGCTGAATAATTTGCAATATTTTGAGGCTTGGTAAAGTTTTCCAAAGTGAAGATTTTACTAACTCCAGTTTAGCTTGGGCAGTGAAAACAAAATGATTGGAAAACAATGGCATCAACCCCACCCCACCCCCATTTTGCAAATGCCACTTGAATTTGCACCCGAAACATCAAATCCATGTGTATAAATCAGTGTATGACCTGCAGCAGATCGAAGTCAGATGATGGAAGACTGACTGGACCAGGGTTATGGCCAAATCCACATCATATAAAAAATACACTTTGACAACCCAAACCAACCATTAGGGAGATTTGATTTCAAAACAAAACCTCTCCATCTGCTCCATGCAATATTATCTCAAGTGTTTTAAGGCTGCCAGAAATAATGATTTATCTGGAGTGTTGTTGTGTCTGACATTTTGCAAAACAAGGGTCATGTGGACTGTAATACCCTATCTATTAGTATGGATATTAGTTAATAGTTAAGTCGTGTCAGAAAATGGCAACTTCAATCATTCAGCAGCATATATGATATGTGCAACAGGATGGACAACAGACAAAATGACAGACAAGAAAAAGGAAACACATAACTGATAAACTAAAGCAAATTTGGTAGAAAAGTATGGAATGGTTTTTGTCTTCGGCTCCAGTCACTAAAACATGACATAATCATGGCTTTATTTTAAATTACGAAAACAGAGCATCAGTAAGGTGTCAATATATCAACAAAACTGCTTAAATGTACATTAGTTTTGATTCTAAAAGTCTCTCAACCTGTAGTTTTGTTTCATTTTACAGCATCCTACTGTAGTCATTGTACTTTTAATCATAATTAAATTTTTCATTCACAAAACTAAATTATTTTACATTGCTGCTAGTTATGGTTTTAGCTGGAGTTTTAATTCACTGATCATTCTGCCACAGGTTTGTGTCTTAACCCAAACAGCCATTGGCAACTAAAGCCATCTACTGATCTATAATATTAAATAACTTCTGATTCACTAATCCTATTAATACATCTAAATAATTGGTGTAAAATACAGTTTGTCGTCTTATCATAGTCGTTAAGATATGACCCATTTGGACGTTCAGAGACTCTGTAGTGAACGTGGAAACACCATCATCTTCTACAGCGTTGATTCACTGGTAAAAACCATAGTTTGATCAGTGACAGTGGAAGGAAACACTTGTTTTTACATTCGGTTCAGAACATATATTTGCTGAAAAAGTCACTTTTTCTTCAGTTTTCTCTGTTTCTTATATAATAACCCTCAACTTTAATCTGAGTTATTATGAACATCTACACAATCAGTGAATTAAATATAGGAAAATACATGATTTTCACAAGACAACCAAATGCAAAATATAGAAGATAACATTATAATAATTAGAGATAAATCGTGTAAGAAATGTTAAATCTAGTGAGAATTTATTTGGGAACTGCCACAAAAGTAGCACTGGCTCTTTATGGGTTAAAGCTGCAGTGCTTGATAGCTTTTTTTTTTTTGGCGGTGCTGGGTAAAAAATCTATAATTACCTTTCAGCATAATGTAATTCAACTGAAACCTCTGCATGTCCTCTTTGCCTGTGCTTTCAGTCTGTGGAAAATACACCCTTTCACACCCCAATTTTATGCAATCATAGGCGTTTTCAGATCGGTAAGAGGGTTAAATATGCGACTAACAGCTGTAATTACCAGTGTGACCTGGATGTAACTCAACACGGAAGTGTGAAACCAGGTCAGGCCACCTGTAATTATTTTTAGTCTTTTGATTTGGACTGAGAGGAGAGAGACAAAGAAGGAACGTTCAACACCCCCACCCAGATATTGGCTTCTGCAGCTTCAGTGCTTCTTGGAATTGATTCTGTGAACATTCCCTCATCTGCTGATGCAGATGTCGGCCCAAAATCTCCTGCAGGTATCATTGAAATCTTTTGACTGTGAAGGTCATAGCTTTAGGGTTATTTGTCACTGATCATTATTTACTGATGCAGTGTCGTCTAATTAGTGGCTTGGATACAGAAGTGCCACAGGTATGCATGAGTATACTGTACTTACTCATTAAAATGACTGTAGGCAAGGTTTAAGCCAAAGAACAAGTGAACTCATGGTTGTCACGTGTAATATTACGGCTGTATTGGGTGTGGTGTTGCGTTTGCCTGCTGATATTAACCACTTTACACAGAGTTTTGTCCTCTAATCTCCTCTTAGGCTGTTAGGGACAATTCAGTGAAGCAAAGGGGGAAAAAAATGACCTTGGCTTCTATGGAGACAAGTAAAACATAAAATCAATTGTGACTAAGCAGAAACATGATTCTTATACTGTATTCAAGCACTACGTGTCAAGCAGTAAATTATATCTTTCCCTCTTGTAACAGAACATCTGTTCACATAATTCAAGCTGTCAAATGCTCAATGCTGTAATGTTTATTTCCACCAGGTGTTTAGATACATGACAATCCTTTTTTTTTTTTTTTTTCTAGACATGACACCATAGTAAACGTACCTGTTGGTTACAAGGATAATAACAAGAGCAATGCAGGAGGGAATAAAAAGTAGCAAAAAAAACGTATATGTACATTTATTATTTATGTACATTATCTTTTTTTGAGTGTAATAACAGAGAAAAGGTGAAAAAAAAACACTTGTTTGTGTGAGAACAGTTACATTAAATACTGTTGTTATTTAGGATTCTATGATATACATTAAAAAAGGAAAGACATTGAAGTTTTCTTTTTGTTTTTTTCTTAAATTCATATACATTTAAGCTGCACAAAGAAGAAGAAGAAAAAAGCTTGTATCAGGTCAAGAATGCCAGCAGTACCAATAGTAGTAGTATAGAAAAGCAGCAGTGAAGTTGTTTTATACCAAGGTAATGTATCATAACTAGGATTTCTATGAAGATTAAATCACCCAACTGCCCGCTTGAGCAAAGACCTGAATGTGAAGTCCATGTTACCATGCCAAATATTTAGCGTCTTGCATCTCTATGCAACTTTTGGATACGTTTCCAGGCTTAAGTCATGATGATGTGACCATGGAGTGAGTGCACTGAAGGGGGAGAAGTGCGAACATGTCCAGTCACACACCAGTGCTTAGATTCAAAGACCGAGAGTTATAAAATAGCAACTTGGTTTGTTTAGCACACGAAACAACTGTTGCTAGGATGGGGACACACAAACACATTCACACATACTGTACAAATGCAGGCGCACAGTATTATTCTCACACTACAAACACACAGCAACAACACAAGCTTCTCAGACATAGTAAACACTTTTATGAAGAGAGTAAAGATATTAATAACGCTGATAATCTGTGTGTTTGTTTGACCTATATCAGGAAGGAAATATGTATAATAACTGGAACTGAATATTATAAAGTACATAGTGGAGGTTCAATAGTGGTAAATGATTGCGTACACAACCCTGCATTTAAAGAACCAATTGCAAACTGACCTAATATGTGACTCTGCAGTGTAGAAGCTTAGTTAGTACCAGAGGCACCAAGTAACAAAGTATATACTTGAGTAAAGTAGAAATTAGTAGAAAGTAGAAATTTTGTTCATCTATACTTTACTGGAGTAATTATTATTCAGTTGACTTTTTACTTCTACTGTTTACTTTTTACTCCTTCCATTAAAAATAGCCTCGTTACTCATATTTCATTTTAGGTTGTCATCATTAAAAAATAAAAAATAAAGATAAATGGCACAATCTGGATAGAGTGAATTGTGATTGTGGTTGGATGAGATGTTCTATGCTCCATGCTCCACATGTTAATGCTCAGTAGGACACATATATGGTTCTTTAATACATTTCCATTGGACTAAAATGCATTAGTTTTCAATAGGCATATCTGCAGCTGAAACAGGTAGACTATTGCATCCCAAATGTTTCAACATTATCATTTTAATCTAACATTATAACCATTATGGCCTTTAGTAAAATGTTTTTGGGGAGGTGGGTAGTGCACTATAGGCCCCTGTGGCACCACCTAAGCTTTTTTCCTAATGGTATTTTTCCACCTTACATTTAGTTTTATACATTAAGTAGTTTTGAAACCAGTACTTTTACACTTTTACTTGAGTAAAAAACTGGAGTTGACACTTCAGCTTCTACAGAAGTGTTTTAAATGCTAGTATCTGTACTTCCTCTGTGCTGAGTAAAGAATGTGAATAATTTTGACACCTCTGGCTATAGTGTAGAAAACAAAATACTGTAGAAAACACTATTTCAGTGTTTCTGGAAACAAAGACCTTTATTCTAATATTTGAATTTGTGTATTTTTTACATGTTCACTCTTTTTTTTTTTCACTATTACATTTTCTCCATTTTCTCCTTCATCTCATCCTCCCCCCATTTTCAGTGTAACTTCCCTTTTTTTTTTCTTCTTTGTATGGTATTCTGCCTCTCTCAGAAACAAAGTATCACACCATGTCTGATTCTCCCCAAAGACAAGTAGCTGGCAAAGTTAAAGGAAGAAAAGCATAAAGTTGTGAAAGATGTGAACCCACAATAAACTTTTATTTTACTATGTTTATAATAGGTTCACAACATGGCAGCTGTTTCACTACCTCCTAAAATGTTTTATGTCTGATCTGCTTACATTTTGAAGTTTCTAAACAGGGACAATTGACAAAAGAATGATCATGTGGATATGAAAAGAAAGACAGAAAAACATATTGTTCTCTGGCATAAGTAGAATGGCTTAAAGTGGTGACAGTTGTGGTGCAGTGAGGTTTTGTAACTCTGCTCTGTGATTGGCTGCATTTAGTACCTCACCTGGCCAAGGTGTCTGGGAGGTGTGAAAGATGAGATGCTTTTAATGCATTAGATTTCACTTTTTTACGGAAGAGTCCGTAATTACAGAGAGCTTTAGTGATAAACACATGTGCTCACTCTTTTCACACCAAGTTGGACACATTCTTGTGATTCTAGTGTCTCTCTCTCTCTCTCTCTCACACACACACACGCAGATATACACGCACACATACACACACACACACATATATATATATATATGTATATATACATGCACACATACACACACACACACACACACACACACATATATATATGTATATATACACACACACACACACACACACACACTTACCCCCTGCAGCCTGAGGGAGGAGAGGAGGTGGAAAAGATGGAGGAGGAGACAGGATCCTCCTACACTTTACCTGCAGGTATATCTTCCCTTCCTCCACTCTCTTTTCCCGCTCTCTGCCTTGTGGCTGTGAGCAGTTGTCGTTCTGTCTGTCACAGCAGAAAGGAAGAGAAAGAGGAGGGGTAACACAATACATGAAAGTTAATACAGGTGTAGGTCATGGTAGTTTATCATGTGTCTGTCAACCTGAACAGGGGCTGCTAGAAAAAAAATAAAGCAATAATTCTCATTTTAATGGGTTTGAAGGAATTATGTTTAGATAAAATGTTTGAATATTTGCATGCCGATGTTTGTCTTGTTAAAATATCGTTAAATTGTAAAACAAGTTATCGATTTAGCTATTTGAGTGCTTTTTTGTGGCAGTTGTAACTGACCAAAGTGAAGAAACTAGAAGCCTCCACCCTGTGATGATGTATTTCAACAAAAATTACCCTTTTAAGATGAATCACAACTCTGACAAAACAGGAGAATCTATCAGTAGCTGATTCCACTATCCTGCCTGTATGGAGGATGTTATGATTCACATTGCTAGTGTGGTTGTGTGTCGACCCAATCGGTGAACCAATAACGCTAAAATTAAACATGACATCTGGACTCAATATGACAATAAAAAAAAGAAGAAAAAAAAAAACTGCAGTGAGCTACTTGTTTGATCATCGACAGGAGCAGGGGTTCATGGGTGAGGCAAATGAATGCATGTGCAGGATAAAAGTAGAGACTAGTAAAGAAAAAGTGAGGGAAAAATAGAAAAAAAAAGAAACTGATAGAAGTAGAGAAAGATGAGAGGAGTGGAGAGTCATCTGTGGTTCCCAGGGTCCAGAGAATGAGCTGCTTGTGCTCACACGGCTGAATGTGTGTGTGTGCATGTGCATTAGTGCATGTGTGTCACTAGAGTCCCCCAGAGCGCTGAGACCAAAGGGGTCTCACCATGACACCTATTATCCCCCCGAAATATGACACACCACCAGGGAGGGAGACAGAAACAGAGCAGGGAGGTGGAGGCCACATTTCACTGATTCTACCTCCATTATAGTGACTGCATGTGCCTCTGAATGCACATGTGTGAATGTATTTACCAGAATTTGTTGTGTGTGTTTATGTGCACACACACACACACACACACATACAGTGTCTGAGCGTGTACTGCAGTGTGAGTTTGTCTGTGTGTATGATCTCCCTGTGTGCACATTTCTGCGGTAGAAGGTGAAATGTAGCAGATCGCTGCGCTGTGCCAGGTGTTTGCCTTGGCTGCACTTCTAAGGCCCTGACACACATTTTACAGAGTCCAGGGGGAAATAGTGTAAGAGGCTGGGGGGCTGTGCATTTTGTATGAGGAGTAAGAGTAGTTTATTGGAAGAGACCAGAGTCTGAACTCTTAATTTATATCTTTTCTTCATGTGCTTCAGTCTCACATGATTGAGAATGAAAGAAGAAAGTCATGGAATAGTTACGAGTGTGGAAAAGGTCTGAGCTTTTACACACTTTGCACTTCTAACTTGTGATTTTGATAAACAAAGAATGAAATTTAATTCCTCAATTGCGCAATCACAAATACTTTCCACATATCCCATGTTGGTGGGATTCTTTTGACTCAAAAGTAAGAAAAATGGAACTTACTGGAAAACAATGTAACGTATTAATACAAGTTTGATCACCACTATATTATATATTATATTTTGCACTTTGATGATAATGACATACTGTTTTGATATATTAAAGATTATAAACACCAATGTATGCTTCAAGTAAAAAGCATGGTGACAAATAAACCAGCATGTGTAATCTGAATACAAAACACTATGTCTGGTATAATATTCATTTCAATGAGTCATGTGACAGTTTTCTGACTTTGTCAATGATTTGTGCTTGAAATCACACCAACAAGATTTTCACTCTGGATAAGCATGACTGACTGTGAGGCCACAGAGGGACAATGAGGAGGAATTTTGAGGTGCAAAGAGTTTGGGGCTGGAGACTGAAGGTGGTAACAGCGTTTGGAAAACACCCCATGTAGCTGTGGCAGAAATGCTGTAGAAGTTGATGGGTGTATGTGTGGAGGGAGGTGGTTGGGTGTCAGTATGCTGAAAGGCCAGTCGAGGGAAATTAGTGTGTGTGTGTTTGGGGGGTGGGGGTGGGAGGGTATGGTTGGTATAAGTGGAGGCTGTTGGACTGTCAAGAGGGGGTCGACTCGAGACATTTTAAACCCTGGCTCCTCTCTTTCTATAGGCCTGCTCAGATTTCCTAAAGGCTGCCAGCAACGAGGCAATACAGAGCCAAAAGGAGATGGAGTACAAGTTGGGGGAGCAGGGGAGGAAGGCACAGAGTGGTGTGTGGGGGTAAGAATAAGGAGGGGTAAAGTGGGTCTGAAGAAAAAAAAAAAAAGAAAAGGTATTAGTAGCAATAGGAGGTGGGAGTAGAGTGGAGATGGAGGAGGAAAAGAAGTGAGGAGGGGGGGTTGAAAAGAAGGAAAAATAAAGTTTATAAAGGGAAAGGGTGAAGGGAGAGGTAAGGAAGTAGAAGCAGGAAGAGAGAGGCAAGATAGAAAGAGAACTGGGGGGAAAATGGGGCCCTGGAAGTCAAAGTAGCTGTGTCTTTCTGTCTCTTTCTTTCTCTGGAGCCGTCAAAATAATGGATTGTCACGCTAAATGGCCGGATACAAGAGGGCAAAAGGGTTGCCTGGGCGGGGGAGCTGGGAGGGAGGGGGTATATTGTCGGAGGTTGGGGCATTTAGATGAACAAGGGCACGGGGGGGGGGGGGGTAAATTTACGCGATGGGTATGCATCAAGTCAATTTATTACCTATTAAACCGCCAAATCCCACAAAGACTGAATATCATTCTGAATCAGAGATCAGGGTTTCATCGTTTGTCTTTCCACTCATCTTGCTGTTTGGTTTTGTGAAATAACTTTCAGAAACATAGCGGTATCCCACGAAAACCTCCAATTGACTTTACTTTTCTGATTGATGGTATTTTTGATATTTGACAATGCATTTTCTGTGGTTTTGCTCAACCCAAGGGTTCATGCAACATTCTCATTATACTCCAGCGTTACTGTTTTAAAAATGGACAAAATGGAGACGCAAAGGTTTTTGCAAAACACAGAGACAGCCTTTGGTTTCTATCAAAATTCTGGACTGGTGCTTTGTTCTTATGAATATAATTTGGCAGGGTTCTGTAATATTTTTGAACATGTAAAAATGTGTCTTGGCTGTTGCTGTATTTTGAGCAGATTTTTCCTGGCCCAGCTGAACTTCAGTCATTTTGTGGATTTATAAAGCTTCTGGGTAAAACTGGCCTTGAGTGTAAAATAGTTTCTAGCTACACAACACATGCTTTTTCTCTCAGTAGCAAATGAGTGTCTGGTTTTAATAAAGAACACCATCTCCCCTAAAAAAAAATCAACAAAAAAAACATCTATTATCTGCTCCTTTGTGTTATCTATATTCAGTGTAGTGGAATCCAGGATGTAACCCTGGCATTTGTTCACATTCTGGAGCTGTGAGTACTTCAGTGTGCCAAACAGAACTCCCATGTGCACGATAACAATATGTAGGTATAATAAAATTGAATCATTTAAACACCCACTTGTCAGAAAGTGGACATTTGGTTCTGCAGTGATATTTGCCAGTACACCACAGCAGCATAACACAAGAAAAACACCATGAAAAAGATATTGGGTATTAGAATTAGGAGTGGGCAGTTAATTAAATTAAGTTTATCTTGTATAATATATGTGAAAATTGATTAAACTGCAAGATCAAGATCAATTCTTCAGAAGACCCAAAAATCCAAAATGCAGCTTGTATATTGTCAAATATGTGTTGTCTATGTATTTCTCTACTCATATGTCTGGATTATTTTTTTTTTTTTTAAACAAATGTTAAATATTAACAGTATCTTAACCCATAAAGATCCAAACATCCACCGTAGGCCAAAAGCGTCTAGTGAATTTAAGCTGTTTAATACCTGCTGATCCACTAATTCTATCAATACATTTAAATAATTGGTGTAAAATACAGTTATTCATCTTTTCATGTTCATCAGATATGACCCATTTGGAAGTTAAGAGGCTCCATAGTTACCATGGAAACGCCGTCATCTTCCACAACATCAATTCATCAGTAAAATCCATGGAGTTGGCTCAATGACAGTGGATGGAAACACTGGGTTTATGTTCAGTTAATGACAGATATCATTGGAAAAAGTCCATTTTTCTTCAGTTTTCTCTGTTTTGGATGTAACCTCAGCTTTAATCTCAGCTTTTATAAATATCTACATGATCAGTAAATTAAATGTAAGAAAATACTTGATTTTCACAGAAAATTCATAAAATATGAAACATCATTTATTATATAAAAAATGGACATAAATCATATAAGAAAGGTTAAATAGAAAGAAATATTCCTTTGGGAACTACCTCAAAGGTCACGCTGGGTCTTTATGGGTTAAATGTCAGCATCATTTTTTTTTTCTTGCACTTGAACACACTTAATCCAACCGTTAGTCATTTTTGTAGCAATAAAGGATATGCATTATAACAACATTTCTTTTCATTTATTGTGGATTGTGACTACATAAAGGCTCTTTTTGTATATTTTCTTGCCTTTCCCTCTGTCTCTGCTCTCTTTTTCAGTCAATGTGGTCTTTTGATGTATATTTAATGCATCTCAACAACCACACTTCAAAATATCTCTATTATTATTCCTCTTGACATTACACAATCAATAACTGACAACAAATTGATTTCTTCAACTGGAGAGAGATGCCTCTGGTGTCTGTGGGTGTGGGTATTGGTGTGGGCTTGTTTGGCAGTCTGGGGATTTGTGTGAGTGGAGGAGGTTGTGTGTGTGTGTGTGTGTGTGTGCATTGGTAGGGTGGTGGCCAGTCATAACATACAGCAAATTGTTGTTAGATGAAAGCCAATAGAGATGTTAGACATATAATCACTCAACATTTGGTTTAGTGGAAAGGTATGTAGTTCATATTTTGAATTTCCCCCAAATCCCATCACACATTAGAAGAGAAAGGAGTGGGAATGCAATAATTAACCTAGTAATGTGCAATATGAGAAAGTACTTGTGCAGATCTGTGTTAAAATAAAGTGAGTTTTAAGTTGAAGTCTAGAAACAATAATAAACTCCATAAGTAACCATGGAGATTTGCAGAAATAAGACATTCTGATACCATCTTATTAAACAGATGGCAGATAGCCCACATTTCACATTCATAACACTATGGTATTAAAAAAAAAAAAAAAAAAAAAATTCAACAATGGAAAATTTTTGCCACACAGACTCTAACTAATCTTTGAGAATGATAAATATTAGGGTCGCCAAGAGAAAAATACTCCTTATTGCATTTATATAAATTGCCCTTCTTTTGCCTGTTCATATTAAAGATGGAGCTGTCTCACAAGAATAACAAAAAAATCTGATTTATTGGAGATAAAAAATTGATATAGATATTCCCCATCTTCTCATTACGAATTCTCTGTTTCGATCACAATCTTCCACCCCATCCTCGGGGCTTCTGATTTCCCCTGGTATGTTTGTACATAACATGATTTTGATTTACACCCAGTCCTTTGTGAGTATGTGTGTATTTGTGTGTCTGTGTGTATTGTTTGTTTTTTCCTGCAGCCTCTAAGTGCATATATGTGTGTTTTTAGGTCCATTTGTCTGTGAATGTTGTATTTCTCAACTACTTCTCAGTTTTGAAACAGGAAGGTGAGCCTCACTGTGTCCCATGGCAACATACTTTAACAATGTCTATTCTGCTTCCAGAGATTCGTCTCAGTGGACCTGCTGGGAGAGTCAGCCAAGCATGCACTGCATCCCTCCCGATGCTCTGATGTGAGAAAGATGAGATGCTGCAATACCTTTATAATGGATTGATAGTGCCTTTGGGCCTCTCGGTGTTTTTGAAATGCAACCAAACATGGTCTCTGTGCAAAGTTTCAAACAAAGATATTCCTTTTTTTCTGGGCATTAATTCAAACAAGGATTGACTTTTCTTCGGAGCTGCTCCAAAGCCGACCGGAGTCCTCATCAAGCAACGTTGAGCTCTGACAAAGACCATGTTTGGTTGAAATCATCTGCAAAAGAACCCACAGAGGAGCATTCATCTAATAAGAACTCAGCCTCCTTGTGTAAGACTGTATAACACCTGGTGATGGAGCATTTCAGTGAAAGGACAAATCATTTCTGAAGCAGCTTTGCCAACTCCATCCAGCTCCCATGGATGCTTGAGTCAAGTCAGGAGAATTTTTACTTATATTGCCTAATATTACACATAACAAATTTGCTTCAAGGAGCTTTAAAATCTGTTACCTCTATACTCATGAGGCAAAAGGCCTCTTCAAGGAGGAAAAATGGAAGAAAAATAGAGAAGAGCAACAGGGATGGATTATTTTTCCTAGAACAGACTGATATTTAATAGGTTATTTATTTATTTATTTTTTATAGAAGATGGAGATCATGCTTAGCTTCAACAATCAAAAATAGGGATAGACCAGATTTGATTCTCACATATTTCTGATTATTGCTGTAATAAAATAAAGATGTGTTACTTTGGCTGTGATGCACTCAATAGTCTCTGTAATCACTGCTTTATTTTTTTTATGTTGACTGCTACTTCTTATGAATAATCCCTCCATTTCAACATTCTAATTTGATTTAAGTTACTATGAAAGTTGATCTTTTTTCCAAATGCACATCAGTTACAAATATGGTGAAATATACTGAATTTATGCATGTAGTAGAGTCATTAATCATTAGTACATGTATTAATAGTGTGTCATCCATCTAATAGATTAAATAATGCAATAGTTTAGGCATCATTACCCTGATTTATCGTTTATTAACCATGTATTTTTCATGTTAAGTCCACAGATAAAAATGAAGGGATGAAGAAATACAACAAAACAAATGTGTTTTTCCATCATGTACCCTTAGTATTATATATGGATATTAGATGGAGAAAAGCCAGATTAGTTGATCCCTAAATGATGCCATACATCCTTAACCCATAAAGACCCAAACAGCCACTGGAAACCAAATTCATCTATTAATAAAAAATGATTAATACCTGTTGACCCAATAATTCTATCAATACATAAGAATAAATGGTACAAAATACAGTTATTTATAATTTCATGGTCATCAGCTATGACCTATTTGGATGTTCAGAGGCTCTGCAGTTACCATGGAAACACCGTCATCTTCTACAACATTGATTCACCAGTAAAACCCATGGAGTTGGATCTATGTTAGTGGATGGATACACATGGTTTATGTTCAGTTAATGATATATTTTGTTGGGCAAAGTCACTATTTCCTCAGTTTTTTCTGTGTTTGGAAAAAATAACCGCCAACTTTAATTTGAACTTTTATTAACATCCACATGATCAATTTTATTTATTAAAAAACCAGATTATCAGTGACAAAACCCAAAATACATATGATAATATTAGAATACATAGTGATAAATATTTGAAAAGAAAAGTTAAATATAGTGAAAATGTAATTTAGGAACTGCAATAAAACAATCTCTGGGTTTTCATGGGTTAAGTTAAACTTGTAAAACATAAATAATAACCGCCGTCCCCTGAAAATCCATATTCACACAGAATAGAATAAACAAAGCTCAGTTATGCTGCTCAGTTTTACTGTCATTGCTCCTACGCCGTGGCCTGGATGCACCTTAAAATAATGATTGTCTTTGCAGAAGGTAAAGAAGTTATTGGAACTGTGGCCAGTGCTGATTGCTTGAGTTTGCATCAGAGACAGTAGATGTTAATCTGTCTTGCTTACATTACTTTCGGGGCCACAGCTGCTCACAAAGGAACTGGTCAGTGAATGTGTTCAACTGTGCGTTGTGTGTATTTGCAGTTTATTTTACACCAATGCTTCCAGTCGTTGGGCAGCTCCCAGACTTTGATTTTGGACTCACATTTGACAGTTTGGGAATTTAAACCACATTCACACTTTTTTGAAATGCTGACAACACACACTGGGCTTCTTGTGTTAACACATTTTGTCAATAACTACACACAAAACCAAAGAAAGGTACGGGTGCAAATGCATTTACGCAGTCATGCAAACACAGGCTTGTGCACTACAAACAAAACTAGATTCCCTCACAGTCTCTCTCTCTCCGTCATTCACTTGGACACAAACACACGATCTCACATTTACTCACACACACGCAGAGGGAGAAGGGCTTGTGCCAGTTCTGTGTTCTCTCTAGTCTATTTCTGAGGCGACGAGAAAATGATCAAAGCTATGTGACCAGACTCCGGGAATGACCTTCTAACCATCTCAGGTGTCTCTTATTACACTCGTGCAAACACACACACACACACACACACACACACACACACACACACACACACACGTACATGTTACACAGATAAACACATATAATCACACATCTACTGTAGGTCAGTGCTCGGATATGAACTTCCAGATTTGTGTTTTTTTTTTTTTTTGTTTTGTTTTGTTTTTTTGTTATGTCTTGGTGTTTGGATCTGAGCCACATCAGTGTTTGCCCATCACCCCCCCCCCCCCTCCCCCCTCGTGCCATGTCTGAGATACAGAGATATATTTAATAGCAGGTTGCTTCAGGACGTTCCAGCAGTCATGTCCAATATGCCAGCCATTTTGGTTTAATGTTTTCTCAGTTTTATTTGTCTATTGATTAATTTACCGTTACCTCTCGACACCTCCTTCTTCTTGCAGTGAAAGATTTCCATGCTCAGTTGTAACTTATAACACCTTCAGACTGCAGACACTTATATGATGCAGGTTTACTGACATGTGCTTAACCTGATTTGACCCATTCATGTCAGGCTCCTGGATGTCAGATAAACCTGTATTGATATTCACATATGGTGAAGATTCAAGCCAGGTCCACAGCATTTCTGACAAACTGTTAAATAGGTGCTTCTATAAAACTGCTCTCTAAAAACAGGACAGAGAGGCTAAAAATTCAAACCAGATGTAGACTAATGTTATGAAGCCAGTTTGAAAACACTTTGGGTCTATTTTAAAAATAAATATTTAGTGAGATAACAGAGAAGTTATTTGTCACATTAAACGTTGTTATCTTATTTTTTGGCAAAAGTCCGCGTGTAACACAATATAAAGGACACAGAAATTATGTGCTTCTATATTTTTTAAATATCTTTTTATTCTCTCACAGGTACATTTTAGGAATCAAACTAATTATCAAAGGTAGAGGCTTCCACAAAAACGACTGCTGTTGCAAATCATTCATGATTTATTTGTGTAAATGGATAGGTTCTGCATGTAACACCAGTGGACACGATTGCTTATTACACAAAACCTGGAATGAGACTGCTGATTCATGAAAAACCCACATGTCTGGATGAGAAAAACTACTAGGCTCATCAAATTTAACAGTGTCTTTATTTAAAGCAGTATATAAAACCATTTAGAGCCATGTTTTCCAGATCAAATACACTGACATCTAGGTTGTTTTTCATGTCTAAATGTATCTTTTTTATTGTGTCTAAAAAAGCTGTTGCCAGATACTAAAATGAATCCAGTTTCATAGAAGCACCCAAATATGCGTGTATATATCATAATACTACTGTCGTACTGACATAAGTTAACCAGTAAAAACCATAAACAAATCAACACCTTGTAGACTTTAAATCCTCCCTCCATTGGACATAAAGATTGGCCTGTATTTTAGTGAGTAGTTTAGATAAGTTGATCCTTGTTGGTCTTGGTCCCAGTTCTGTGTAGTAAAAGAACACTGACTTAACACTTATCTACCTTTTTACACCAACCTCTAAAACAGCTTTAACACATATAACTGTATTACAGTTTAGTTCACATTTACTGACATTACCTCCGCCAAGGAGGTTATGTTTTTGCCTTCATTTATTTGTTTGTTGGTTTGTGTACAACATAACTCGAAAAGTTATGGATGAATTTTGATGAAATTTTCAGGATAGGTTGGT
>JAPSES010000144.1:8922234-8950340 GCA_029822895.1 Maxillicosta whitleyi
TAAAGCTCATATGAAAGACTATTAAAAAGGGAATTTGATTTATATTGTTTACTTTGCTGTGGTTCTTCATACCGAATCATAGACAGAAAACACAAACTTTCTCTTAAGCCGCAGATAAAAAAAAATAAAAAATGATTACATTTACTATAAATCAGTCTATGTAAAGTTAAGTAAGTACTAATTGAACATAAATAGCTGCTATTTGTTGTGAGCAGGTAGTAGTTATCAGTTTTTCAAGGTTGGGAATTCTCACATGATGTCATGGTATCTATTGCTCAACCTTTATTGGCTGATGGTAAGAGGCGCATGCTCAGTCAGTTTTGTTTCCAGCTGTTTAACTACATACCATTCTTACAACTGAAGCTGAACTCAAATTCACCTCATGAGTTTAGTTGTTTTTTTTTTTTTGTTAGAGATACGTGAAATTGATTGTGGGTACAAACAAAGGGCTATGAAAATCACAGAAAATCATTAAACTGGTACAAAATATGACTGGGTATTTGTTCATTGAGCTGCACAATTACAACTTCAGTTTTATAGTAATGTTGTTAAGGAAAGAGAAGAAAAAGTTTTAAGGGAGCACACTACTTTTTTCAGCCAGCCACAGATGAAACCACCAAAGAAACTTTATCTGATATTTCTACACACAATAAAAGTACCTCAGAGAGGATGGGGAGCAACAAAGAGTTAGATCTGACACCAGCAATTCCTGGAAATGTGCAACCTCAAATTGAGCTACAGAATTTAATAGAACCAATAAATTCCAAAATATTGACATATGTATAGCAGTGAATTAGGTTTTTACTACAATGTAGACATGATTTAGTCTGACATTGGTAGATGCAAAACATTTTATTTTACTTTAACTCTTGATGATTGACAATGAATCACTAAATGATGTATAAAACTGTGTAATTGTTCACATGTGCCACTTTCTATTTTTGGAAAGTACTAAACATTATCTGGATCAGGCTTCTCAATATATGTCTTAGTTGGTTTGTGACTGAAACGTATTATGATCTTATCTTGTAGTAACAAAATCAACACTCAGTTCTTCATGTTAAGCTTGCAATTCTAAGAAGCCAAAACCTCGTGCTTAGACAACACCAATATAAACACTCACATGACGGTCTAAGGTTTTTAGTATTTGTCTCATACACCAAACTATTTTATTGCATTTAAAACAGTTTTTCTATAAGACAAGAGAATGAAAAAGGAAAACTGTTTACCATCATGCTGCCCTATTGTCTTCCTTGCGTTTCTTGCTTGTGTTTCTGTTTCTGTCAGAGTGAGACTCAACTTCCTTTTGTACATAATTATCATGGGTTGGGTGGAGTTTCAACGAACGTCTTCATTTATGTGAACTGTTTCTGTCTCTCTCTCTCTCTCTCTCTTTTTTTTTTTTTTTGCCTGGACAGGATTACAAGTCTGTCAAGCCTTTTAATAACATTGCACTGATTTTTTTTTCTCCTATAACTTTAGTTGTTTAAATATATTACAAGAGTCAAAGTACTCTGATTTGCTATATTGTTTCGTGTCTCCACAGGTTTTTATGGTTGTGTGTTTGTTTTGTTTTGTATGGATGGGTGTATCTAACATACGTATCAGGAAGTAATCACAGACTTCCCTGTTTGGTTCCAGCAAAACAGGCATGTGAAAGATATTCTGGTGTAACATTATTTACCACAGCAAAAAAAAAAAAATTGTAACATCTATTGTATCAGTTTATTTCTTGAAATTATCTAAATATGACTCTTTATTATGATAATTAGCTTTTAGATCTATCACAACAAACCACCTGCCTTCTTTTCGCCCATTACTATCAGAAACACAATCCCAATATGATAATCAACATCTACAGTATTCTGAGCTGAAGATAATTACATTTTTATTTTGTGAAACTTTGTCTAATGGCACTGATAGATCATGTGATGTTACAATCCAAAAAATACTTTTCATATGAAAAGAGGTAGAGCATCCCTGGAATATAATGTCAGTTTACTGTAATTCATAGTGACTGATAGTTGTGGGGGTGGAGAATGCTAAAGAGCACACTTGACGTGAGTGTAATGATGTGAGCAGCTAACTCTATGCTTTTTTTGTGAAAATGACTTAACTTCCTGTCAAATATACCACTAGCAGGGAACTACTCATTACTCACTTCCCACCTCATAAGATTGTTTTCAAACTTGGGTATGAGGCCAAAGTTCAGAGACAGGTGGTTACACTAATGGTACTGAACACTGTGTTTGCTAATAATTTAAAAAGGAACAGAACAAAACCTTAAATATCACAACAAGAAAATGAAAAGCCAGGAATTGTGCTGTAATATTTTGTATTTAAGCCTGACCAATGCATTGATTAGCGTCACATTTCTTTAACAATCATGTCAGAAAACATATTCACTGGTTAAGGAGAAGATGTAACTCTGTTTCAGACAGGTGTAGGTTCAGACCTGCATTAAGCAAACAAAATTACTTGGGATAACATACTAAAATTGGGTTAAAAGCTGTCTAATACATTATTAAAGAATTTGGTAAAATTCAATAATAAAATAAAAGATTAACATCCACATGCACATCATATAGAGAACTCAATGGACTAGGACTGACGAGTCCAGACTGATCCTGTTACAGATTGATGGGCAACATCAGGGTGAGAAGAGAGGTGGATGAAGTCATTACCCATCATGCCTAGTGCCTGTAATACAAGCCTGTGGGGTGGTGTTATGACCTGGGCTTGGTTCACTTGGTTAGGTCTGGGTTCAATGTCATTATGTGTCTGTTAAATGAAGTCAGGTCAAGCTGAATATGCTGCATGACCAGGTCTGAACATCAGGGGATTTTTTAAAAATTATTTTTTCTGTTGATACAGGAATATTCCAATATGACAATGGATTCAGTACACTCAAAGTTTCTCAGGGTACATAAGGCATCATTTTCACACATGGATTGGCGACCACCTGAATCCCATCTCTAGGATTTGCAGGAGAAGACTTTACACAGCAGTCTGACTCTCCCATCATCAATATAAAAATTAAGTGGAAATCAATGATGTGACATTACATAAGCTTATCAAAACAATGCCACAGTGAATGCATTGTGTAATCAGTGCTAAAGGCAGTACAATGACATATTAGACTGTGGGGCTTTTTTGGCCAGGCTGTGTATATGTTCTACAAAATCAGCTTCCTTATCAGACTGTCTGACATTTTTCTTCTTCCAGGTGCTTATTCTGTTAACCACAAAGGGTTCATATTCACATTTCATTTTCTGTGCTTCTGTTACAACTTCAGACTCATTTCACTTCCATGTTTCCTCCATTACTGTTACACTATGTTGAATGAGCAATTTTGCATGAAATATACATAAAAATATATGCCTAGTAATAGCAGGACATGTAAAGTTAAAATATATTTAGCCTCTGGTTATCTTCTTTTACAGCTTTATTATTGACCTCATCACACTTTCCCCAAAGGACCAGTACAAATCGTTAGAAACCTCAAAATGTGTTTTAGTAATGATGCCATCTTATAATGTTCTGGGTGTTCTGAGATATATTCTAGTATATACTGGGTGAAAAGCAGGGGCTTACTCTGGACACTATCTCACATTTATGCCAGTGAACACATCTCAGTCAAACTAAAATATTTTAAAGTAACAAAGCTGCCTTTTGATAACAAATTTAGGGAGGACACAGCAAACATGGGACCTCTGGAATTGAGAAAAATGAAATTGAGAAACACACAAAGAAAATAAATCCTTAAATGTTCCTTTTTCCTGACTCATTCCTTTACATGCTCTGATCCTATTTTACTCGGCACCTTGTAGTTTCCATAAATAATTTGTTACTGAATCACTAGACATGACACACAACCACAGGGGAGGGCACTGCTGTGCTCTTCCATTTAACTTTGACTCTGTACTTGGTGTGTGTCCATGAAAGTTACTGTGAGTTTACACTAACCTGATACACATAACATTGTTTTATTGAATAGTTACATGAATGTTATCCCTTTTATAATTCTGTGCAGTGTTGTATAGCTACATAGTTTAAATGTATAAAACAGATATTACTAATTGCTAGACCGTGTGTGTGTGTGTGTGTGTGTGTGTGTGTGTGTGTGTGTGTCTGTGTAAAAAAGTATATACAAATCAGTTCTCATCATTCAAGGGAAATTTTTACACCTCCCACCACCTTTGCGTAAAATAACTGTCATTGTGCTTGTTCCAAGAATGCACGATGCTCCACTTTGTTTAAGTTCCTGAAATGGTAGAAAAGTAGTATTGTTATTTTTACTATGCAACCTGGGTTATTGCCTATTTAGAAAACTGGGTACCATCTAATTGGATTCAGGAACAGTGGTGGCTGGTGAAATTATTTTTAGGTGGGGCACAGTATGCAAGTCAGTTTTCAGATGCACTATAATCACATATTTCTTCTAGGACATGCCAAAGCACATGCACCACCATTTTAAAGTATTATTCTAAATTAAAATAAAAATGCATGGTATGTGTTTTCAGTCATTTATTTTTTGGATGTAAATTTCACCATCTATCCTTCAGATATGACATTTTTTCCCATGACATATTGTGAAAGTCAGACATGTTTTTCCACTGATAGTATAGACAATGACTTTAGTTAGATAGATGAATAAACAGGTACATATTCTGGTCACAATGTTTTACCATCAATACAATTAAGAAGCCCGATGGCAGAGGAAATAACCTTGATGTGTTACCTACTAAGATATTCAATATGTAGTGCACGTACATCCTTTTGTCTGTGTCATTTGGTCACCTTAAGTAGCACACAAGCTGATAAAGTGTGCTCACCCATTGTTTACACAATCTTTTGGGACATTACATTTAGGTTTTGAATGTTTTTGAGATATAACATTTACTCATTTTTTTTGTGCTCCAAGGTTGTCTTATCTCTTGAATTGGAGTGAGGTCTGCTGTGCATATGTTATTTATGGAAGTCTATATAGTAAAGGGACAGCCCTGGGGGCAAACTTTTGTGCTCCAAACAGTAAACACATCACTTGACTGCTCACTAAATGATCAAAAACACTTTTAAACTACATTTTAATGCAGATAATACATGGAATTCATGGGCTATATCATGAATAGCTTTTTTTTTTTTTTTTAATATTCATGATTTTGTACAATTATTTTATGTGATTCCTATTCTCTTCTTTGTGTGAGGCAGGTGGGTCCATGCCTTAATGCCCTCTATTGACATGGTCCCTCTGTTCAGGAAACTGTCTAAAGCAGTTGTTATTTATACTAATGAATAATTAAGGCATGCTGATTTGTGAGTGCTCATCTAATAATTATGCATCTGGGTGTGAAAACAGGGTTCCTCCTCATCTACAGTATGGTCTAATGTATAAAGGAAATGACTAGAACTAAATGAGAATGAATCTGAACTAAATGACAGAATTGAAATCAATGTTACATCAAAAGGGAATCCATGGCTGCAAACATTTTAGGACTTCAAATTCTAAGAGATAACCACTGGCATATTTGGCACAGTATGAATCACATTCGTAATAAACAGTTACCTGGAACTTTCCATTCTAAAATGACAATTAAGCAAACAGGTTTGGAGCTTATTGCTTTGTAAAACTTTCCTCTTCTTCAGTTAGCAAATAGACATTGTTGATCTGTTTTTAAATGTTCAAATCATTGTACCACTTCACTTCAAAAGCAACAACAGAAAGCTACTTTGAGTCCAGAAGCTCATTCGTTGTATGTGTGCCATGCTGCTGCTATGCTGTACTTCCCAGTTTGGGATAAAGTCTGTCTGTCGGTCTGTCTAAAGTCCCAGGAGTTAACTAACCTTACACAAAAACCCTAGGACATTATATCCTGAATGTATAGAAATACATAAAATCCTTCTCTTTAATGAAACGATCTATATATTTACAACATATAAACCTTAAACAGGCTAGATCTAGAAAATCAACAGTACGCAATTGCCGTACGTGCCTCGGATTCCGGTACATTGTATCACGTGGTCAGTTTTTGGCGTTGCTACTAAGTAACAACGCAAGCATAATCCCAGAGCACGTACAAACTCAAGCAACCTACTGCTCTATCTTCACTCCATGAATTAATTTACCACATCTTTTAAGAAACCAAACTATTTGGCGACTAAACGGTATGATATCCATTCTAATGTTTGTTAGCGTACCATTTGAAGTAGCTAGCTAGGTATGTTCCATACAGAGATGACTGGCGAGTTAGCATTAGCCAGCTAGCATTCATAACATTAGCGTTTGTTAGGTCAGTGCGGTACCATAGTTTTAGTCGTTTTAACTTAATAGGAGCCGCTACTCTATCAATATGTGAAACGATAGTATGTGTATTGGTTTGAGTTTTGTCACGTAGGATGTGTAAATGTTTAGCTAGTAGCTCAAAAATCATCTTGCAGCAATGACAGTACAATGTGTAAGTATTGTAACCAGAAGTCAACAAAGTAAACAAAGCTAGTCATTGGGTCAAATTGAAGCGATATAAGGTAGGCCTTTCTCCACTTCTGCTAATATGGTGTTAAAGTAACTTCAATGTGTTCATCTTTCTAGGACCAAGGAATACTGGGTGGCTTTACATATTTAAAGCGTTTACTGGGTAGTTTCAATGAGTTCTGATTCAGCAGCAAGTGTTTTTATGACTGTGTGAAGTCCATTGCGTTATTTGTAATTTTATTTCTGTTGTAGATATTTTTATTTTCAGCTCATTAACGCCTACTAAAAGATGCCCCACAGTGCAGATGATGCACGCAAGAAATTTATCCTGACAACAACTGGGAACTTCTATGGATTAAAGCCTTCGTCCTCCTTGGCTGACAGTCCAGAGCTCAACAACTTCTTGGATGATGGAAATGAATTTGTCCTCTCTGTCAGCAAACATGAAAATGAACTTCATTTGTCGAATAAGGTAATAAATGTTTGGAGCATGTAACTCTCTCAGTGCTAACTCCTTAAGTTGTAGGCTAACATATTTCCAAATCAAATTCTATTTACTTTGAATTAGTCATTTAATCAAAGGCCATGTGGTCAGGAGATAAGTTATTTTTGTTGTTTATGTGTAATGTACTGTATGTAGAAAAGTATGTTTAGAGGTAACCGTCAGACAAAAAATAAACAATGAGATTTTTTTTTTAAAACTTATTTTTCAGATTGAAGCTTCAAGGAACAGTAGAGAGAAAGTGTTGGTGTTTTTTAAGTTGCATCCCACAGTGATAACAGAAGACAACCTCCATCAGAGCCTCCTTGTATCTTCCATGCTTGAGTCCCCTATCAACACCCTGTACCAGGCTGTCAAACAGGTCTTTGCCCCTGTCCTGCTAAAGGTGAGCATCTTCCTGAGTGTTATGGAATTAAAGATGAAGTTTTAAATAACAATATTGCTTAAGTACATTTGACTACACCACTCCATTTTTAAAAAATACTATTTTATGTGTAAACTCACCTCCAGCACATTCTATAGATTTTCAGTGGGGTTCAGATCTGGATTCTGTGGTGGCCAGTCAATGTGTGATAATGTTTTGTTGTACTCACTCAACCACTCTCACAATTTGAGTCTGACAAATCCTGATTTTTTTGTCATCTTGGAATATGCCTTTGCCATTGCAGAAGTGCAAATCCAAACTTGGTCATTCAGTATATTCAAGTAGTCTTCTGACTACCTTCTGACTATCTTTTGGACACATAACTAACTATGGTGAACCTAGAACTGTCCAACCAAAGCAAGCCTTGATCATAAAGCCGCCCCCACAGATTTCTACTGTAGGCACTATGCATGATGGGTAATCTCATCATCTACTACTCAAAAGCATTTGTAATGATCTGTGAAAATATACAATCGTGTTGGTCCACACTGGTCCAAATGTTGAAAAATGTATTTATAATCATTTACTGCAGATTATGTTACTGTTATGCTGATATATTTAGATAATTATGTCTAAAAAGGCAAGTCTAGTGATGTTGAACTTCAATTAATTTTATAAAATCTTTTTTGATAAAACATTGAAAATAGGTGATCTTGGATTTATAAATATAATAGTAAATGTGCAGTCTCACTCTGTGTTGACTAAAATGCTAATACCTCATTTAGAACAAAATAGTTATGTATGTTTTTGATAGATGAAATGTATTAATCGCCACAGTAAATATCCTACTTTCCATCTTACTTTGTTGAATCAAAGTGGCAATTCTTTTTTCTTTAGCCAGAGAGTGTATATATTTTGATTTGTTTTTGTTTGTGTACGTGTCTCTCTTTTCATCTCCAGGATGAACACTGGCGGTCAGCGTTCGACCCTAAGCTGGCAGGCCTGTTGAGTGAGCTTGAGCTTGGCCTTGGGTCAGTGGTCCGCCATTCTGGAGCGCAACCCTCTGCCAAAAAGGTTCATGCAGAGGAAGATGTCCTGGGTATGCATTGACAATTGAATTTTACACAACTGAATTTCCTCCTGGGGATTTATAGACTTAATCTGTATCAGTATCTGTAAACATATTTACACATACACAGGTTGCGGGCCATACAAAGTGGTCATAGAAGCTGTAATATTTGAAATTGATCATATAAATGCAGATCAGGGATACATTTTGGAACTGCAAGTTAAAAAGTTAAATTATTTATGTCATTGACTTGTACCATAAACCCTTTACTGTTTATTCTTAATCTATTAGTTTAAAAATATAGAGCAATTACAAGTCTAACAGCTTTGAATTTGGCTATTTCAGATTTTTTTCATTTAGTTAGATCAGATAAATGTGTTCACACAATATTTTTCTCCTCTTTGTGTAGGTATCCTAACTCCTAATGATGAATTCCAGTATTGGGCAGATCTCTTGGAGTCTGCTGAAAAGAACAGTGTGAGAGAACGGGCTGCACATTTTACAGAGCAGTTTAAACCTATACAAAAGGTATGTCTGTGTTTTAAGACAGTGAGTGCAGAAATAAACTACTAAAAGGATGAAATTTGTGTTTTATGACTTTAATCTGTAAAAAGCAACTCGACTGTGTTATCGACATGACTTCACACTGAAATATGTGGATCAAAACGCGTATTTGTCTTTGTGTTTCTGTCAGGAGTACGGTGGTCTGGATGGTCTATCGATGGCTGAAGTTGTAGATTTGGTGGAACAAAGCAGAGACACTCTGGATGACATCTGGCGACAGACTGATTATGAACCTTACCCAGAGATACGCATGGTTCGACTCATGGATATTATTGGTCAGATTCTTTTATACTCACACAAATAAAAATAGGAAATGAAAACAGATAATTTGCTGATGTAGAGTTGAAGGTACATCTAGTCAGGGATCATTCAATGAAATGCACATTTCGAGAACTGAAACTGACTTCACAGGAACTCATTAGAATATGCATTGTACAAATGGAACAAAGTCTGTCAAGTTAGAAAAAAAAATCATTTAAAATGTAAAGGTTTTTGTGAATTATTGCTTAAGCTGACACATTTCTGTTGTTGTCATACTTGCTGTACTACCCATAATACAAATTTTTATTGACATTACAAAAATTCTCCTTTCAAAATCTTAAAGGAGGAGCCCTTGGAAGATATGTCCAGAGGAAACTGAGTGGTCTTAAAATCTTAGAGGAGTCATTTGCATCAGTGAGAGAGAACCTGAGAACAGGCATTTCCATCTGTGAGCAGTGGGTGGTAGCCTGTGAGCACCTGACTGGACAGGTACAGCCAAGATAAAAAGAATGTAAAACATTAACAATAATTACCAGTACTTGTAAACATTAAAAAGATATTCATTTTCCTTTCTTTCAGGTGTGGAAGCGACATGCTCCTCACCCTTGGAAGGGAAACAAACAGTGTCCAGAAGCCCTGCATTGCCTTGCAAAGAGACTGGATGAAGTAAGACAGATCATAGTACTGATCCAGAGAGAAAAATTATTCTGTAAGACATAAGTGACATAGAGTGTGTACATTTAACATATTTTACTCTTCCACAATAGTCATATGGCATTCAATGCTTAAAGAATACTTGAAAATATACATTAATTGCCCTTTCCATGTTATTGCTAATTTATAGATAAGGAGATGTCGCAGACTTGAGGAGAATTTTCCACTGGTGTTAATTTTAGAACAAGTACAAGGAACAAGGAAGGAAAACCGGTTACTTCATGTGTGAATAACATTCATGTTACCTGTAGATTTGTATTTTTATACCTGTGTTAACAAGTACATGTCAAGTGTCACAGGAGCAGCACCTTATTTCTTAAAAAAAAAAAAATCATGAGGGGAACGCAGATTGCAACAGAAATAAACAGTCAAAAGCTCTTTTGAACAAATATCATATCAGCATGACTTTACATAACTGGCACTTTATAATACAAGTTCAAAATATTCCTCTTTTCTCTCTCTTCTGCTTTGAGGTTGAACATAAATTATGTGGTTTTGTTTGGTTTCATAGATTTTATGGAACATTACATTTTTTTTAGTCGAGGACAGCTTTCATAGCCTTATGAAATGAACATGTAGCTACTGTGCCATTTCTACAAAGGCCTTTTTCTTCTTCATTAGAAGTTCTGTATATTTTTTTCTTGGGTAGAATACTTCTTTTTATAGGAACTGTCTGTCTGCCCTGTAAGCATTTTCCATTGCGTATTTGACGTGAGTGTGAATTTAGCATGTTTGTGGTTACTATTTATATTTAGCAATGTCATGGCTATACTTAAATTGGAAATTGGTGTTGCATAAACCAAATAATTCAATGATTATACTTTCTCTATTCACATGTCATAGGTAGTGACTCTGCGTATGGTCCATGAGAAGCTGTTGCGTCTGCTACCAGGAGGAAAACAGCAGGCTCTGACTTCAGATGTTGTGTTTGAACCTTTTTCTGGACTCAACCCTCTGCATTACAACCCCTACACAGAGGTTAGTTGTAGGAATCTGTGTGTGTGTGTGTGTGCATACATTCATTTTATTCATCTGAATTACCTCTTTCAAGCCCTCCCCAGTGCTTTTGTTTTGTTAACTGCAATACTCCAGTGTAGAAAGGTTGTGGTATAATTGTGGGCATATAATTGGGTCAGTGCTTAATATGTTCTAGAATCAGCAATTACCACTAACATACTGTAGTACAACCCAGGCTGAGAGATTCTCACCCACACAAAGGTTAGCTGATGATTCAAAGTAGTATGAACATCACAATCGTCCGCAAAAATGGAATATCAGAGGTATTTTTCTGTACCTTCATGGTTATTGTGTGTTTTTGTAGCCCCTTTGGAGAGCAGCAGTGGCTCAGTTTGAGCGACTAATTGCACCATCAGAGCAGGAGGTGGCAGGAAGACTAAAGAGCTACATTGCAGATGTGCAGGACAACCCACAACAGGTAGTGTTCATTTTTTGTTGTAAAATATTGTATGTGGATGCTTGTTGATATGGCAAACTGATGTATGTATGTGCATGTCTGTGTTTGTTTTAGCTGTTACATGTGTTCCAAAAGCACAAGGAGTTGATCAAGCGCCCTACTATCAGCAAAGAGCTACAGTCAGAGAGAGAGACCCTACTAGCCAGACTACTGGACTACAACAAAGGTGTTGTGTCGCACCATGTGTGTGTGTCTTCAGTATACTGCAGTACACAAAAGATAATAAGTGCTTTTCTTTAACCCCTCTTTACCTTCTTTATTGTAATAGGCTTGAAGACTGACTTCGAAAGTCGTTGCCACGGAGGCCCTGGAGACAAGTCTGGCCCCCTGATTGGAAGAAATCTACCTGAGGTGGTCAACAAAATTGTCTGGGTCAGACAGCTTATACACAAGGTAGCTCTTTGTGGGTTTTTTTTTTGTTACAAATATAACAACACAATATGACAGATGTAGGTGAACAAAGAATTGTATGTGCTAATTCTGTTTTCCTGTGCATTTTCGCTGTAGCTGGAGGACTCTGTACGCATAGCTGAGGCTCTTCTTTCTGACCTGTCTGGATTCAAAGGGTTTCTGCATTTTTGTGATGATCTGCTGGAGGTTCTGAGAGCATATGAACAGGAACAGTTTGAGGACTGGTCAAGAGATATTTTGTCTGGACTGGCTGACCCAAAGTCAGGGATCAGGTTGGAAACACTCAGCAAAACTTTCCCTTAATTGAACTAAACTCCACCTTTTCTTTTTGTGTGTGTCACCTCAATAGAGTATCATTTGTCTAAAAAGAGCAAAGCCTACAGCATGCACTGACCTTTTATGGTGGCTTTTACTGTATATTGTTTCCCACACGACTTTCTCTATCAATAGTCTCCAGGCCAGCAGCCGTGTGATGGACCTGGACCATGTGGATGGAAGACTGAAAATCCAGTACTCTGATAGACTGGTCAGTCTACTCAGGGAGGTCAGACAACTCTCTGCATTAGGATTCCCTATTCCAGCCAAAATACAACAGGCTTCTAATACTGCAGATAAGTTCTACAGGCAAGCCATCATCCTAAAACAGGTATATACTATAATTCTTTTTATATAACACTTTCCTTTTTTGTTTCCTAACATCATTTGTCCTTTATGTTGTTCCTCTTCTCGGTATTTTATCTGACTCATAGTGTTCCTCTGTTTATAGGTGGCCCATTTCTACAACACTATTGACCAACAGATGATTCCCTCTCAAAGGCCTATGATGCTAGGCCTTGCCTTGGCTTTTGAACAGGTTATCAAGGTACAATTTTTTGCTAGATTTAACCCTTTTTGCATTTTTACATTAAAAAATTAATAGAAAAGTGCAGGACTTATAAAAGTGTAAATGCTGAAAGACAAAACATCAACGTGCAGTATAATTTGTAATTAATATATGCCTGATATTTACTTAGCTAACCTCAGTTTTTTTTTTTGTTTTTTTTCCCAGAATCCTCGTTCTCAGACAAAGGAATCAGGTGGTAAACTGCAGATTACATGGGACAATCCAAAAGAATTGGAGGTTTATATTGCGAAACTGCAGTCTGCAGCTGAGAAACTTTCCACTGAGAACAGAAAGTTACGCAAATGGCACACTGACTTCACAGACAAGGTTGGAGTATACATAAGCAAATTTACTGCTTGAATTTGAACTAACTGATGTGCATGAATAATTTTTTGGTGCTCGATTCATGTTTACCCATCTGAGCTTTACATAAATAAATGTAATGAATGTAATACTTACTGTTTGGTGTTGCTGCTTGTGGGAATATTTCTTAGGTGTTGACACTAATGAATGTGGATCTGCTGAGACATCAGCAGTGGTGGAAGGATGGCCTTCAGGAACTCCGTACGGGTTTTGCCACTCTGGAGGCTCAGGTGTGGATTGCATTTCCTTGTATCCTTTTCAACATATTTTGCACAATACATGAATCCATTACTTGAAGTAGTAAAAATATTAAGAAGAAGTCACAAGGAACGGCATGGTGTTATTTTAAGAAATCATGAACAAATAAAAGAATTCAGAAATGATATAATGGATTCCTTGATGTTCCTATAACTACAATTTCTTAAAGTTTTATCCCCCTGTTTCTCCTTAAGTAATTGTATTATTTTGTAGCTATGATTAACTCTCCATTAGATATAGCATAAGTAGTGGTTGTATGTGTTTCTACAGGGATTCCGATCTGATGACATGCGGGCCTGGCGTCAGCACTGGAATCATCAGCTGTACAAGGCTCTTGAACATCAGTATCAGACTGGACTGGAGGCACTGAACAAGAACCTGCCTGAGATACAGATTGACCTTACCTTCAAGTCAGTACTCATTTATCAGTTTTACAATTTTCTGCCTCATCCACTTTCTGTCTGTCTTTCTATTCTGTATTTTCACAATTTTTTGTTGAACTCTGTGGCTTGTGATGTTTTTCTCTTCCTCTGACACGTATTTTTCCTTTGTAAAACCACAGCAGTTACAGTACTACAGATATTTGTTTATGCAACCATTTTCCTTCCTGCTTTGTTCTTCATTTCTCCTCTCTTTCCACGGAATAGGCAGGGTCGTTTGCAGTTTCGTCCTCCGTTTGAAGAGGTGCGGGCACGTTACTTCAGAGAAATGAAACGGTTCATATCAATCCCTAACCAGTTCAAAGGGGTCAGTGCCCAAGGGGAGGAGCTAATCTTCAGCATCATGATTGACAGGAATGCCTCTGGGTTCCTTACCATCTTCAGTAAGGCAGAGGACCTCTTTAGCCGCCTGCAGGCTGTACAACACAAGTTTAAGGTACCCTCAGAAGTTCTTATTACAGAATTAATGAGGACCAAAAAGGTCATTGTTTTTGACAGTAAGGAGTATAGAATACAACATGGCTCTGATGATGTGCAGTGTTAGTACATGTATTTCTAATATATGCTAACTGATTCCTCCAGAATTAATAAAGTACTCCCCCTTTTTCACCTTTTCTTCATTATGGCTTTGTTCAAAGAATTTTGCTTTGATTAGTTATACAGCTTTCTTATGCACTGCAATTCTGTTCTTCAGCAGTCAGCAGTTTTACACTCTATAGTGTGTCTATACTGAGAACATTAGGCGCTCTATAATATTTGTCCCCTTCCCTTTTTGCCTCTAGTCATGCATATCAATACCACAGGGGGAAAGCCCTCATCAAAGAACAGACTATTTTATCTTCATTCTTTTTTGGTTCTGCTTTTTTGTCTTTGTAGTCAACACTATACTGTGATGTTTGATAACATTATGAAGATTAGGACATGGCTCTCTAACTGGACTAACAAAGTGATTTACCTGCTTGTGTTTTGCAGGAGTGGGTGGTGCTGGGCCAGGTAGATTTAGAGAATTTAGTGGAGAAGCATCTGAACTTAGTGCAGGACTGGGAGCGGAACTTCAAGGCCCTAAAAGCCCGAGGAAAGGAGTCAGAACGTCTCCCCAGGTATATGTTAAACTAATGTATAACACATAATCACTCATGATCCATCAGCTTAAGCCTTATGTGAATGGCACTAGTATTTACTATTGATCCCTGATGATTTGTATTAATTGTGAAGTCTGTATGATTTAGCCATATTTGTAAAAATTCCCCTGCAAATGACCTACTCCTGTTTCAACAAACACAGCAGCCCTGTGATATAAGCGTTGTGCGTGTCTGTGATTTGCAATGTTTTTCTTTTGTTCTCCTGTGCGCATTTATTCTTCTTATTTCCTAATTGACGACTATAGCGAATGGGTAGCCTAGTGTTTTACGCCACTGGTTTTGGAACATTGCCGGTTCAAGACCCATGTAGATGCTTAGGAAAAATCCTTTATGCTATATATCCCTATATCTGTAGCCACAAGGGTCAGTTGTCTCATTGTGCCGGTGCCAAGCCCGGATAAATACAGAGGGTTGTGTCTGGAAGGGCATCCAACGTTAAAACCTGTGCCAAATCAACATTCAAATGTGGTTTGCTGTGACTTTTTCCTGAAGGGAAAAGCCGAAAGAAACTTTTTATTTCCTAGTTGAGGACTATGGAGGCTGCACCAGTGATTATAAATGGAGGTTTTCAAAACATTTTGGGTGCAAATTCAGGATGGTAATGTCTCTTTATAACATGGAGACTGATTCGATTAAGGAGAAAACTTCAGAGGAGTGAAATATTAAAAAAAAAAAAAATGCACACTGTCATGCATGTTATCACATTTATTTAAAAAAAAAAAAAAAAACAGACTTCACTCATCCCATACAAATGCAATGCATGAAATGCAGATGTAAGGGGCTTAATTTCTAAATCATCCCCCGGTTACACTAGTCCTGTATGAATAGGGTTTTACTCTGAGTGGCTGATAAGTGTGAATGATGAATAATAAAGTAGGGTAATTTAGTGTATGGTAGCTCTACTGAAACAGGTCACATTGCAACAGCATTAGATGGTAGTTTAATCACTAAATTTTTATTCCATGGCCACTGACCTCCAAATAATTCTTTTGACATGCATAGCACAGAGCACATTTTTGATCCTTTATTTCTCTTTTTTGTTATTCTTAACAGTAAAATATAACTTCAGAGTCATACCTATAAAAAATGCTTGTTTATAACAGACATATTTAACTTTGGTTTCCGTGAAATGAAGAACTTTGACAAACACCTTAAAGTTGCTTTCATTTTCAACTGAGTTACAGTCTCTATTCTGCCTTTCTCTTTTATCAGTCAGGAGAAAATAGACTGTATCACCGTCAACTGTGAGCCAGTAAAAGCTGTCATCGATGACCTTATCCAAAGGCTCTTTGATATGTTACTTATGTCTCTCAGGAAGTCAATACAAGGTGAGATTATTTTACCATGTGATTAAATAATGTACTTCATTCCATTGTTTTACAACATTACATTTGGTTACTGAGTAAAGCACCAGTTAGAATTACCACCAACCACAAATCAAACATTTCCCTTTTCATTTTTTGTCTCTAATTTTGTGACTCTGTTGTTGCTTTCCCTTTCACTTTCCTTTCCTGTTTCTTTTGTTTTGTTAATGTTCCCTCTCATCATGATTTCAGGTCATACACAGACCATAGACAGTTTTGTGTATGAGTCAACAGAGGCCTTGTCCACTCGACCAGAAAGCATGGAGGAGATTGGTGCAATACGTGGCAAATATACCCAAATATTAGCCCGCAAGCCAGAAGTAGGCCACAATCCTGAAACCTGAATTATTTATTAAACTTTGCTGCCCAGACATACAAAACAAAACCTCTAATATTCATGTGTATGTGCAGATCCTGTTTGAGTTTCAAAGTGCAGAAGAGAAGAATCGTTTGCTGCGAGCGGTGGCTGGTGCTGGCCTGGACTCTCTGTCATCCCTGAGGGCCAGATGGGACAAACTAGAGCTTGTCATGGAGAGCCACCAGCTCATGATCAAGGAACAGGTGACATACATAGAAGCAGATACACAAACATATTATGTTAACATTCAGTCCAGTTCCATTTCCTTTATATATAATCATAAATGATAATATTCATCTCAGTGCACTTTGCAAATGAAAATCAAGACTCTACTTGTGTTTAAACTTCACGGCATGATGCCCTTTAACTGATTCCCTGGAGAATGACGAACCCTAACCAAACCCACAACCTTAAAGGTTCGGTGTATATATTTGAAAAGTCACTGTAGGCGAAAAGAGACAATGGGTAATCAGCTGGTTTCACCCGATTCTACACACTAAACCTTTAAACCAACTCCTAACTCTCAGTTTATTATGAGTATCTCTATTTTGTCTCCGTAATGGAGCTCAGACCACTCACGTACAGTAACTGTGTAAATAGATGTAGAAACAGGCCTTACATACTCACACACACACCATCTTTTATTGGTTATAAAAAAAGAAAATCTCCATTTTTTCCCTTTTGTTCTTCCTGCCTTCTCTTCCCCAAAGGTGGAGGTGATGCGAAGTAATACAGCAGGTCACATGGAAGCTTACAGGGCAGATCTGGAACGGTTCAAGGCCCGCTGGGACCAGCTCAAACCCAAAGATGATATTCTTGAGAGTGGTGATCATGCTGCTCTACTTGCTTGCCTTCAGACCATCAAAGACAAACAGCAAGAGTTTCAAGAGTTGGAGGTTGTACATAATAAATTGCTGTAAGTTGTTTTAATTTGGTCTTACAAATAAAATCAGGACAACTGCTAAAGAGGATTTTTTCCTTCATCAATATCATTTTAGTCACTATATTATCTCTTTTCTCCTCATCTCTTTAGTGAAGACTGTGCGTACTTTGACCTAGAGGTTCCAGATTTGTCATTGGCAGAAAGTGTAAAAAGAGACATGGATGAGTACAGCCAAATGTGGGGTTTGTATGAGGAGTGGCAGCAGGGTTTCACAGAGAAGGCACAGGAGGATTGGATCACATTCAGGTAGGGGGGATAAGTTTATGCCTTTTGTTAATGAGAGTGAGTCTAGAGTTTAGAGAAAGAGATTACTTGGAACTTTTGTCTCTTAAATCTGTTCAATTTTGTTTTTTCTTTGTGTTTGTTTTTGCTTCACAGGAGTAAAACTTACATTTTTGAAGAGTTTCTGTTTACATGGCATGATAGACTGAGGAAGCTAGAGCAACCTACGGCCATGTCTGTTAAACTGCAAGCAGAGGTGGACAAATACAAGGTAGGCAGTATGTCAAAATGATATGTCAGTGGCTTTCTATACGTTTACATCTACACATGCATCTACACACAAACAATACTATTTATTTGGCAGGGCTGCAATGTTCATTTTACTCCTGCTTTGGTACTTGTTTTACTTTTTGGTTTTTAATGTTGGCACTTTTTGCATTTGCATGTCTAGAGCATGATCCCAGTATTGAAGTATGTACGCGGGGATCACCTGTCCCAGGATCATTGGTTGGACATGTTCCGTTTGTTGGGTCTTCCAAGGGGGACCACATTGGAGAGACTCACATTCAGTGACCTTCTTGGTGTGGCAAATACCATCATAGATAAGGCCATGGAGCTCAAGGTATAGACACAAATACTCGTACAAGATATGGATATGAGCTTTTCTAGTGTAAAGATAAATATTTATATAAAAAAAATAGAGCTGTTTGGTTTTAGTGACCATTAGTACTGCAATGAATCACAAGGAACACCAGAGGGCAGTAGAAAGTAAGACTTTTTGTGATTTTATGGGATAGGCTGATAAATGCTCAGGTTTGTGTGTGGATTTGATTTTACTAACCCACTAAATATACTGTTTCACAGTTACTTTTACATGGTAAAAATATATTTGCAAGCAATTTATAAGCAAAAGTAAACCTGTTCCATAAATATTCTTATTCTTATGTAATAATGTCACTTCTATTAAAAAAGTAAATGTATTATAAAGTTTAATATCAACACATAGTGAGTCCCTTTACCATCATATTCCTTGCAACCTACAATGATCATGAAAGCTTGATTAGTAAGGTGATTATTTTGAAATATATAAAGTGTGGGTGGACAGAAATGACACACTGAGCAAGGGATATACATGCATTAACTGTGCACACTTGCATTAATTTAGGATCTGAACAGCCGTGCCCAGGCAGAGGTGACAATCAGAGAAGCACTGAGGGAGCTGGATTTGTGGGGAGCTGCAGCGACCTTCAACCTCACTGAATATACAGACAGCAGCAGTCGCTCCCTCGCCCTAATCAAGGACTGGAAAGACATAGTCAATCAGGTAGATATACAGGCATATAAAACCGGGCAGATATATGTGCAATTGTGTGTGTGTGTGTGTGTGTGTGTGTATAAAAAACCTTGCATATAATCAGACTAGGTCATTATTTGGCAATTCCTGAAGCTTAGCAAAAATAAATTATGCACAGTAAATATCTAGCTCAGCCAACATTCAAGTGGAAGGGGTGTGAATTTCACTTTTACCATATTCACTTGCACTGAGGCTGCCTGACATGCTTGAAACCATGGGGATTCTCAACATCTGCCTCCTATTTTATATTTGATCCTTCAATTTCTTAAAGTCCTGTCATTTGAAGTTAAAGGTCACACAACTGTCTTACTGAAAATCTGCTGAACCTTGCCCGTTTTTTGCCTCAAAGAAGCTGGTAAACATATGGTCCTTCATACTTTACATGCATTTATAGTTCATACTCTAT
Organism: Maxillicosta whitleyi; assembly: GCA_029822895.1. Classification (NCBI taxonomy): domain Eukaryota; kingdom Metazoa; phylum Chordata; class Actinopteri; order Perciformes; family Neosebastidae; genus Maxillicosta; species Maxillicosta whitleyi. The sequence continues at coordinate 8,941,799 of JAPSES010000144.1, forward strand.
ATACACATTTAAGAAGCTTTAATAAGCTTTGCTTTAGATTCCTCAGTCAAGTTCTGTGACAAGGTGTGAAGTGTCTTATCCTTTGAAAACTGATGGGAGTGCAGTGCAGATGAATGCAGGTAAAGATAAACTAATGGAAATGGTCTTAATCTTTTTAAGCAGCTTAAAATGGGACGTCTAAAAGAGACAAATGAAATGAAACATTTCTGTAATTTTTTTTTATTTTTTACCAGTCATTTGACAAAAGTTACAACATAATGCAACACCATCATGTTTCATTGATGTTAGGTATAACAAAATATATATGGATTTAAGGCACTAACAAAAAGAAAATTCCCCATTACTCTCAGTGCTCTCCTGTTATTTTCTGAAACAAATACTGTATCTAAGGGAAAAGCCCAGAAAAGCCCCTGTTCGTGCTCAGTTAACATCCAGAGTTCTTTGATTCCCCTTTTAATCCAGCAGTCTTAAATAACCACAGATATATTTTCAAACTTCCCTTACTGGCCATGGTTCTTTAATTTCTTGTTAATTATAAGACTCTGGCTGTTTGCAGTTAGAAATTACACTTTATGAGCAACGTGTAGCCAGAATTTGGAATTGATTGAAAATGATGGAATATTTTGTTTTATACTTGCCGTATTTCGTATTTCACACTAATGCATACATACATACATACATTACATTTTCAGATTAAGTACTTTGCAAAGGCTCCCGTATTCTCCATGACTTTGTATTTTATAGTACATGGTTATGATTTCCTCTCATGTCAGTCAAAACAACTATTGTAGTGAGAGCATAAAAATGTTTCAGGATGGAGACAAATCTTCTGGCACCATTAAATGTAATCTTAAGGATTAGCAAACACTGTCTTCATCATCAATTTATTCCCATCCAGGTGGGAGATAACCGCTGTCTGCTGCAGTCTCTGAAAGACTCTCCATACTACCGCAGCTTCCAGGACAAGGTCAAGTCAAATCCTTAAATCTATAAATAAACTTAAGTAGCTTTATTTGATTCATTTTGAGTTGGGGGGGAAAAAGTTAAAACGTTCAGTTTTTCTGTTAAGTTGAGCAAGATTTCTGCATCTAATGAAATGAAATACTGTGTTTATGTATTCTCTGTAGTATTGGTGTATTGGTATTGGTATTACTATAACCAAACTGATAGTACTATATTTGCTCCTACATGTTCAGGTCAGTCTGTGGGAAGTCCGTCTATCAGACTTGGATGAGTATCTACTCAATCTTAATGCTATCCAGAGACGTTGGGTTTATTTGGAACCCATTTTTGGAAGGGGAGCATTGCCACGAGAAGAGGCTCGCTTTAAAAGGGTTGATGAGGATTTCAGGTACTTTCTATTTTTTTTTATTTTTTTTTGCGAACTTCATCCTCTGTAGTGTACAGTAATACAGGCCACATCAACACAGTATATACAGTATATATGTTATATACTTTATCTTATATTTGATCAAATATTTGCGGGTATGCTTTGTTCAGTATACTCTTTAGACAGATCGTAAAGACCCTGGATCTCATTTAAGACGTAGGCTGAAAACTCAGTTACTATTTCATACCAAATCCAATTTTAAATACTTTTCTAATAATCCTCTATCCTACTTTTATAACATTCTTGGGTGTACTGCACACCAATAGAATAATTTTCTGCTACTGCTATCTAGCCACTCTTCTATTAGGAGAAATGGGCAAAGTAGAAGCTGCAAAGTTAAAGGAATGGGTGTTATACACCTTCAGTGACAATGTTACTTGTAATATGTGTTACAGGTCTATAATGTCAGACATTCAAAGGGACAACAGAGTGGTGTCCCTGAGCTCTAGAGCTGGCATCAGAAACTCCCTCATCACCATACTGGACCAGCTACAACGCTGCCAAAAATCACTCAATGAGTTCCTGGAGGTATACATTTTATACTTGCATACTGGTGTCTCAATTAATGTGTATCAGAGTTGCACAATATCCCAGTTTTATTTACATTTGTGTCTGATTGATGCAGGAGAAGCGCTCTGCCTTCCCACGGTTTTATTTCATTGGAGACGATGACCTTTTAGAGATCCTCGGTCAGGCAACAAACCCCACTGTCATCCAGTCACACCTCAAGAAACTCTTTGCAGGTCAGAAACCTCAGTTCATTTCAGTAATGTGTTTGCTCTGCTTGTTCATTTTGCAATAATCAGCAGCTTCCAATCCTTCTTCTGTTGGACAAAGAAGCTAATCTTTATTTTCTATGCAGGCATTCACAGTGTTGTGTTTGATGAGCAGTGCCAGCACATTGTTGCCATGTGTTCTCTGGAGGGAGAGATAGTGCCCCTTCGAAACCTCATACGCATTTCCAGTCTTGTGGAGGTAAAAAATAAATAAATAAAAGGTTGTGCATGTCAACTGTTCTCAGATTGATTCTGTTTGGTTTGACAAATTTCATACTTGAAATGAAGATTTTATTCAGGTTTGTGTTTGTGTATCACTGTATGGTTGTGCATGAAAGTTTCTTCTTCTGTCTAGGTGTGGTTGAGTGAGCTGTCTGCAGAAATGAAGGAGACTCTGAAGCATCTGCTGTATGAATGTGTATCAGCAGGGAAGAAAGGAGAGGTGGACCCCTCACGCTATCCATCACAGGTAAACACACATCACGCTGTATATTCTTATTCACTATTTGCTGAAGAAAAATAATTTTATGGCACTTTTAAAAAGCTGACGTTATAACTTTACATACAGAGGACAGATCGTTATGTTTAACATGCTTTATACATTTCTATTCATCCATTGGTAGTTTCTTGTAAAATGTTATATTAACAAATGTTAGTGATGGACTGATTTCCTAATGCAGAAACTTAAACCCAGTTTTTAAAACTATTATTACAAAATTAGAAAATGTAAGTTACTGAAGCATTAGATGAGATGAGATGTACTATGATTAATCCCTGTAGCAGTAAAAAAAAAAAAAAGGAATTAAATGGAGCAATAGAAGATATAATTAAGTACAAAAAGTATATATACACACACACACACACACACACACACACACACACATATATATATATATATATATATATATGATAGAATGAAAGAGCATCCCATGCATTTTGTCATCTTATGGTTCTTCTCTTGCAGATTCTGTGTTTGTCTGAGCAAATCCAGTTCACTGAAGATGTGGAAAAAGCTATGAAAGGGCAGAGTTTGCAGCAGCTGGAAATGGAACTCAATGCCAAATTAGAACATTACACAACAGTTGACACCAGTTCTGAGGACCATGCTAATACAGGTAGTGCAGGTAGTAGTTTTTATCTGTGTGTTTTACTCCAATAAAGGTATGTGCGTCCTAGGCGTGTTTCAGTGAGCCAGTTTCTGAACACTGGTATTTACAGAATTTCACCAAATATGAGCACTAAAGAATATAATTCGCTGTAGGGTATGTTGACCAAATGATGTTCCAGAGGCTTGGATATAACACTGAAATAAATGTCCAAATATTTAGTTCTAATTAGACCAAACATCAAACTGTACTCCTCAGTTCATTCTATTGATTCAGCACATGTCAACACCCTTAAATATCCCTTAATTTATTTAGCTATATACTGCATTTCTGCCTGCTGTCAACGATTAAACTCTAGTCATGATTGTGATTGTCAATCAGTAACTGAGAGGATAAAATAACTAATGATACAAGACTGATGACTCGCTATACAGGGATGAGACAAACAGAAACTTTGTCATTTACGAGAGTTCACAGAGACCTGCAGAGCCTTAAATATTGCAAAGGATTTTGTCCATTTTATCTTTGACCAAAGCATGATTCCAACTGTCTTGTGCTTATCACTTTTCAGACAATATGAAGCTTTCTTATAATGTGCTTAAAAACACGTGGCTGCTCGACACTCAAGGACAAACATCTTGTGTTGTTATTGATCGTGCTCTGATTAAAAGTATGCAGATTGTTATTACTTAGATTAGTGTTGAATGATTGCTCTTGTGTGAATCCCTAGATAGCCCGTCAGACACAGGAGGCTGCAGAGGGGTGTACCCTTTAAAGTTGCTGATGTAGTTGCTGGCAGACTAATTTAATGACCAGAAGCTGAATATATTGCTAGATAAAGCATGGCTGGAGACTCATAAAACTTGTATTTTGTAAAAAAAAAAAAAAAAAAGAAAAAAAAAAGACTTTTAAATTCAAATCAAGGTTCTTATTCATGCATGAGATGAAAGGTTCCCCCTTAACTCTAGTAAGAGCATCATTTCACCTGGTATTGAAGCCACATTTCCGAATCATGCAAGAGTGTATTTATGAAACCAATGCTTTTTTTAATTGCACAAACTGAATGTATATTCTTTGTATATTTCAGAATACAAATATTTCTGCAAGGTACTATAATAGCAATTATTTAATATTTGTAACGACTGTGATTCATTGCATGGACATGACTGTTAAAAACTCTGTAATCAAATCCTGATAGTATTCATTTCCATGATAGCATCTCATTAAATTCCTGTCTCCTTTTAATTCAATGTGGTTGGCTTAAGGGGCAGGGCAACTGCAATACAAGTTTCTGCAGCTAAAGTGAAGGAAAAACGAATAATCCTATTACACAGTCTGTATAAATGAGTCACAAACTGATGAGAGGGAGTGGGGGATATTATATCTTTGGCACATAGACAATTCAGCACAATAAAAACAAAACTTTGGAAATTGGCAACAAGACCTGTTGTATGATGAAGATTATATTTCGGGGCAAAATGTACTTCATTGGACCCCTAGTGAAATTCTTGGGAAGGCACAGAAGGTGCCACAAGTAATGAATCACAAAGGATGAAATGAACAAAAAAATCTCCACTTTGTCTAAATAGCCTCGTGTGGATTTTTCAGCATAAAGTAATATAATTTATGATAATTGTGCACGTACTGAATCACTAACATCCTTAACAATGTATCATTGTGAATGCATTGTTTTCTTCCTTCTGACATTGTTGCTAAAATGGAAGAGTGACCTTCTTTTCTCAGAAATTTCAGTTTCTAGTGTTTCTGTCTGATTGTAAAAGTTAATGTCATGTTTAAAGCAACATGACCTAAAAGTGACTGTCATAGGCATCTAATTAACCTTGGATTAATGCATGATCCAGGGAACTAAAGTAAGTTCATAATTAATTTACAAATGTCTAACCATAAACATTAATAGGAAAGGTATGTATTTAATGTCATTTATATTTTTGAATATTTCTTTTTATAGAGTCTAGTGTTCTGCAACTGAAGCTAAAGGCCTTGATCCTGGACATTATTCATAACATCAGTCTAGTGAAGCAGCTCAACCAGGAAGGTGTCACCAGTCCAGATGTGTGGGCCTGGAAGAAGCAGCTTCGTTTTTACATGGGACCAGACAAGTGCTGCCACATACATATGGTGGATGCACAGTTCAGTTATACATATGAATACCAGGTATGTGTGGCATGAAGGGTGGGAACACTGACAAAGATCTCACAAGCTCCCCAGCCCTCTTTTATTAAATACGTTTATTGTATGTTTCATTATCAGTTAATTCATATAAAACAGTAAAATACAACTCAAAAATCTAATATGTAATTTAGCAGAATTAAAAGACCTTATTACATTTGCTCTTTTGTGTTGTTTGATTAACATTCTCCTTCAAAGCAATCAGTATTTTACAACTATTTTTTTTTGACATCTCTAATATGATTAATTAATTCTCAGAAATGTACCTTTATTGGCATTTGTAAATGTGTAATAAAAAAAATATACATTACATTCTCTGTTTTCCCTAATTGGACAAGAGAGCTCAGAATTTTATTTACATGTAAATACCGTATTTACAGTGCATACACCAATTCTTTTTTTGTGGTGTCGTTTGTGAGCCGCACGTTTGTACATGTTTTACTCAGCAAAATTTAACAAATGTGTAACACTAGATGTGTGTATATCTCTGCATCATGAGAATGTTAAATTTAAATATATTAAGTACACACCTTGAACAGTCATGGTGCACCTCAAAAATCAAATATGTTCTGGTTTCAGGATTTTAATGCCACAGACTTGATTTGATTTGATTTATTTGGATCCCCATTAGCCAGGCAATGCCAAGGCTATTCTTCCTGGGGTCCATATTAGACTGAATCATAAGAGAACTGGCTTTCCTTTTCAGTATTTCAGGAAGTTATTTGAACTTCTTATCCCTTACCATTGGGGGGCACTGTTTATGTAAAGACATGAGAACTGAAGCTTCTGTGCTGTATTTACCTGCTGCAGTTCTTTTGAAAAACAAAAGCTAGGGTCATTTTATCTTCTTTCTGTGGTTTTATCCCCATTTTACACCATCTTCTGTTGGTTTGTACCTTCGCTGTCCCTTATGGCCCTCACCCTCCATATGGTCCTGTCACTTTCTCTCTGTCTTTATCACTCACTTTTTTTCCTCACCCTTCCTCTCCTATCTACCAGGGGAATGCAGCTAAGCTGGTGCACACTCCACTAACAGATAAGTGCTACCTGACTCTGACCCAGGCCATGAAAATGGGGCTTGGAGGAAACCCCTATGGGCCAGCAGGCACAGGCAAGACTGAGTCAGTCAAAGCCTTGGGCGGTCTATTCGGACGCCAAGTGCTGGTGTTCAACTGTGATGAGGTATAGACTTCATTTAACTATGTTAAGACCTGCACAATCATACTAGATAAAAAATATTGTTTGGTTTTTAGAACTAAACCAAACTGTGGTCACATGGAATAAACATTAACTGTCATTCCTTGCTTTGTGTCTCCTTCTCAGGGCATTGATGTGAAGTCAATGGGCCGGATCTTTGTGGGCTTGGTGAAGTGTGGCGCATGGGGTTGCTTTGATGAGTTTAACCGCTTAGAAGAAGCAGTGCTATCTGCAGTTTCTATGCAGATTCAGGCCATTCAAGATTCCCTCAAACATCACAAGCACACATGTGAACTGCTTGGGAAGGAGGTCAGCAAATAAAATCAGATGCCGACAAAAGTAGTAATGTTTACCAACACTAATCCCAAAAACCAATTAGCCACTGTTCTCAAGGCCAATCTGGCTTTTTTCATGAATTGTTCTGTCTGTGTTTAATTTTCTGCCACACATATTTAGACACACAGCACAGACTATTCCTGTTGACAAGTTTTTGGTCTTGCTCTGTGAGAAATGTTACCTTTTTTCAAATCTGCCTTTCAAAAGGATAATCAGTAACCATATGAGAGTTTGTTCGATCGTGAACTCTTACACATACATAAATCTGTCTTTGACTAAATCATGCAATTATCCATCCCTGCATTTTCAGAAGGCTAGTTGGATCATGAACCATCAAGGAGTTGTATATTTTATTGAAAAGGAAAACTTTCCCCTCTTCTCTCCGTCCTTCCAGGTGGACTTGGACCCAAACTCTGGTGTGTTCATCACACTAAACCCAGCAGGAAAAGGCTATGGAGGCAGACAGAAGCTTCCAGACAATCTAAAGCAGCTGTTTAGACCTGTGGCGATGAGCAGGCCAGACAATGAGCTCATTGCTGAAGTTATTCTCTACTCTGAGGGCTTCAAAAATGGAGAGACACTAGGACGAAAACTGGTTGCAATCTTTAACCTGGCCAGGTTAGAATTTTGGGGTTTAAAGTACATGGGGATATAGATTTTTGGGTGCTTATAATGTGACAATTGCAATAGCAATTTTACTACTGTTTGTGTTCAGTGTGTATATAATCAAATATGAGTGTGTGACTATGTCTTTGTGTGTTCAGGGAGCTGTTGACTCCTCAGCAGCACTATGACTGGGGTTTGCGTGCTCTGAAGACAGTGCTGAAGGCCTGTGGCACCCTCCTGCAACAACACAGGAGGAGCCATGAGAAAGACAAGAGTAAGACCCCTTCTGGCTATTTTTTTTTTTTAAATTTTAGGATACAATATTCCCTAGGGGTATTTCTTGTTTTTTCACAGTGGAGTGTGACAGGAAAGTAATAAGGGGGAAACTTTGCCCATTGTTGTGAAACATGACCACACAAGACAGCATGTGGTACAGACATAGAGCAGTAGAAGGTGTACTTAAAGTGATTTCCACCACCAACACCTGATTTTAGTGAGTGAAATGCATGTCAGTGTACACAGCCAAACATCCTCTTGGGGTTCAGTGAGGGAGAAAGGACAGATGGGAAGTATTCTTACCATTTGAAGTACAACTTGCATTATTCCATGAAATATTCTGGTCTGGACTGTCTGAAGGATGAAAAACATATTCATACCTCACTGATATTTTTGATCGACTTTGTCGTACATATGGATGTTTTTTCTTAGGCAGCAGTATTATATGCAAAATTTACTTTGTACAGTTAGAGCAGTATGAAGTGCAGTAAACAAACCCTCAAGAGACAACATGAAAAACAAAAACTTAACAAGTTATTCTTTCTTGTAAGTTGAACTACATTTCTTTCTTTTTTGTTTTCTTTATTGTTAATAATGACACAATAATGCAGAGGTGTACTTATAACTATTTTATAGACACAGCATGATAATTGCAGTCGCAGCAG
>JAPSES010000144.1:8953040-8968808 GCA_029822895.1 Maxillicosta whitleyi
AACAGAAATCATAATATACATGCAATAGTGACAAAATTAATTGAAAAAGAGGTAAAACCCTTTTCAAAAAGGGACCTAATTTATGGACTGTTTTTTGGTTGTTTGGACTGAAGAAGCATTACAAATTTATAGATTGATGGATGTTGTGAGCTGTAGTTTGGCAACTACTTAAATTCAACAACCTGTACATTAAAATAAAACATGGAATTTTTCTCCCACACAACCATTACAGCACAAATGACAGACTCTGAGATGTTTTTCCAAACCCTCATATCATCTGGTGACTTTAGGCATCCTTGTTTTGTTTGTTCTAAAGTTACAAATTGCTCGCCTATAACTAAAGTGTTCACATAACAGATATTTTTGAAGTTTATATTCCGATTTAACTTCAACATGAATATCACATGAAGTCATGTCCGTGATTTCACTCCATGCCATTTTTGTACATGTTGGTCCTTCAGGACCTGTTCCACAGTGTGTTTATCAAATGACATTATTGAATACCTGTGTGGTCCAGATGTTTGACAGGCCACAGTTGTCCAGTATATCCTTTACTTGTTGATGCCTTGGCGAGATGTATTCACCTGTGTTATACAAATCAGTAAGTACTTCTATTGTCTCTGTGTAGTTAAAGAAAGCATTGGAGCTGAATGAACAGCTGAGGCAACGCATGGGAGTTGTGATAGTGGGCCCAAGTGGAGCAGGGAAGTCCACCCTCTGGAGGATGCTTCGGGCCGCTCTCAATAAGACAGGCAAAGTGGTAAGTAAAAAACACAAGGCCTTCCTGGGCCGTTTCTTCTTTTATCTTGTGTGTGTTTTAGTTTTTGGACATGATTCCTTAGTTTATACTGTACTGTTAATTATGCAACTTGTCATGTTGTACTCTTGTATCATTTTTCATACTTAAATGCTCAGGGAAAAACATTTTTCTTGGCTATCTTTTTATATTTTTGGTGTATTTTTGTAGGTCAAGGAGTACACAATGAACCCCAAGGCAATGCCCAGACAACAACTACTAGGGCACATAGACATGGACACCAGAGAATGGGCTGATGGTGTCCTTACCCACAGTGCCAGGCAGGTTGTCAGAGAACCACAGGGTAAGAAAGAGAAGAACTTAGTTGAGAATGTGTTCATTTGTAGTCTATCCAGACATTTGTCAAAAGGATACTGGATACTTTTCAACCAATCACAGTATCCAGTCAGTGCATACTTCAGTAACCGGATACACAAGTCTGTACTGGTTTATAGTAGTTAGATCATTGTTAATACCCTTTGAGGCACATGTGCCAGGTCCACAGTGTACCGTACACTGATATATTTGTATGTTTGGTTTTCTAGAGGTGAGCTCCTGGATCGTGTGTGATGGTGACATTGACCCAGAGTGGATTGAGAGTCTAAACTCTGTCCTTGATGATAATCGGTTGTTAACCATGCCCAGTGGAGAACGCATCCAGTTTGGACCCAATGTTAACTTCCTTTTCGAGACTCATGACCTAAGCTGTGCATCACCAGCTACCATATCTCGTATGGGCATGATCTTTCTTAGGTCAGTCAACCAGTCACTGGGCATTGTTAGCGTGTTGTGTATAATGTATCTGAATGTCTCAACAAGTCCATTTCATTTGATGGCAAACAGGAAGAAAACTCAAAGGCACTCTAAGCATTAAAATTCCTTTATTCTCATGGCATGGTCTTGTATAGACCTTAATAATTTGTTAAGCTCTACACATGACCATGAAAATATAGGCATTTTAATGCTTAAAGAGAGTGCATTGTTCCTGTTTGTCATCTAATTTGTGAATCTCTTTTTTGCAAAGAGCATCTTGAACAAACATTTTTTTTTAGGCCTAGAAGCATTCTGATGCATTTTGAGTCCCATCTTATTGTTTTTTTCAAATTGTTAGTGATGAAGACATTGATGTGGGAGCCTTGGTAAAGTCATGGTTGTCTAGTCAGCAGGAAGAGTGCCGCAGCAACCTAGAAAACTGGCTGGGTGACTACTTCCAGAGAGGCCTTGACTGGGTTCTCAAACAGGTAAAATTTTTCCTATCCTATCTGTGCAGAGTAGATTGAAATTAGTCCTACACACCTGGCGACCTGAATTTTGGCACAAGCTGAACAATACAGATCAGTTCCCTTTTTGACCTCCACATCTGCTCATCCACTGTTAATTGTAAGGGTATACCACTCACTTCATTACCAGCATTTTTACTTCAAGCTTATATGTCTTACTCCTTTCTCCTTTCCTGTCATCAGAATGACTTTGTGGTGGAAACTAGTCTCGTGGGTACAGTGTTCAATGGTCTGTCACACCTCAGTGCTGTGACAGAGAGAGGTCAATTCATCATCTGCCTTCTTAGAGGTCTGGGTGGAAATCTGCACCTCAAAACAAGACAAGAATTTGCCAAGGAGGTGAGAGTCTGTGTTTTTGTATGGGGAGAAGATTGCTGTATGCAGATGACTTAAGAATTAATATTACCTTGATATAAGCAAAAATATTGAACTTTTGTCTATTAAAACATGAATGACTTAACCTGATAAATTGTTTAATGTATTATGACCAGACAAATATTTCTGCAAACATGGATTTATGTTGTTTAGAGTATTTTTATTTTATTTTATTTTTAAGTAAATTTTTGTATTTAATTTTTACTCGTGGCTCAGTTTAAAGGGGTTTGTTTTTTCCCTTAACTTATAAAATGATAGTAATGAGTCATAAATCATATATTGATGCAGAAGAAGCACCTGTAACCAGTATAAACTTATCCATCTCACTACTCTTAAACATACTGTGTCCTGGAATTTACACATGCTTACATCTCCATGTTTTTATCCATAGCTCCTTAGCTGGGCTCGAGAAAACCCACCTGACATTAGAAAACCACTAGATACCTACTATGACCCTGACAGTGGACATCTAGCAGCCTATACATTCCAGCGTCCTGAAGGTCTCACTCTGGAACAGCTGTCTAATACGCAGAGGCTGCCTGTTATTGAGACACCGGATATGCAGAGAGGCCTGCACTGCTTCTCCCCATGGCTCACCACTCAGCACAGGCAGCCCTTCATGGTGGTTGGGCCGGAGGGCTGCGGGAAAGGGTAATTAAACTTATGGAAATGAAAGGTGATACACAGCAAAAATCATTCATAAACTTAAACTGATGCACACACTGGCAATATAAGAAATGGAAACACTTCATACAATAAATATATACAGTACAATGTACTGTATTTAATCACAATTCTTGTCTAAAACATAAATACCCTCATAATGCACATAAAGTGTAACAAAGTAGATGCAAGCAGCGCTTATTCACTTTTATCATTATTTCTGTCTTTTCATTTGTTTTAGCAGTTGGCAGTAAAATCATTTAGCAGTAAAACAGTTTGAGTCTGCAGTGCCTCAAGCAAACTTCATACTGGTAGCCTGAAATATAGTTAGTGAGGTCACAGTCCCACGCAACGTGAATTATAGATCCTGAGGCAGATGCACTAAGCGACATAGGCACATAATCACTGTTGCTATCAGAAGATCATCCATTTGGCAATTGACTTTTCTTGTAAATGTGCCGATAATTAGAAAGTGAGGTTCAGATCTATGTGTAGTACATGTGTGTTTTAATCTGTTTATGTCTTGACAAAGAGCTGTTTCCTCATAAGTAATTGCGTCAAGCCTCAGGGGTTTTGAAGAACAGGAGGTCACTCAGTTTGCCTTTTACACTCGACTTGAGCCTCACTCTTCTTTTCTTTTCTTGTCCTCTTATCTTGCATCACTTCCCCTGAAAGGTTACTGTGCCAATGAGGCAGTGGGTCTGTCTGCTTATTCTTCTGATGAAAGAGCATCTGATTAATTTACACACATACTGGAGTGAACATGCATGCACATTCTTGCATACAGTCCGCTTTCCAATTATACTCTATCTATTTGCGCCCTCATAAAATGTCTATCTTTGCCTTTGGGTCTGTTCTGACAAACATTGTTCTCTAGATCCCAATAGGCCATGGTATAAATCTAGAAAGGTACATTTTTATCCTTTGTCCTTTTCAAAACTGCTCTGATATTACCCCAAACATATGAAACTGAGATGTGTTAAAGTCATCACATTTAGACATTTTGCTATGACTCTAAACTATAACTGTAGCTTTGAGTAAAATACATTCCTGCATTTGTCTTTATCATTCTTCTCTGTTTTTTTTCTTGCCTTAGTATGCTCCTGCGTTACGCCTTCTCCCGATTGAGATCCACCCAGGTGGCTGTTGTTCACTGCAGTGCCCAGACTTCATCACGCCATGTCCTACAAAAGCTCACTCAGACCTGCCTTTTGCTGAGCTCTAATACTGGCCGAGTCTTCAGGCCCAAGGACTGTGAAAACCTGGTTCTCTACCTAAAAGATATCAACCTGCCCAAACCTGACAAATGGGGAACTAGCAATCTCATTGCTTTCTTGCAACAGGTAGATGGGAATAAAGATAAAACGCAGATAAACTTTAAATATTTGTATGACTAACATTAAAATTTACAGTTAACCAATTAACCTTGAGAGTATTTTACTTTGTGTTTCTGATATTTTGTCCTCCGTACACCATATTTCCTCCTTTTTTTGACTTGAATTTAAATGTCTTTTTTTGCTGTCTTTCCCTCATTTAGGTCTTAACATATCGTGGATTCTATGATGAAAATCTGGAGTGGGTGAGCCTTGAAAACATCCAGGTTGTGGCTTCCATGTCAACAGGGGGTGCTGTAGGAAGCCATTTGCTCACCTCCCGCTTCTCTTCGATAGTGCGCATCTGCACAATAGAGTAAGCATGCATAAAGTGGTCTCAGTAAGCATGCATAATGTGTTCTTCATGTCTTGCCAAACATCCTGCATTATACATTATTCATAGATTTGAATATATACTCTCCACAGACTGTTTCTCAACTTGTTGCCATCCATCTGACCAAACCCTGATCACCTCCCTTTTTTCAATCCATTTGTTTCTCTCCTTCTTTGTTCTTGCCTTTAGCTATCCAGACAGGGAGCAGCTGCAGACTATCTATTCAGCATACCTGCACCCTGTTCTCCAGCACAGCCTGTGCAGCCAGGCAGCATGGGCCAGCACAGGGAGAACACACCAGCTGGCTGGATCTTTTGTTCAGCTCTATGAACAGGTATTGAGCTAGCCAGGGAGTTTATTAATTTTTCTGTGTCATGTTTCCAACAATTTAAAAACATAAACCTGTAATTGGAGACTAATTTTAAATGTAATGAATTTAATGATGAATCTTGTGAACAGTTTTTCCTCATGAGAAGAAAAGCAAATGCAAGAACACTGACTGAACACATAAATATACTTAATATAATCTAGGTGCATTACACCCAGTTGCAGTACAAGTGTACTGTACAAGCTGTTATGTACTATGGAGATTCTTATGCACAATATCAATACCATAACAGTTAATAACTGTTGATGAGTGTTGTGATTTTGTATAGATTCTGATATTATCAGCCATCTTATTGTGAACTTTATTACATTTATTGTTTTGTCTTTTGTGTTTGTTCTGTATATTCCTGGAAAACTGACTTACAAAGGCTTAAACAGAGTCTATTGATGTGATGTAGTATCTTCTAAAAAACAAAGACAGTGGGTGCAGTGGAGTAGGTTTTTTGTTTTATGTTTTTTAGGACATTTCAGAGTCACAGACAATCATGTATTTTGAAATTTTGACCATCAATATCATACAAGTTGCATTTTAAAACCAAATTATCTGTGTTACCTTTGATGCCTCAATAAAAGATAGATCAGTACCCCTTCTTCTTACTTAATATATGGAATTATGCCTCATCCAAATGTATAATTTTTTTGTCCTAGGTAAAAGCCAAGTTTACAGTTGATGACCACAGCCACTACCTGTTTACCCCCTGCATCCTCACAGAGTGGGTTCTCAGCCTGCTACGATATGACTTGACTGCAGGTAAGCAGATCACATATTCTTGTAAGAACAGAGAATGTAAAACCCTCTTTAACTATGATCATATCATTTCCAAGTATCTGTGGGGTGGGTCCTACGCTCTTTGGCCCATAAGTGGCTTTGACCGACATTTTTGTAGATCTTCAGTGACCCAATAGTTGTCTCAAATTCCTCTGAATCTACACTCGAACAATTTTGCTGCCCCTGATGAACATAAAGCATTAATAACTCTGTCAGTTTTGATGCCAGAATCAACATGACAGCACCAGATGGCTTGGTTTCTTGTCAGTATACCTTTACCTCAGAGCCACTGTCTCCAGCCCTCACCTTTGTTTTCATTCATTCTCTCTCCCTCCTTCTTTTTTCCTGTCTCACGTCCTCTGTCACACATCTGTCTCTCCCTCTTTTATCATCCTGTCCCGTTGCTGTCCTTTCAACTCTCCCTCTGTCAGACTTTCCCTCTGCAATGTGTTCCTGCTGTGATAGCGCGTCCAATCATTTATTTTAATTAAACACGTCAGTGGACAAACTTCTATTTTCCCATGCTCATCATTTTTTAACTTACACTCACTTCTTCCGCTCTTTTTCATTGCTGCTTACTCTCCTTTTGGTATGTAAAAAACGCTCTCTTTTTATCTTTATTCTGTGACTATATTAATACATGTGTTTGTGATGAGTTTGAGTAAGCCTGGATTTGCAGTTAATGTGTTAACAAAGTTAAGTCAAAGCGCCTTTATTGTTATTACATTGTACACAATGTAATGTAAATACAGTAGTAAAAAAAAAATCACTGGAGGACAAGATGACTGAAATACAAATAAATGCACATATAGGATATGCACGTTCATGTGTCTAGTCTGCAAAGTCACCACTAATTGGCACTGAATATCACACACAAAACCTTTAAAATATTGAAATATGTAATGTGAGAATATGTTGCATATTTTAAATGAATGTAACCTTTAAAAGTTATAGAATTCAATCTTGGAATGTTGGTATTTTTTTCTCTTTGTGTTTCGCTTTAAAATGAAATTGACCTTTTTTGTGACAAATTTCTATCAGGAATGTGCTCTTGTAACAATTAGTGCCACCAAAACAGCCCTTTTCAGTTTTCACTGACATTTCTTAGTTATAATGCAAATTGAGTGCTTGTACTTAGATCTGTGCTTATTAACGAAATTAATCACTGCATTTGTGGAATGTAATTAGAGTTACACAGCTAGACTTTTATTTCAGGGAAAAATCCTGCCTCTCTGTTTTAGATTATGCTAAAATGTTTGTGAAACTTGTGACAATGAGCTAATTTAAATCACATAATTGAAAATTATTCTTTCATGTTGTCTTGTGATATCCTGTGCAGTGTTATTAAAAAGGTATGTTTCGTCATTCCCTTTCAGCTCAATCTAATGTGACAGACAGCGTGCTGGAGGTGGTGGCATATGAGGCCAGAAGACTGTTCAGAGACCGGCTAGTTTCCTCCAAAGACCTTCACACCTTTGATAACATTCTGTCCTCCATCATACGGGGAGACTGGGGCTCTGACGCACTCGACAATATGACCGGTATGAGATAGCTGTGCTTTTTGCTGACACGCACTCTCACTTATGACGTTCATATAACACTTTATTTATTGCACCCTGACTCAGACAGAATACACTACCTAACTTTAGTGCATGATACATACGTTTTTGGTTTTTTTTAGATGTACTGCTCAATTTAGATTGTCTTACATTTTAAATATTGGTATTTTTGACTGAATGACAGTATCAATTGTGTGAGTGTTTAAGCTAAACTATTAATTAAAGTATTTTTTGCTTTGTTCAGGGATTGTGACTATGACGTGTTTGATACATTTCATGTGTTTCACTTGGTTTCTCATTCACATATCACAAATACACTGTACCAGGTAAATTAATAATTGAATGACTCTGAATTGACCACCAATAGTATAACATAACATAACAAAACAAAATGCAAAGACATGAATCAGAAAATATCTTTACCACAAAGTCACTAACACCACAAAGTTATTTAAGATTTCCCCTTAGAAATCTAATAAAGAAGACATTATCAGACATACAGTATATCACATTCACGTTAGATTATTGCGTTATTCATACTTATACCCCCAGCCCTCACCACAAAGTTTTATCACCAGTTCGTAATCCTTCCATGTGCAAAACTTTGACGTGCACCAGTCGTTCTCAACTGGTGAGGCAACAGATAGTCAATAATAAGGAATCCCTGATGTGGACTGAAGATCGAGGGTTTTCAAGTGCGGGCACATTATCTTTTATAACAATGCCATACAAGAAGTGACTGGCAAATGATAGCATGATGAATCTGGTCTTCCTCATGCAAACTAAGACGGATAGCCAGTAGGAAAGACATTTGACTCAGTTACAGAGAAGTATAATGATCAAAAACAGGTCTTGGCTGCTGAATAGTAAACGATACTATATCTTCAAACAAAGTCCATGAATCTCTTAAACAAAGCCTTACAAATCTGGCAGGTAAACTAAAGGGAGACAGAGGGCTAATGGATAAATACTCTTTTCATCCAAAGTGCTCTTTCAGCAGCAGTTTCCTACTAGGAACCCAAGAAAATTTCAGCCTACAGTCATGCACACCTCTCACTGAGTTTAGAAGTGAGGCAGCTTTTTGACTATTTTGTCCTCAACTTTAAGGCATTGCACTGGCTAAGAATTTTTTACCTGACATTCATAATTCATAAAAAATTATATTTGAAGCCGAATAAGCATTAGCAAAGGCCACTGCAGTGTAGTTACAAAAACGCACCTGCTTTTTTTTTGTAATATTCAGTATACTAACAGTGACAATGCAAATGTAAGAGTGTGACTAGGAGCCTCTGATATTTCCTCTGTGTGCAGATGGTTTCTATGTGACATGGGGAGCCTCTGAGGGGGCTGTGACAGCTCCAGGCCAGTCTTTGCCTCCTCATGGTAAACAACTGGGACGCCTGGATTCTGCTGATCTAAAACAAGTTATACAAAAGGTACACACTGAGGAATGTGGTTTCTGGTGTGTTGCATTGTCAGGCTTGGTGGCTGATGTATTTATTAGTTTTTAGGTACAATTTAATGTTTTCAGATTAAGACAATGTTGACAAAATACTTGATAATCCTTTCAAATAAGGCACAATTCTACAGATTCAGCTGTGTAACTGTATAGTATTCAAGCCACACCATGTAATTACTTTAGATGAATTTATTTGAACCACAATAATTCAGTAACTTAAGGCTTTGAATACTTCCTCTACTGTTTTTTTTTTTTAATCTTGCTGTCTCAGTCTTTGGATTTCCTTGGCTTTCTGTCACATCTGCCTCTGACTATAATACAATGCCAGTGCCTGTGTTGCACCCTCTCACCTGTGTGTGTTCCCCCTCTCTCCCCCTTTAGGGAGTAGTGCTGTACAGTCGAGATAACAGGGAGCTGGATCTCCTTCTGTTCTGGGAGGTGTGTGACTTTGTGTCCAGGGTGGATCGGGTCCTGAGCAGACCGGGTGGTTCTCTGCTTCTGGCGGGTCGGAGTGGAGTGGGCCGGCACACAGCCACATGTCTGGTGTCACACATGCATGGGAAAACAGTGTTTACACCCAAGATCTCCCGTGGTTATTCTTTGAAGCATTTCAACAATGATCTGAAGACAGTAAGAGAATAAAGTAGCCTTTATATAATTTCATTAGATTCAATTAGCTCGGATTGCACCAAATAAATGCACTTAGAAAAAAATGCATTGGCATTGGTGTTTTACGATTTATTATATACTATTGATTGTTATTGAATGGCACCTCTGTACCTTATCTTATGAAAAGTTGAAATCCACAGATAGTTTGCAGAGGAGATTTGGTGTGAATATAATATTTAGACATACAGCGTGACTGTGTTGACTGTTTGTGTAGGTGATGCAACTTGCAGGTCTGGAAGGCCAACAAGTGGTTCTGCTACTAGAAGACTATCAGTTTGTCCACCCAGCATTCCTAGAGATGGTCAACAGCCTGTTGTCTTCAGGTGTGTTTGCTCTGTGTTTTATCCCTTATCAAGACAGATTTAGAAATCTAAGGGAATTCTATATGTTCGCTCTGATCTCTCTGTGTCACATTTAAGGTGAAGTTCCAGGTTTATACACCCCAGAGGAACTGGAGCCCCTCCTCTCCTCCCTCAAAGATGCTGCATCCCAGGATGGATTCACTGGACCGCTCTATAACTACTTTTCTTACAGTTAGTGTTTTAATAAATCATTCTTATAAATAAAACTTCTGATGAGATAAATTCATTTTAATAAGAACTTTTCTAGGCCTGACAGATTTTCCTCTCTCATCAGTAGACTGCTGTGGTATTCACCAATGTCATGTAATTAGCAATAGCCTATCAATGATAAAATAAGGTTAATCTATTTTCTAGTTCTATACTGACTTCTATTTATTTTACTAAATTATTATTATTATTCTTTTTTTTTTTTTACTGCAAGCACACATTGGTTTCAAATCTTTGTTATTGGTTACATTGATTATTAATTCTGGCCGTGAAAAAACATAAAATGTTATTGCTACTGGATATTGATAATGCTCCTGTTCCTTTCCAATTCGATTATTTCCTTGGGTCTTGTTTATGTTTTTGTGGTATTTCTTGATACAGTGTCATTTCACTGGCCTTTGTCTATAAAAATACAGGCGTCATCCTTATATAAGCTGCTCTTTATTCTTTTCAGTGATTGTATCTGACTCCATTCCTCTGCTTCCTTTTTGTGCAGTTATGTATTCTGTAGAAATGGTGCTGCGTCACTGTGGATGATGTTGCTTCTTGAGAATTGAATCAATAGCTCTGTTACTCTCCAAACCCTCTAAAGAGCTCTTTGCTCACCTTCACTATTTGACTCTGCAAGAGAAGAACAAGAGGGACAGACTCATAACTGAAACTATTGTTTATCTGTTTCCTTCTCATTTCTTCTTTCTTTTATTATTATCCATTCTCAGGAATCCAGCAGAACCTCCATATTGTTCTTATTATGGACTGCTCCAACTCCAACTTCACCATTAACTGTGAGAGTAACCCAGCTTTTTACCGCAAGTGTTCTGTCCAGTGGATGGAAGGATGGTCTGAAAGCAGCATGAAGAAGGTTAAACATGCATACATTGATGTTAATAGTGTTACTGTCAGTATTAAACTGCAAAATCAAAGCAAGTCTTTTTTTTCCCCAGTCGCGATCATTCTGCAATATTAGAAATTGAGCCAATGGGTTACTTACTCTAATGATCTATTGGTCTACTGAGGTTTAAGTTTTTTAAACACCACATTAGTTTAATTCAAATGAAATGCGGATTTCTCCAGATTTTAGCCCTGTAATTACACTAAATTCTTTGAAACAAAAAAGCATTCTAAAATTACATTTGTTGAGTTAAATTTGGTTTAGACATAATTTGACATAAAGATGTGGTTATGTGAAAGGATAAAATAACTGATATAAGATAAGACATGTGTATAATGTTCTTACAATTACAAAAGTGTGATACATGTTAAACAAAATGTTTGACTGTGTAATTGGTGTGGTATCTTTGTCTTGGCAATCTACAGTAAAGTTATAGTATTTTTTATTTTAGTTTTTTTCAGTTTATTTTGTAAGTAGGTTACTTTAGGGAGACTTTTACTGTACAATTTATTGCTTTTTGTCTTAATTTCAACTTAACTTCTTCAGATTCCTGAGCTGTTGCTAGCAAAGACTGATGGAGCAGGAGACAAGAATGATGGAGAAAAGGCCACAAAGGGGAAAATTTCAGGTATATGCTCTAGTTATGGTTTATTAAGTGTAAGTGATATGATGATTTAAAAGATTTCTCCAAAGCAGGAAACAGTTTTGAACTCATTGAGTTTGAACAAGTACAAATACTAGTTTTGGATGCTAAAGAAAAAAAAATCTTCCCCGTAGCAGATGATAACTGAAGCATGGCTATACGTACTGTACATTCAATGCACCTAATGTTTATTTATATATAAATATCTTTAAGATGTTTTCTGTCACAAAACTAAGCAAAATGAAAATGGATTTTAAAACCAGTGCCTGTTTACAAGCTGTTACAACCTTTGCTTCCAGGAGGATCTAATCAGGGAGACCTCTGCCGATTGTTCCTGAGCGTCCATGAGTCATGTAGAGAACACGGTGCAACACCCAGTCAGTACATGGCCTTTCTGCATGTTTATACTGCATTATATAACCGGAAGAAGAGTCAGTTGACAACACGACAGCAGCACCTGCAGGTACATAATTAGATGTACCAATGGAAGGACATGTACAAAGAACATTTTCTAAATGTGTTTCCAGTAAACATCCTCAAGTAGAAAATATACTGAAGCTTCTTTTGTGTAGTAATAAACAATAAATCAAAAGTACTCTTTGTTGACATCGATGACTCTATGTTGAGCACAAATATAGAAATGAGAATGTTATCAAGGTTTGTATAGAAATGTATGTTTCTTTTTTGTGTCTGTAGGCAGGTGTGTCCAAGTTGAATGAGGCTAAGGCACTGGTTGATGAGTTGAAAAGGCGAGCGGCAGAGCAGAGTGCACTGCTGAAGACTAAACAACAGGAGGCAGATTCTGCCCTGCAGGAAATCACTACCTCTATGCAGGTACATAAGTGTATGTGCGTCAAACTCAGTGTGTAACTTTTAAACTCTGTGGCAGTATGAAGAGCAATCCTGCAGCTCTGCCCTCTCTTCCTCTCCTCTCCTCCTCTCCTCTCCTCTCCTCTCCTCTCCTCTCCTCTCCTCTTTGTACTGTGTCCTCTTCTCATTTGTACTGTGTCCTCTTCTCCCTCTTGTCTGTCCTCTCTTCTCCCATCCCCATGAGCACACTATTATACAAGCAACTTCGGCTGAATTTCCCGTGGCTGTGTCTCCCTGCTGTGAAGACCGAGTTTACTTTGCGTGTGTATGCACATTTGTTTGTGCAACTAGCATTTTCTATCTCCTGACACCCATGTTTCCATTTCCTCCTGCTGGCACTGTCTTGAGGATGGATGGATGGGTAGATGCATGGAAAGAAAAAAGGAAACTGAACTCTGTTTCATTACTTATAATATCCTTCTGTCTCTCTCCCTGTGGTGAATCTTTCTATTTGAGTGAAATGCAGAGAAGACAGAAAGAGAAGAAACAAGAGAAGGCAAAAGCGTCAGAAGAGTCAGTTTGCAGCGTGATAATTAATGACTAGTATTTTCCCTGGAGGCTGTAACAACTATGCCTCCTGTAGAGACAGAGACAGCAGGGAGTGAGTAAAGGAGAGAGACTGGGACAAAGAGATGAAAGGTGGAAATGACTGGGAGGAATAGTGATGGAGGGTTAGTATAGATAGAGAATTTCAGACTAGGGATCAGTGCAGGATGATGGTAATTTTGCCTTTCAGAGGGATAAGATGTTTTGTGTGGCATCGTTCAAAAGATTAGGTCTGGCTGAAGATGAGTCGTGTTCCACATAGATTGTACAAATACAGAAGAGAAAGAGAAGTGTGGGAAAGCGATGCTGCCAAATTGCTCATTGATTACTTCTGACTCTGTTTCTAAACCAATTTTTTTTCTTCCTTCATATAAGCAGGACTATCAGTCTACCCATGCACAATTTCAACCCAATGAAACTACAATAAAGGAATAAATGTTTGCAACATTTACACCTTAATATAAACACATCACATTCATGATTTTTCTGCATCAGATGAATTATTTGGGACTTTTAGTTTTAGACCTAAATCAAACATTGCTTTGGTTATTCAGAATGCCAGTGACCAGAAGACAGAAATGGAAAAAATAAAAGGGAAGATGGCTCAAGAGGTGTCCAAGATTGAAGAAAGGAAGGCCAAAATAGATGATGAGCTGAAAGAAGTACAGGTATGTTTATGTTCTGCTGTGGTTAAAAAATTCATTTGTGAAACTTTGTGTTCTATAAAACTTGTGCTTCGCTCACTAAAGACTCAAAATTCAAACAAATAAACCTGTCTTCTACCTTTTCCATATATGCCATCTCTGTACTAATCCCTCCCTCACCTCTCCATCTCTCCATCTTTTTTCCATTGCTGCCCTTTAGCCTTTGGTAGATGAAGCAAAACGTGCAGTGGGGAACATCAAGCCTGAAGCTTTGTCTGAGGTCCGCTCACTCCGCATGCCCCCTGATGTCATCAGAGACATCCTAGAGGGGGTCCTGAGACTGATGGGCATCTTTGACACTTCCTGGGTTAGCATGAAAAGGTGGGAAGAAAGCAAAGGCAGGAAAAGTGACAAAGAAGAATTGAGTGAAAGTTAAAAAAAAATATCAATTAAAGACATGATTTATTTGATTATCACTGTTTTGTTTTTTTTTTTTACCTACAAGAGGTTTCAGCAAGTGATGAGAAGATAAGATACATGTTGTTGGGATACATTTATATTCAATTGTTTCATATATTTGCATCACTTCAAGCAATATCAGACTATGTTACAAGTTGGCGTCAGTCTGTGTTTACAGGTTTTGGGGAGTACTATTTTATAGGTTTATTTTCTTCACCCTTTAGCTTCCTGGCCAAACGTGGAGTAAGAGAAGACATAGCTACGTTTGAGGCCAGGAATATCACCCCAGAAATTCGCCAGAGTGTGGAAGAGTTACTCAACAGAAACAAGGCTTCCTTTGACCCCAAGGTCAGACTGCCCTCTTAGCAGAATTGAAATTAGATGTGTAGTTCTTTATATGATTTTTTCGAAGATAGTATTATTACTGCTGGCAAAAAGTTGGGTCTGACTTGTGATTCTGTTTTGTTATGGTCAGAATGCAAAGCGTGCAAGTGCAGCAGCTGCTCCTCTGGCTGCATGGGTCAAAGCTAATGTCCAGTACTCCCATGTCCTAGAGAGAATAGAGCCACTGGCGAGGGAACAGGCTGGATTGCTGGAGTAAGAACACACACGTGCACCCACACATCTATTGAAAGCACTTGAAATATTTTTTGGGATGTCTTCACTGTCACTCACCTGCTTATGTGCTCTACACAAGCAAACACTGATCTGGTTGCTAAATGATCTTATACTTTGAACAATACTTTTAATGCAAATCATTGGTGAGCCAAGAGTTTGTCCTAACAGCATTTTGTAACTTAAAAACATACCATTAGTTATTAGTTATATTTTATTTACAAGGTGTATTATACTGTTTCATCTACACCAAGTGCAAGCAGACACAGTTTTAGATAGTCTGCCGATTTTGTTTTCAGAAACCTGAGGAAAACGGAGAGTAGAAAAAATAAGCTAGAAGACCAGCTCAACTCTGTTGGAGCCAAAGTCAACGAACTGAAAGAGAAGTATACCTTCTTCTATGTTAACATTCATCCTTCCTTAAAATGTTATGACTATTGTGTTTCACTTGTGATAGTGCCTGACCGTAATAAGGAAATTATAATCCCGACTGGCTTTTCTTTTCCTCCTTCATAAATTATGTCAGTTAATAACTCAAGACAAATCTCCATAGATTAAATGTACACTAGCCTTTCCCTCCCCTTCTGCCTTTACTTAAGGTTTCAGTGTCATACTGCTGAGGCAGCTAAGCTGGAGGCTGAAGTGACAAAAGCTCAGGACACGATCACTGCTGCCCAGCAGCTCATATCACAACTGGATGGGGAACACACACGGTGGAACGCACAGGTAGTTTGATGTATGGGTGTTGCTGTGTGTATTGGTGTGGGAGGTTATGCACATTTACTCAGAAAGACGGTCATTTACCATGTAAGAGCAACAGGAGGTGTGTGTGTGTGTGTGTGTGTGTGTGTGTGTGTGTGTGTGTG
>JAPSES010000144.1:8976964-8994802 GCA_029822895.1 Maxillicosta whitleyi
AGGAGGGAGGGAGTGTATATTTTCAAAATCTCACTTGCTGGAACTGTTTTTTCCAAGATCTCCCACCCTACCTTTAACTTCAGACACTAGATCATATCTGCATATTAATATGGTCATTGGTATTAGAAGGTACAGCTTCACTAGGTTTTCTTCAACACTGCATAATTATTTGTCAGGGAGGAAAAATATATCTGTGAGATAATGCTGAATAAAAAAGATGTAGCAATATAAGACATTTTAAAAACGCTAAAGAAAATCATATCTGTAATCAGAAATCTGTATTTAGTAGGCAGAATGTCATGACCAACTTCCAACTCAGGTTGTTAAAATAGCTTAACATTTTAGTCTGAAATAGAATCAGTTGTGTATGTAGAAAACTGAATACGGGCAGGGTAAACAGGCTGGGTTGGCATCACTTTATGTCACACATTACCTGATATCTGAACTGTTTCAACTCTATTTATTTGTGATGAGCTTCCTTTGGCTTCATGAAGATTATTTTTAACTATATTTCACCAAAGGTCAGCTTGATTTACTTTGGCTCGTTTTTGTTTTTTTGAGTAAGTTTATCAGACTGACCTGTGCAGCTGGAGAGCGTCATGAACTGTCTATCAGACTGTGCGTTCTTCCATCTGAGCCCTAAACACTGCCCAATAACCAAAACACATACACAAGCATCGGCACACGGGCACTGGGATGACTGATTGAGCACTAATTCCCCAAATCCTGTGTGGGTTGTTAGAGCCAGTGCTGTCATCCAAGAATGTCACCAGGCAGCAGCTGGTCACCGCTGTCCTGTATGTGTGTTTGTGTATAAGTAGGTCTGAGGACAGATCCAGTAAGTTTATAAAGAATACTGCACTGATTTATGTCATCAGTCTCCTGTTGTGTAATTGACATGTTTGTTGAATTGAGGGAGCAAGTTTATTTTGCCATAAGCAAATGATGGTTTCTGAGCTTTAGGGGACACTTGTCAGTGTTGTTATCTGACACAAATACACACATGATGAGTTCTGTTATCAAAACTCACACAACTACATGAAATCTGTATGAAAGGACATATTTTCCATTTACTAGATATGTGTTTATTGTAGTAAACAGTGGTGACATTTCAGCATTAAAAAAGACTGAAAACAGCAGTAATTCAGGCAAGGGGGAACAGGACACAGTATGATGAATGTGGAAAAGAGGACAAGGAGGAAAATCCATTAGGAATTTTTCTCTTTTTCTCTCTGTGGCTGCTCTAATTCTCTTGTTTAACTATTTTTATTTCCTTTTGATCATTTTTCCCTTCCTCTCTTCTGACTCCCACAATAAAATAATTTATGATGCTCTTTATAATATTTTGGTGATGTCTCTAGTTCATTGTCTGATTTTTTTTTCTTTTTTTTGCATTGCATTATCCAGGTGATAAAGAGCAACAATAAAACAAACACATATTCAACCAGACTGACCCACATAGAAATATTGCAGTGTATAACAAAAACATTGAAGTCATATCTTTTTCAAAGTTTGGAAAATCAAAAATGGACCATAAATATCCCATTCTAACATTATTTCAACAAATTAACAACCGCTTTTGTCTTTATTTATTTAGGAAGCAGAGACTACGGAATCCCGGATTGCTGCATTGGAAGCCAGCTTAAAGAACATGGTGTACGAGTATGTGTGTCGCTCACTATTTAAGGTAATACACATTTATTCATATAGAGAAATTCAATCAATTAGCTTTTCCAGTGTCTCAAGAAGCCTGTCATTGATGCATATAATGTGTTTAAAGTGTACTATACAGACTATTGCTCTTGATTTAAAAGATGAATGCTAAAATAAATATGTATGTCATCATGCCTCATCCTGGGTAAAAGAAATGTGACAAGTTCAAATACATTCCCTCAATGAATCATAGGGTTTGAAAAAGTTTTATTTGTAGCTAAAAGAGGAAAAATGTCACTAATATAAAGAAAAATAAGGAATTTGCTTCCAATCAACTACATATTGGAATGTTAACAGTTTAATTTGCATATATTTTCTTTAAAACTCCAATTACACAGTGTTAAATCCATCCTTTTATCCATTGAGTCAGCCAGGTATTCACTGAATAAGCTAAATGTGGAATGATCATATTTTTCCCCTCAAGCCCTGATCATATAGTTGTGATTTTATACCATTATTACTCTTCATACTACCAGTTGTCTTAATAGTTTGTTTAGACTGCAACACAGTTAGAAATGCATACATTTACACACTTCATGACCAAACCTTGTCAACAAACACAGTAATGAAGTGTCAGATATTGACCAACACAGCAATCAGTGTATCGATCAGGCAGTAAATGGTAAATGCAATTTCTTTTTTTTGTGTGTGTGTTTGTGTATGTGGTGTCCTCTATGGTAATGATGTTGCAGGTTCAACCAAAGTCATGGTGGCTGTTAGATGCTTGTCAGCCCTCTGTAGGTTATCTCACACATATACACATGCACATATACATTAGTTAGTAGCTTTGTTATTAGCAGAGAGGAAATGTTTGAATACATTATCAGCGTTCTTGTCCATAACCCCATCTATGCCACCTGAGAGATAACTCCAGCGTGCAGAGAGGTGAGAGAAGGGGTCTGGTGAAAAGATAAAGGTGTATAATGAGTAGAATTGGACATATAATAAGGACAGTAAAAATAATTAATAAAAATAAAGAGTAGAGAAGGGTATCAAGCTTAAAGCGTATCATACATGTGTGAAAATATTACAATTCTGCCTGTGTTTTATCTTTGTATTTGTATTCCAATGGCATCCGCTTAATCTATTTCATATGTGTTCCAACACAATCTCAACACAGACACAAATGATTCAGCTTAATAAGGTATTGATTGAGTGTACCTAGACACATCAAAGCTGTGATAATGAATCAGGGCTAGCAAATATTGATTTGGCACATCTCATGTACAAAAAATGTATTGGTGTTAATTTGCCAAGCGTGTGTTTAGTGAATTCACTTATTTAACACTTCAGTCAATATCAAAGTAGAATGAAGCAATACGAAAGCTAAGTTTATTGGAAATATAAGAAAGAGAACCAATAAATAACACAAAGTTTTAGGGTTTTTTTGTTTTTTGTTTCTTTTTTAACTTCCAAGACTATGTGCGTAATATATAAATATTTGACAACAACTGTTGAGCTAGCTTTTCATGTGAGGTGGTCTATGCATGAATCTACTTTGGGAATGTCATTACATCTCTTGTTGGCATGCAGTAGTCTGAGTCAATTGATGTGTAACAGTGTGACATATTGTCTACTGGGATTCCTGTCTTGTTATAGTTTTAGCATGAGAGTAATCCACACATAAGCAGACAAGTAGACTTATTTCATACTCATTACACTCTATTTGCTTCATTTCTGCCTAAAATATACATGTTTGCATAATAACAACAATAATAATAATAATAATAATAAAGTTGCATACTCTCTGATATATTCATGCCAAAATCCAGGCCACACAGTTCTTTTTTTTTTTCCCCCAGTCCTCTCACTGTGTTATTGCATCCTCCACCAGTTCAGTAGATAGACTTGAGTTTAGCCGTTTGCTTTAAATTATTTAAACATCAGGTCAAGAGATGAACCATGGAGATGAACCATGGAGAGGGTCCTAGAAAAGACACAGGTGTGTAGCACTCTAGTCCAAAACAGTTTTTACAACTGTTGATAAGACAACAGTATGGAATAGGCAAAGAAGGAATGCTTCGATCTTGCTGATCCACCCTTGTAATAAAGTCTTTTTGTATATTTATTTCTGTCATTTGCTTGGATGTTTGAATTATTATTATTATTATTATTATTTTATAATTGATTGATTTATTTCATTGTTTTTAGTCGGTTTTTACATGTGCTCAGATTCCTGACAAAAAAAAAAAAAAATAAGCACGTGACCCCTAATCTCATGATGTAATAACTGCTGGACAAAGAAACATCTTCCCTGGTCCCATGTGTTGAAAGATGAGTTGAACACGATAAGCACAAGGTTCATTTACAAATTATTCATGATAACTGAGTCTAATCTCCACCAGTAATTCTATAATATTGAAGGTTGTTTTTTTTTTTAGCAGTCAATCTGTACTGTAACAAGATGTTTCCAAAAGAGATGTTTTTAGATAGACTAACTTTTCATTTATTTTGATGATTTTTCAGCAAATGCACTGTCATCTGGTGGCAATCTGTGAATAGCCAAACTGATTTAATTAACACAGTTAACGCAGTCACAGTCATTTAGAAAACACAGCAGTCAGAAGCAGGACTGAATTTCTTGCTTCTTCTTGTTTGTGAGGCTTTGCCAGCTTGTCGTTAAGTGCATGAAATGAGATTTACATAAATATGCATGACCAGCACATAAGCAGCGTGGCTGTATTTCAATGCAAATGTTAGTAGGTGCACTGTTTGTTATTAAATGTGGTGATTGAGTGTAATGGCATCAATATTTGGAGCAAAAATGGCTGAAAATCAATTGTAAATGTATTACAACACCCAAGAATGTAATAATATATTATGATGCTACTTGAACAATCCACACTACAATAGTATATACAGTCACGGAAATAATTATTAGACCACTCTTATTTTTTTCAATTTCATGTTTATTTTAATGCCTGGTACATCTAAAGGTACATTTGTTTGGACAAATATAATAGTAACAACAAAAATAGCTATATCTATATCTATAATATCTATGCATTTTCCATGTTTTCTTGATAATAATCGAAATCACTTCAGTTCTTACTTTAATATCTATGTTATTGTACTCACAAAAACAGTGTTTTTAGACATTCCATGTTTTCTTTTAAGTCTGTTTTAATCACATGATACACACAGGAGTAAGTACTTGATTGGATAACCATTGTTTTTTATGACTTTTGGATCATTTAATAATATTTTCTGCGACTGTACTATAATATATAAGCTATATACTACAAGGAAAACTACCATTAATGTTTCTTATTAGACCTCAATTGTCACAAAAGTTTCATACTTACTAAAAGTGTTAGAAAATCTGATACTGTATTCTTTAAACAATATACCTGTCTGTCTCAAAAATAATTCACAACATCAGAACTACTGGACGTCTTTGGGTGTTTGGTTCGGTATTAGCTGATTAAAAATAAATAAAATGTCACTGGAGTTTAAACTTACAAGAAAATAATGAGTCATTAAACTTGAACCAGATCTTCTTGCATCACCTGCCGTCATTGACAGCAGTAATATGAAATGATTTGAACTTTATCTGCTCTACTATGCCTGCTCTCTGTTTCATGTTTTGAGCATGGCAGAAGAGCCTGTCTTTCCATGTGACATATTCTGGGTATAAATCATTTTCATTCCTCTTCTTCTCAGGTCGACCAGTTGATGTTTGCTATGCACTTTGTGAAAGGCATGCACCCTGAACTCTTCCAGGAAAATGTAAGTGTTTTTATAAACTTAACTGGGTGCCTCTATGAAACCGGGTTCATTTTGGTACCTGGCACTTTGCCACTATGTTTTTACCTAATTAAAGAAATTAAAGAAAAAACTTACACATCTTTTCCCCCGGGGATGCACCTATGATTTCCGAGCAATCCCAAAATGTATGAATTTGTAATAAAATATTGGGGCCAAAAATAAGACCAAAATCAGGACAGGAAAAACTACCTATGTGTCAGTGCATTTGATCTGGACCACATAGCTTGAAATGGTCTTATGAACCATTATGAATAAAGGTACTGTGTTAAATTTGATGATCCTAGTGGTTTTTCTAATCCAGACATGGGTTTTTCATGAATCAGAAGTCCATTCCAGTTTTCACCTGTAACCCAATGTGTCCACTGAATAAAAAGATATTAAAAATAATAATAATAATAATAGCACGTAGTTTTCATGTCCATCTTATCGTGTGTGCAGATTTTTGTACAAAAATAATATAAAAATGTGTTTTACCTGGGGAAAAACTATATTTTAATGTAAAATTTATTTTTTAAACAGACCCAAAGTTCTTCCAAACTTGCGTCTACATCTGGTTTGAATTTTTAGCCCATGTGTCCTGTTTTTAGGGATCATTTTCATAGAAACACCATCAACAGTTATGTATGAAAACTGAAACGTAAAAAGAAAAATGTCATTTGACTAATGAATGAACACCACTATTATAGGAATGGGATGTCTTCATTGGATCTATTGTAGGAGAAATGTTTAAAAAAGAGGTAAGAGACTTTCATATCCACTAACAAGAAAGCGCTTTTTATTTTACTATTTGACTATTAACTATTTACCTCTACTCTGTTAACAGGAGTTCCCTTCTTGGATTGATCAGGAGAGGCATGCAGCTGTGGCCATTTTAAAAGTAAAGAGTCTGTTATATTTTCATACTTATGACAAAATCAAAATAATTTTAATTATATACTGTTTAAATGGCATATTTGGATGTACAACGATAAGCCATAGCCGTATTAATCCAATAAAGTTCATAGTGTCTATATTCTTACAGTTCATTTAGTTTTCTTTTTTGTCAGACACGTAGTCAGTTTTTCATGCCTGACATGTTTCGGTAAACTTCCGTCTTCATCAGAGGTGTCACTTAATGGTATGTGACGTGTTTTAAAGATGGCTGATGTTCACTGGGGCGGAGTTGAGCTGTCAGATTTGACACACACTTAAACTGGTCCGGTCCCCAGGTACGAACAGGACAGTTGGCTTTGTCGCTGTCGTCCTTACAGTCAGATTTGAACCCCCATGAACAACAGTAATCTTTAAAACACGTCACACACCATCAAGTGACACCTCTGATGAAGACGGAATGTCAGGTATGAAAAACTGACTACATGTCTGACAAAAAAGAAAACTAAACAAACGATAAGCCATAGCATTCTGTCCACTGACAGGGGACAGGGTTATGATATTGATTATTTCACTGCAGTGCCACCTTTCACTGGGTTGATATTAGGCAGAAAGTAAACATTTAGTCCTTGAAGCTGATGTGTTGGAAACAGAAAAATGATCAACATAAGGAAATGAGTGACTTTTACCAGGTCCATATTGTAGCACTGATGACTGGGTCAGAGCAGCTCCATAAATGCAGGTTTTGTTGGGTGTTTCTGGTCTGCACTGGTTAGTACAGTTCAGAAATGCACTAAGGGAGGACATCCCAATTTTCATTTGAGCATCTGCGGGAGGTGTTTGACAAATAAATTTGATCCATGGAAGTCCAATGCTACTCCCAGGACTTCAAGGATCTGCTGATAAGTCTTGGTTCAGATACCACAGCACACCTTCAGAGGTCTGCTTATGTCTGGGCCTTGGGTCAGAACTGTTTTTGTGGGAAAAGGTGGAGCTACACAATGTTAGAGAGGTGGTAATACTTCTATTGTCTCAGAGATCAAGAACAACAGCCGAACCTAAAACAATCACGTTTTAGGTTTAGTTGTTGTTCTTTAGATAGTTTTGGTGACCACTTTACACTCCAACAACATCTGAAGATGGCATCATACTTTCTCCTTTGTCAAAGGTGCTCTGATTCCTACCCTTGGCCATTTTATTTTTTCCAGTTCATCGACTTCAAGGTCTACATGTTCTCTTGCTTTCTAATATCTCCCACCGACAGGTCCTTTTGTAATGAAATAATCAAAATAATTACCACTTGACCTGTCAGTGGTCATAATGCTGTGGTTAATATATTGATATGACTGGTGTATTCCTAATGGATGTGAAAAAATAGCATTTAGTTATATCTTGATTTGTTTTTAATTCTTTTCAACTTGTGCTTTTTGTCTTTCACAGGCTACTTTCCCAGCTCTCTACCAGTCCCTGTGTTTGAGTGACTCAGACCTTTGGCTGTCCTTCTCACAGAGTTCACACTGTGAACAGGAAATCCCATCCTCTATTGTCAAGAAGATTACTCCATTCCAACAGGTCAGCTTTCAGTCAAGAAATTCAGTATCACTGCCAAGAATATTGTATTTCAGCTCAATACTATTTGTGCACATTTCTGGAAATTGTCAAAATAGCTCAGAAATGAGAGAGCTGAATTCAGAAAAAAACATTTGAACTGTGTCTTAAGGTAAAATGAGACCTGCCTTGGCTATTTTTATAGTTTGGGTTGCAACATTACTTTCTTTTTTTTGTTCCTAGATCTGATTTATGCCCACATTTTTTTTGGTTGAGACAGACAAACTCATACGTGGAACCTTGGCAAAGGACTTGATTTTATCTCCTGTTAATTTAATTTCAAAGCATCTCAAAAAGCAGACACTTATCACTATACTTAGATGTTTAGTACTTGACTCATACGTGTTGACATAATTGTTCAATTATTAATTTGTGTTCACAAAAAGAATCAAAGAAATGCTTAAGTCCAATGAATTTCCCTTTCATTAATCACTCATGTCCAAGATTTCTGAGCAGCTCATGTGTCTTGATGTTCACCTGACTGCTTAAACACGCCTTTTGCAAAGCTGACATTTTTTTTTTTAAATTTAAGGTCCTACATAGAACTCACTTGTCAAAATATGGATGATGAGAAAAATGTCCAAATATTTGTATGTTAAGACAAGATGCTTCTTAAATTTGAAATATTACTCATATGTTGTCCTAGACCTTGCTGATCCTTGTTGTCAGAAACGTTAGCCTTAACTTCTCCTCTGACCAGATGCCAGGGGAATCTGGTGTACCTTTATCCTTGTCTCTGTGACTTAGGATGCCATTTGTTTTCTTACCTTCAAAAAGATGGGATTCTCTCCAAAAAGCAGACTGGCTGTAATTTTCTTAACTAGTTTCATAAACTACTAAAACTCCTGAAAGATAACTTTACCTCCTGGCTAATTATTATGTATGCCTAAACAAGCTATATTTGCCCAGTCTTTTTCTAATTGTACTGCAATAACCTTTATTATTCATCACGCTAACTGAGGCTTATAGAGTCTGAGATGTAGCTCTTGGGTTTTTATCGTTATTCTGCATCGTGGAGTCTGACCTTGGACTGAGACCTGAGACATCCAGGCATGGGAACATCTTTCTCTACTGTAGAATAATGGGCTTCAAATTGTCTGGAAATGGCTTTAGAACCCTTCCCAGATTGACGTGGAGTAACAATTGCCCCTTTAAGCTCCTTGCTGATGCTTTTCCTCCATGACATTGTATTAACCCACACTTGAATGCTCTAAACCAGGGGTTCCCAAGGTGGGGTATGTGTAGGGGAACTTGGAAGAAGCCCAGGGGGTACTTGAAATGTTTTTGGAAAAATACATTACACACATATGTACAAGTCAACATGTATCAAATAAAAAAATAAATAATGAGAATTAATGCTGAAATATAAAACACAATAAAAACATTCATATACTAGTTTTATTGTCTATCATCTTATTTAAGCTTTGGTAACATTTTAAGAACATTTCTATTTTATATTATTCAAAATAAGTTTATTTGAGTAGCTAATGAATATTTTTTTGTTGATGAAAGGTTAATTTATTAATTAATGTCCAATTTATTTATTCAGTTTATATTTTCCACACAAAATTTAATTTAAAATGTGTTTTGAAAATATAAACAGACACCTTTGGCACAAGGCCAAATTTGGCCAAACAGAGTTGGGGGTACTTGGCTAAAAAAAAGTGTATTTCAGGGGGTACTCCACTGTAAAAAGTTTGAGAACCACTGTTCTAAATCAACAAACCCCAAAATAATCTAATTTTTTAAAGCTGATCATGTTTGTTGATGACTGATAAATCAAAGGCATTTTCATAACATTACACCTGACTGCTACTTACCATCTGATTTCTTTAAAAAGTGTTAATGATATCAAACCATAGAAATCTAGGATGATGTACCTTCTTTTCCTGAAGACTTTATTAACATGTTTCCTTCTTGAGATGAGACTTCATTTCTTCCATTGTGGGGAAGTTTCACAATTAACAGCAGCAGCAACATACAAAAAGCAAGTGCAAAGAAAAAGACAGGTAGAAAAAAACACAAACAAGTGAAAAAATAACTATAAAGAGAAACATAAGGAATTTCATATTGATATATTTATATAAATATCAAATTATTATTACCTGAGTGTTAGTATAGAAATGATACCCAGTGCACTTGTCTGTATGTACTGTAGCTCAAATTCTAAGAGAAAGTTTTCAGTTAATTTATTCTTTATCATTATCTTTGGATACATTATATTTAATAATAAGTCTATAAGTAACAATCTTTTTTTTATAGTCTTTACTGTGTTTTCTCTCCAGTTGTTGTTGGTCCAGGCTGTCAGACCAGACCGACTTCAGAGTGCTATGGCAGCCTTTGCCTCCCATGCTCTGGGTAAGTGTAAGAGCTTTCTATTACATTCTAATTTGTTTTGCATACTTATGAAGCATTTTGCAGAAGGTTAGGTTAAACAAATCAACAACTTAATAACTGCCTATTATTACCAACTGTAGTTTTGTTTTCTACAAAACAAAGCAGTGTTGATAAAGATTTGGTAATTGGCCTGAATATCCTCTAAATAATAGAAACTTAATGCACACGCAGCCTTAAACACAACACCATTAACAATAATTAACATCTACTAAAATACTTTACCCTTGCATTACTTATGCTTTCAGTCTCTACGAGCATGTACTCACAGCTTTTCATGGACTTCCTCTGCTCATCATTTTTCTTTTCATTGTTTTTTCAGAGTTAGAATGTTACTGTACTGTCATTGGCCTCGAGTATAAGGACACCAACACATACTTTATCTCTCTCTCTTTCTGTGTCTCCATTTGTCACAGCCTCTTTTCCACACAAACACAAACATAGATTAGCACACATTCCCACGTGCACATACACACACTATGATGTTACTGGAGAGTGGTTAGTTTATTGTGCTTAATGAGCCCATTCATTTAGTGCAGATAATCCTAATGGTGTGTTCGCTTTTGACTGCACTATCAGCGACACTAATAATTGGTGTCAGGAGAAACTAATATGCAGGTGTTCATGTACATTCACTATGTGAATATGCTTAAAGTGACTTATATGAGGTGTGTGACAAGGTTTAGAAGTATCTTATGTGTTTTTGACCTATGGGCTTTATATTCTGCCTATTGGAGGGTGTTTTTGTTTTTGTTTTGTTTTTTTCTTCACAAAAGAGACCACGGGCATTCATCTCTTCATTGATGTGCCAGAAGTAATTTTCCAGACAATTTAACTTGCAAGTAACAAAAAAAAAAAAAAATTCATGTAGCAATCTAGATATTTTTTGATACATGAATGAAATGAGTTTCTGTGCTTATACATAATGTATTTTGCATATATTGCATGGACATATAATTTGTAAACCTGCATTAGTTTTGCCTGAAAGTAGTGACATGGAATGTTAAGTGACAAATCCAAAACTGAGATAATTTAGTAAGAGATTAGATTTTTTCATGTAATGTAGTGAATCCAGGTTGTGTCATGCTATTGCAGTTCCTTTATCGCAGCTCCACATGATTATTGACTAAATGTAAAGTTTGTTTTGTTCACCATGATTGAATTTCTGCTCTTTGTGAGGCTGGAATTCACAACCTTCAGATTATGAGACTGATGCACTGCCTACTGCATCAAGATGGCTTTCACAACCAACTGCAACATTGGAAAAAAAGACAGAATAACAGTGTATACATTGTAGTGTGCTCTTACTGCACACAATATTTACAACATATTTTTATACAACGGCAGTCATTGCCAGTAGTAAATCCATGGGAAAGATGAGGAATATAATAAATTAAGAAATAATAACACATGTCACATGGAACTGTCTAGTGGATGTGTCTCCATGCATGAATGACTGAGAGGTATGTTGTCACTGAACAGAACGGAGATGAGATGCTTGACTCAGAGCAGTGTCCAACTCAGTCAGACTCAGAATCTTCTGAGATTCATGTGTTAGTGTGACAAAGTCTTTATTTTGTGTGGATGATGTATTTTTCATTTTTCATAAAAGAATATGTGATGATAAGTGATGAGTGGGGAATTACATTGACCAGTGAATTTTCCTGTTGTGGGATCAATAAAGTGGAATCTAGTCCAGTCCTTTGACAGCTACCGTGCAGAGAGTATAACATGAAACTGATTAACCAAAACCTTCAAAGAAAATGGTCAAATCTATAGGATGAGGGGGATTGGCTTTGTGGTCGTAATTCAGCTTCAGTGTCCTCCTACACATTTTTTCTTGAAAACAGCTGCCCCGTGTGAGGCTCGAACTCACGACCTTCAGATTATGAGACTGACGCGCTGCCTACTGCGCCAACGAGGCTGTAAACCTGTGACATGTAGCTTTTTAAAATCACTCTCTCTATATCATATAAAGATTTCAATCACTGTTTTGCAACCAAGTTATACAACCAAGACAAAAGAGACTGAGGGTCACAGACAAGACTGAATAGTTGTCCTGTCAAACACTTATACCATATTAAAGTCTGAGTTTTTTTTTAGTTTGATTCAAAGATGTTTATACACAGTCTTATTTTTAAGCTTAAAGGTGAAGCTTTAGCATTTAAAGAATAAAAGAAGATGCATGCTGTTAAGAGCTTCTTAAGGTCAGCTGTCTGCAATGTTACAGAAAAACATTAATGCATTTCAGAAGAACTACACAGTTAACAATAATGTCTTATCTTAGAAATGTACAAGTAAGCAACCACTGGTGCTGATAAAGCAAATTGCAAAGCTGTGGCAAATAAGACAGGCATGGATGACTGTCTGAACAACTGTCATATCAAATAATCAGGTAATATTACAGTGTTTCTGTTGTTGCAGATTTTCAGCATATTCAATATATTTGTAGGTTTAATGTACATTTTTAATTCTTCAAAGTACGTACACACCTTTAAGAGCTCCATAAGGTCAGATGTCTGCAGTGCTGCAGAAAAAGGTGAAGTCATTTTAAAAGAACTACGCAGAATTAACTGTCTGATAACCATGCATTATTTTAGAAATATGTAAATCACAAAGCGCTGGTGCTGATAAAACGTATTGCTGCCCTTTATAATTTGTTACTGAGAGGAGTTCAGTTTGAAAAAGTGACATTTCTGTGTTTTTTTTAAATTCTCCTTTCTACAGATTAGCAGATTAATACTTATCACAAGTGTGTTTAAAACCTGTAGTTGCTGTTAAAGCATTTGCTTTGTGCAAGACTTTGAGTTCACAACCTTCACAATATGAGACTTATGTACTGCCCACTACACCAAAGAGGCTCATGATCTTGCACAACAGTTCAAAGCACATCAGTCATGCATAAGTGAGTAAGAGGTATGATGTAGGATAGCGTAATACAAACACAAATGAGTGGGAGAGACTGCAAACTATAGGCAGTTCTGTTTGCAATGACAAACCAGTTTTGAATTTTAGCCATAAAATTAATATTTTACATTGTGTTGTACTGTTGTGTTTTGTCTTCAGCTGATATCAGCAGTTGACTATAAAGCTTGAGCTAAATTTAACAAACTAGCACATTCAATAATAATTATAGTGACTATGTCACAAACAGAACATAACAGATTTTGTCACTGGTGACATAAAAAATCTAAATTATTGCCCACTGTTATTCGTTTTCACATGTAGCCATGCATTCTTCAAAGAATTCAAATTAAAAGAATCTACAAACAATCTTTGTTTCAAGACCAGCAGACTATAAACAGGCAATAAACACAGCAAATGAGATACAATATCAACATAAACCACATATAATACAAATGAACTTTTAGATGAACCTAAATCCTGTCACTGCTTCACTTGCTGAGAGCAGAAGCTCGTTTGGCTGACAGTCAGTGTCAGCTGTTGTGCAGCTGCTATGGTGCTAATAATAATACTGTGGTATTGTACATGACACATTTTTCAGCATATCATTAAATTTTTGCTGTCATTCTTACATTTGTGCTGTAAGTGTACAATCATAACAGCTTTTTGTCTGAGCATACAGTACCTTCTGTAGTGGCAATTCTATTTCTGGTTTATTTAAGGAATTCACTTTCTTAAAACAACTGCCCCGTGTGATGCTCAAACTCATGACCTTCAGATTTGAGACTGACACACTGCATACTGTGCCAATGAGATTTTAGAAAGTGTAATTCAGATTAGATATGTCAAAGGAGTAACAGTTGCATACTTCTGTGTGATAAACTTAAAATAACTGGTATCTGTTGTAATAATGATATATTTTTTTCCTTAACCTCTGTTTTTTTTTCCATTAGCTGTAAGTGGTTACAGTGAGGGAAGGCATCAACTGCACCATAAAGGCACTTAAACTGAAACAAAATCCACGAGGATGACAGTGCAGTCAGGGCATGTGTATTGATCTCATTATGTGTCTGAGGGATTTCAAATCTGCGTTTGTGGATACCCACACTTCAAGATAATCAATCCATCTTTGTAGTCATTCTTGTTTGCAGCTCATATTCACATCCTTATTTAGACGCCTCATTGGACAGAAATATCTGTCAAATGAATAAATATATCTGTACAGTAATATGATAAAGAGATAATCTTTAAACTCCTTGAACAACAACTGAACCCACTGAGGAAGGTGTAGTGTGTGTACAAGTGCACGAGGTGGGTGAGAGTGTCTGTCGGTGTGAGAAAGCAAGAGAGACAGACAAAACAGAAAGAAGAGATTTGTGTGTATGTGTTTTTGGCAGTAAATCAGTATGCTAATGAGGCATGGTCTGTAATCCTCTTACAGCTAATCTCACTCAATCCCCCCAGTCCAGTCCTGGGCACTACTCACGCACACAGGCATGCCTGGGTGAACACAACTGCACAAACACACACGCGCTTGGTCTCACTCACTGAGCTGCTCACTCCACTTCTAAAATACACATACACACAATAAAAAAAGAAAAAAAATCTCTCACTCTGTCCTTAAGTTAGGCTTCCTATCAGCGCTCATCTTGCCAAAAGAATGCCCCATTTTGTTCAATAATGACCACATAAATGCAAATTAAAATCTGTTACTAGATAACCCTGATATTAAGTCTTGTGTTTGACCAAGTCATGCTACTCAGTAATTCCCTAGTCGTTTATTGTTCCACTAAGCGGTGTTGGATTCATAGGGAGATTGGGGCAATGCTACCTTTATCTAGGCTCATCTTTGCCCTGATTGCATGTCATAAAACCCAAGGTGAACTTTGCTATTCAGAGGCAGGGGTTTGCTGCAT
The DNA here is from genome assembly GCA_029822895.1 of Maxillicosta whitleyi. Classification (NCBI taxonomy): domain Eukaryota; kingdom Metazoa; phylum Chordata; class Actinopteri; order Perciformes; family Neosebastidae; genus Maxillicosta; species Maxillicosta whitleyi. The sequence continues at coordinate 8,992,138 of JAPSES010000144.1, forward strand.
GAATACTGATTACCAGCCCAAGTCAAAGCTAGTGTGTATCTATTTGTGCACGGACACATTCTGTAAATGCCCTCCGTTTTGTAGTCAGACATCATAAGCAATGTGGTCAGATGACTGTTGTTCTTTGTGTTGCTATGGCAATGCAGCAAAAGGTCGCTCTGAGATGCTCTCAAGCAAGACCTTGTCTGTGTATACGTATGTGTACTTCAGTGCAGCAGATTGCATTTGGCAGCAGACACCAAAAGAATGTTCTTGGCTGGAGCAGTTGCCTCTGCTGGAAAAGACAGCGCTGTGAGTGTGTGTGTGTGTGTGTGTGTGTGTGTGTGTGTGTGTGTATGTATATGTCTACCTGGAGGACAGAGTCATGCGCGTGTGTGTGGATGAAAAAGATATCTGCTGATATATGTGTAGCGTCACAGTGGAATTTGAACTCAGACACTTGTGCTGCGCCTGCCTGCACGGCTGCTTGTGTCACTATTAACTCGTATCTGATATGTGATTCAATACATTACAACGGGATTAAAGCTTAACACTAAGTGAGAAAACACACACATGCAAATGTACGCGCTCACACACATACAAAGACCCTGGTGTCTCAACATCAGGGGGCTGACAAGGTATTCTTCTGCTATGTGTGGTGAATACTCCTGCCTATCTTGCACTCAGTATGCACAGTACATCACCCTCCTAATCTCACTCACTCTGTCTCTTTAAAAAATCTTTCTCTTTTGCCTTCTCTCCTTTTCTCCATCAGTACCTCCCTTCTGCTCTTCCCCATCTCCTTTTTTTTATTCTTATCCGTAACAACCCTTCCCCATCACCCTCATCTACACTTCGCTCCCTCTCTCACGCTCTGTCATCTTTTCCCACCTGATTTGTCTACATCTCCCGTGTCTCTTTCTTCCCCATCTACCTTCACCAAATGCCCCTTGGCTGCTACTCTGACTGTTACCTCTGCTCTGAATTTAAATAAAATGTTGAATAACTCTTTACTGATTCTTTACTGTCTTGAACACCCTCCCTTCTCTTCTCTTCGCCTCTCCTCTTCTCATCTCATTCTCCTCTTCTCTGCAGGTATGAAAGAGCTCTCTCCCCCTCCTCTGAACCTGCGCCGTCTTTACACTGAGACACTGGAATGGGAGCCAGTGTTGATCATCATCTCTCCAGGGGCAGATCCCTCCCAGGAGCTCGCAGAACTTGCTGCAGAAACTGTGGGCAGGGATAACTATCATGAGGTAGAGAATCACAAGATTAAAATGGACAAGTCATTGCAGATTAGCAAGTGCTCAGGGAAAGCGAAACAAGAACAAATCCATAGTAGAGTCTATCGTGCACCCTAATGAGTAAAAATGAGAGAGTTGCAGTTTATTGAATGGTGTATGGAAACAGTGGAGGAGGTGGTTAAGGTCTGGGTAATGCTCTGCCAGTAGACTTCATCAGTTGTAATACATCTCAACCCAGCACAAGCATGAATTTCTTTCATAAAGTAGCTCTGCTCTATACACCTGCAGTCTAATCTTCAGAGTTATCAAGAATTTTCTGCAAGGGATTTAAACTCAAATAAATTCATTTTACTTGAAAGTCATGGAAACATAATAGATTAGATGTGTTCAAAATTGTGATTCAAATATGTGTTCAATGCTTCCTTTTCACTTTTAGAATCTGTTTTACACCCACCTTTACAAAAATTCACTATTTTATAGCTCTGTCATGGTAATGCAATGTTTTAATACTTTTTTTTTTTTTTAAGATTTTTTTTAGACATTGCTTACTTAAGGGTTCCTTCCTTCACTTAACAGTCTCAGTTGTACTGAAACATATATTATTTTCTAGTAAACCTGTTTATTGAATTCTAAAGCAGTGCACACCAGACCTTCAATCAGTGCAGTTTCCTGAAAAAATATATTAAGTGGGAAGAGTCATATATATGTGTAAATAATATCATTGATACATAATAGGTATCACTGTGGCAGTGTCATTGAGGAAATTTGACATTTTACAACTTTTTCTTAGTAGAAAATCATACTGTAAAAACTGACTTCGTAAGTATTTTCCAGTCTCTGCCTCTGTGAAGAAGCAAATTAAAACATAGAATCAAAGTTTGCACCGTTAACTTTTGAAAAAATTACATTGTGGAATCAGATTTTCCATTCCACTGCTTGTGTTCTCACCCGTTCTGCCTTCCCCTCTCTTTCTGGCTAGATCTCCATGGGTCAGGGGCAGGCTGATGTGGCCTTAGCTACACTCAGAGAATGTTCCCGTAATGGAGACTGGCTTTGCCTGAAAAACCTTCACCTTGTCACGGCATGGCTGCCGCTCCTAGAAAAAGTGAGTGCTGTGTTTACATGTGTTTGTTTGTTCAATGATGTTAGCATTTGGCTGTATGTTATTTTGTTTTCTGTATATTTTATACTTTGGCTTGTAAGTTGATTGGATAGCAACTGCTGATTTTCGATGACAATGAGCTCTGAGAGGTAATGGTCAACATTTCCATACTGGACGTTTTTTTCCCCGCTAGCAGGGGTTGACCGGGCAGTGACACATTCGTATGTTGATTTGGCACAGGTTTTTACATCGGATGCCCTTCTTGACACAACCCTCTGTATTTATCCAGGCTTGGGACTGGCACAATGAGACACTGCCCCCTTGTGGCTACAGGTATAGG
>JAPSES010000144.1:8994902-9050794 GCA_029822895.1 Maxillicosta whitleyi
ATACGAATACATTTGCCTTGTGTTGCAATTTCTAAACACCCCCCCCCCCCCCCCTTGAAGTAGAAGTGTGAAAATATTCATGCCATTCAGAGATGTAGTTTTGGTAATCCTTTGTGCTTTTCTTGACTCGTCTACTGCAGGAAAGACACTGATGGTAATTTCAGATCATAATCCCAATTTAATTATTTAACACAATGGAGATTTGTGAAAAATGTAGTCGTTTGGTAGCACAGCAGTGATAGGATAACCAGACTAAGTTGTCAAATCTTTAGAGCCACTTAATTTACAAGCTTTACAGGATAGATTTTAGATAAAAATATACATGATCTGCCGTAACATTGTGACCACTAACAGGCAAAGTGGAATTAATTTGAATTATCTCATTATAATGGGACATGTTGGGACATTATTATGCAGCAGGTGAACATGTAAACCTCTAGGTTGATGTGTTAGCTACTAGTGAAGTTGTGATGGCCAAATCAGTAGGTTAGAGCATCTCCAGACCTTGTTGTTCATTCCCAGTTCAAAGTGGTTTTGTACTTAAAGTGTCTAAAGTAGGGCTGCACAATATATCGCAAAACTATTGTTACCGTGATAACAGAGTGTACAATATTCATATTGCAAAGATTTGTTCTAATTTATGTCATTTTATTTTTATTAACTTCATCTTTTCCACACCATGTTGTACTCAATCACTCTAACGTACTAGTTTTTCTAGCAAAACAACTGAAATAATGCTACTGCTGCTGGTTGGATGTAAGTTTACATGTTATTAATGTTTAAAAGATGTGGATATTTACAGAGCACAATTTTACATTTACAGAGCAAATCCTGAACAATTATATTTAAAGATTTTATTTTTTTTATGCAGTATTTACTAATCCAGACAAACAAGCTTTACATGGTGGTAATCTGGCACTTTAATTATGAAATACATCCATGTCATTTACATACTATTATATGTGAATAAAATGATAAAATATTTGACTAAGTTTGTGTCTGGAGGTCTATGGTTGAAGCTTCACAAGGTTTTTGGACCTGATTGTAATAGTTCAGTATTTTGTCTTAAATTAGAAATAACTGAGTTAACATACACACAATTGGTTCATTTTAACTTTGTTAAAGAACACTTGTCTTAGATGAATTTGGTATTTCTTTAGGTGAATGAGAAATATCACAATATTGTTATCACAATGATGTACATCCATATCACATATCGCAAGTTTTGCCAATACCATGCAGCCCTAATCTAAATCTCAACCAGTCAAGCGGGAGCAGAACATTATCACCTCCTGTCTAATATTGTGTAGGTTTCCCTTTTTCTACAAAAACACCTCTGACCTGAGGCCTAGACTCCGACAGACCTCTGAAGGTATGCAGTTGTATCTGGACCAAGACATTAGTAGCAGATTCCTGAAGTTCTGGAAGTAGAAGTAGGGTCTCCATGGATTAGACTTATTTGTCCGAGACCTCCAACAGATTCTCAATTAACCTGAAATTGGAATGTCTTTCCTTAGTCCATTTTTGGTCTGTACTAACCACTGCAGACCAGGACCACCCAACACAACCTGCAGTTGTGGAGATGCTCTGACCCAGTCATTACCGTTATAATATGGACCTGGTCAAAGTCACTCAGTTCCTTATGTTGCTCATTTTGCTGCTTCTAACACATCCGTTTTGAGGGGAGGATTAAATGTTCACTTGCTGCCTAATATATCCAACCCAATTAAAGGTCCCATAATGAAATCATCCCTGCTATAACCACTTCTCCTCTCAGTGGTCAGAATGTTACATGACTTGCCTAATTTTGGGAAAAAATAGTACAAACGAGAGGAGAGAAGGGAGACAGGATCAAGATGTTTCAAGATGAAGTCACAAATTTGCAAATGATTCTTTGTAAGTGGATAATAAGAATACATTTGACCATGTCGCCTGCTTCAGTATATAGAAATAGGAAAAGAGGCTTTTGTTTTGACAAAATCAAATGAGGGCATAGTGGTTTCCCTAAGTCTAAATTTCCCATCACTGATTCTGTGATGGGAAACACTTCGTCATCAGAGCAGGAGCATACTGCTGTGAGTCATTATACTCTACAACCACAAAGCTCTCCGTTTTCATTCATGCCATAATGTTTTGGCCCAGCAGACTGACAGACTGCAGCATCTTTTGCCCAAATTAGCATAATTATAACTGGTGTCATTAGGAACTCAGATTAGTTGTCAGTCTTAATAGCCATACATAAAAGGCTTATAAATGATTACCTCATCATAATTTTAGTTTATTATTTTTCATACAAGATTCTATGTCTTTTCTAGCCATGTTTAACAGAACAAAACAAATGTCAATTGGCATCAACAAGCATTCTCATCAACAGTCAAATGGAACATCATAAGCCAGTTGGAAAATTATGCAAAATATAAATCGAATGTGTTGCAAGATTGTTTTTTTTCAGGCCATTTAAGCATCATCATCATTGTTCTAGTAGTTCATCACAGAAAATGGCATGTATTTCAGTTTTGACTTTGTAAAATACCCATGCTTCAGAGGTACTGTTATACATCTTTTGCTTATACCCAAGCCAAAACGGTTAAACAATATATTCATATCATATTTGTCTCTATGCTTCATACATCATTTATTGAATTCTCAGCTGTCTCATCCACAAACCGCTGTACACAATTTCTGCAACAAATCAGCGACAGAATGGAATTAAGCCATGGGTTACACTGGACTAAATGCTTTTGCAGCAGGCCTACAAAACCATGCCTCATGCAAATGAATTAACAATGAAGGCTGAATTTAAATGCAGTAATTTAATCATGGTGAATTTAAGACAAAAGTTAAAAAGGGGCGAAACAAATCAAAACAAAGTAAAGCCTGAAACACAAGCAGATGGTCCGGTAATGGGAAGCAGGTTGGGCTGGTTGCTAAGTGACAAGCTAAGATGAGGGTCCATAGTTTGGCTGCAGCGTAGCAGGAAAAACACTTCTCCTCCCTAGTCTGAGCCACCCTTTTTTCCCCATAGTGCTGTGGTTCTGACGCTGGCGGGGCAGGACAGGAGGCAGGCCCGGCCAAATGAGAAACAGACCCCCTTCACCCCAGTATTGCCTATTTCTCCCTGTGGCTTTTTTGTTTTCAAAGAAAAAAAGAACGCTCTCCAAAAATAGATTTGGGGCTCGCGTGCCAGTGGGTTTTGAAACCTTTTTTTTCCACTCCCTCTAGTCACGCAAGTAGCCTGGCAAGACCTTGAAGAGAGAGCAGGGGAAAAAACAGAACTCGTAAGAGACAAGAGGATCGGAGGGGAAAAAAGTCTCTGTGGAGTGTTTGGAGAAAGGATTGTGGTAAGCTGAGGATGGAGCATCCCTGGAGCCTGGCCCTCTGCTGAGGGAACAAGGAGCAAAGACTTCCGTGCAAGCTGCAGGTATGAGGGGTTTATGGGTAATCCAAGCATGAGCAGAGAGACATCTCTCTGGTCTGGCCTCATTTTAACTGGATGGTAGCCGGCGCTTCTCCAGGGTGTGATCCTTACCAAAGAGCCTGCAGACAAAGCAGCTTACACCCCAATGCAAAGATTCACATTCCCCATGTCCACAAGCCCATATCCCTCACTGTGATTCACTTCACAACTGACTGATCTCTGCAGCTGCTATTCATCTTTTTATGTCACACCATATACTATGTCATCAAGATGAGATCATATAGGTTATAAAAAAAGGAGAGGCATTATTCAGTACAGGTTAACTGCTTTTGAAAATCTGCCTAGTTTGGTAGCTTCCATAGAAAGTGCTTTTGAATATAAGACAGTACAAAGGGCCCGTGGCACAAGCTTTTTTGCAGAAGACATGTTAAAACCATTATATTCTCCAGTCGTTATAGTCATTATGCCTTCAAAGCTACACAACCTTTAGCAGTCTAAGTAAATGAGAGTTATCTGGAACATCTGACTGAGAGTTAATTTTTTTGGCTATCTGTAATGATAGACACAGAAACACTGGAGGTTTCCTTGGATTCTACTGCTTAAGCAACGTTGTTTTTGCAGAATCACTACACCCATCTAATAGTTTTTGATTAATGATGTGCAATTTAGCAGGCTTACATGATGCCAAGTCCAGAGAGAAATGTAGGCATACAATTTGACTTGAAGCCGGCAACAACAACACTAGACCTTTTTATTTAATACAGTATTATGCAGGATACACTGAATATCCATAGAAAATTAGACTTAGCTTGTTAATCAGGGGTCTATGACTTTTATATGTATTTCAAATCTTTTTTTTTTTTTTTTTTTTTTTTTAATTATGGAAATTACCATTAGTTATGACAAAGATGCCATCATATTGGATTATACAGATATCAACTGAATCTATTCTAACAGATAATCTGGCAGATTTTTGGTCTCCTTTGGTGAAGAAAACTTGGGTTATTTGCTCAAAATGTCAGAAAATGATCAGGTCAGATGAGAACCACTAAGGAACAGCTTTTAGAGTTCATAAGCCCCTTTTACACAGAGATAAAGGTGAAAAAAAGGTGAAATGATGATGCCACCTTTTTTTCCACCTTTGACTGATTTCCACTGCCAAGCCAAAGAAATCACAGAGGTGAGAAAGGCTGGACTTTTACACAGTGGACCTGCATTCCAGAATCAAAGGGTGTTGACGCACAGTGTGATGTCTAACTTGCTAACCTCTCCATCCAGAATCTGCCCGTTTTTCACCGTTCCACAAATGTTGCATGGATAATTCCTCCGCCCACAGTGACAACAGCTCGCAGGTCTCAGCCTCTCCCCAGTTCGACATCTTTGTGGTTGCATTGATGTGTTTGTTTACTGTACAGCCTGTGTTTATTTTTACCCCCCACCCCCCGGTGTGCACACAATGCACCATCAAAACGTTACACCTTGGTTACCGAATGAGAGGTGTTCCTTTTACATAGCATTCCAGAATTATGATTCCAGCTTTATCAGGGCTTTGTTACCTCTCCAGAGGCGTTACAGTGGTGGGACCAAATGACCCCCCCCCCCCCCAAGGCTGTGGTAAGTAGGGTGCACAGGGTGCTGCAGTACCCCCTCTGAATCACAGGACAAAACATTCCAAATGTATAAATTAAATAATTAAATAAAGTGATGGAGTTATTGACTGATGCACTTCACACACTCATGCATTTGCATGCAGACATTGTGGAACACCTGGACATACAGGAGAGAAAACATTCATCAGTAGTACTCTGAAATGCAAAAACACATTTGGAGCATCAGCTAAAGGTACATGCACCTGCTACAACAGTAAACCCAGAGTGTGATTTGTGAAAAACGTGAAGGTGGAAATGTGTCTGAAAAGTTTATGAAAATAAATGACAGTAGGTAAGTAGACAAATATTAACCCTTTCAGCACCACGGACAGCACCACTCACACTCCTGTCACCTGTCACAGACTCACCTGTCAGTGTCTCATCTGATCATGTTTTCATCATAAAAAAAACAAAAAAAAGTGTTTTTATTGTCAATTCGCAAAGGATTTTTAATGAGACAGGAAACAATTAATTTCCCATCCTACACCAAACCACTCTCAGACTGGGCATAAACAGGCCTACTCATCATCACTTTAGCTTAGTAGTCTATTGTTGTCCTTGAATATTTATCAGTAGTTCATGCTCTTAAAGTAGTCTATTCTATAAATCTTGCTTTCTGAGTAGTCAGTATAGCCTACACACCAGCCAGTTGTGTTAGCCTGTGCTTTGGATTTTTGTCTCCTTTGTGAGTGAACGGTTGTTGGTACTTGCAGCAGTATTGTGTAAATGTGGCTTTATTTATCTTACATAAGTAATATTGCCTTAGTAGTCAAATAATGTATTTACATCAATTGCATTGCATTTTCATTATATTTTATGTTCATGTCGCTTTGGATAAAAGCGTCTGCTAAATGTAAAGTAAATGAAAAAAACTAATTGATGTTGTGTCACCGTTGGCATAACCCTCACATCACCCCCCCCCTTTGAAATGCGTTCCCATGGCTATGATCCCACCATTTCATTTACACAGACATGGTTCCAGTACGAAGGTGAAATATTCCCAGAACAGAAGTGGTGTGTATAAGGAGTAAAGTAAAAGCCTCAATGATAAAAGTTAGAAGCACTGTTGTTGTGTTCTGCACTGGACACGGCTCTAAATGAAAAGAATTTGAAGAGTTTGATTCTGAAATCACAGCATTTCTTCTAAACATGTGAGTTTGATTGTGAAGCTTATGAAGGTCTAAAGTTATTATGTGATGTTATTATCTTTGCCATGTCTATCTTTGCTATAATTGGTCATTTGTTGAGCTATGGTTCAGACTCAATTTTGATAGTTGTGACCTTGTTTAGATGATTACAAATGGAGCTTTAGTACAGCTACTGACAACATCAATACAGAAAACAAAGGGGATTTGTGGTTTTACTGTAAAAACAGAACTAATAGGCCAACAATGTAAACTATCAGCTCATGCAGCACATGGAGAATAAAAGGCAGTGTTATTTTGACTTACTAACAAAATAGGCAGCTATGAGTCTTAATTGTATGAAACATAACTTGATGATTCCATAATACAGATGTGTGTAAACAATGAGCTTTATACTTTATTTAATGATGATACAGCCTGTGAATACATTTGATAGATTGGTGGTTTTGGTAGTTTTAAGTGTGTTCTGGTACATGACTTTCCCCTACTTTTGAGAGTTTGTAATACGAATAATACATACATAGAGCCACTTAAATTAGGCATCATTGAAAATCCATGAAAATCCCCTAATTCCCTCAAATCCATGGAAACCAAATCACAAAATATAAAAAATCTGAACTGTTTAAAAAAATGCTAATACTCTTTTCAAGAATTCATCAGCAGCATTTTTTTCCTATGTAATATATTTGAATACTGCATGAAGAGGATGAAAACAATATAAAACTACTCAATGTTTATAAATGTGATGTTGGTGAACATAATCTTTTATTTATCCAAGTATAAACTTTTTTGCCCATTTACTATTACGCAACCAAACCACACGGAAAATGAATCTCGAGGAAATACTTCAACCAAATCCCTCACAGGTACCACTGTCACATTTTGGTGCAGAGAAATACCTGGACCTTTCATTGTGTGTAAGAAAAAGAGAGTATTGCACATATCAAGGTTCCTACTGGCAACACAGGGAAATCATTCAACAATGCATGAAATTAGTTATTTGCATAGTCTTTGATCAGACTGTGGAACTGATCAATATGAATAACAAAACGTTTGTTCTTGCATGGGTTTATGGATTTCACAAACTTGAACATTTCCTTTGTGAATGAACACCATAAAAGAACTTAGTGAAAAGAACAGGAAAGTGAAATTTCATTGTTGGTATTATCATTGTTTTTGTCATGTTCATTATTATTACCTTTAAGAAGACTCTCTGATAACCACTTTGAAGAAATGATACTAATGTTTGCCAGACTTTGAATCCCAGTAAGGGTAACCAACACAAAAACTAGAACTGTCTGCTTTTTAATAAAATCTGTTGGTATTATGAGCACATTTTTTTAAATTTATTTGCCTCAGAGGGAGACTGTGGCTTTATGCGAGCAGATATTTACTTAGTTACCCCACTGCAAAATGAATGAATGAATTCAGTAATATTTTTTGTCATATATCTATAACACCACTGACAGCTTTGTAAGAGACACAGACACAATATGTCAGTGAAAGGGCACCCTGAGACTGAAGATTGCATGTTAACAGAAAAGCCTCCTGTGTATCCACTCTGTGTTGAAGGGAAAATTATATATTTCGTTCGGTTTAGCCACAGCCTTTAATTTAAGTTTTGAGTAATGACTTGGCTTTTGAACTCTTACTCATATCATCTGAGTTCTGTTGTGTATACTGGCCTCAGATCCAAGGTGCTTGGTTTGGATCCCGGCATTCATCTCGTAGTCTGAGTCCGCTATGACACCGGGCTGACTGTATTATCAATAGGTTGTCAAAGTCAGCTAGCTCCGCCCATCTTTCCAGCACCGAGACAAAATACACATGAATTCACCTCTGTTTGTGTGCGTGAGCATGTGTGTAATTGCTCTGAATACTGCAGGGTTTAGGTTTCAGCTCCGTAAACCAGTCAGAGGCAGGACTTGGAGCGGACAAAACACCCCTGGTATAGTTTCAACTCAGTTTCATCAGGCAGCAGGAGTCTTGTCCAGCCCTGGGCAAACATGAGGGTGATGCAACAAATTCCCATGATGATGGAATTACGTAGAAGCTAAAAAGCAATGCCTCATTAATGTTTAGATAAGCTCTGACAATGCACTTTTAGACTGAAAACTCCCGACTATCACTCATGTTATTGTACTTCATTTACATCTTGATTTCCTTTTGATATTTTAACCAAAACAACTGTCATTCTAAAACGTATTGGCTGCCAGATGTTCTAAATGTGACTGTAAATACATAAATTTCTCCTTCTTGCATTGCCTCAGTCTCACTAAGCTGTAATGCTGTATGTGTGTGATGTGGGGAATAGAAATTGAGGGCAGTAAGCAAAAAAAAAAAAAGAAAAAGAAAAAGAAAAAAAAAAAGAAACAAGACTAACATTATGAAAGCAGCAGAGTTGATAAGTGCACATAAAATAACAGAGGTTAAAATTATTGGGAGAAAATTATTTATACAGTGATTTGACCTGGGGTTTGGTGTGGTCAGTGATAAATGATTTCTGAGCTGCAAAAACACAATATAAAAGGATATTTTGACAGAATAATTGGTTGAGCAATAGAATGCAAGAGTAGGATTTATGTGACATTATTTAAACGAAACAATAATACGATAAAATAATGCCGATTAGGGGATTTCATGTTCAACCATTTAAGGTTTTGTCTCATTTGCATGTTATTTTAAAGGCTTATGCTCTGTCTTCATTTGTCTGAAACTATTTATTCTACAAGACAACTGTCTTTTTTTTTTTTTCGTATCTGTATTCAGTGCAGTTAAGCCATCAGATTACTTTATTTGTGAGTGTGTTGCTTCATATATGTCCATCAAGTTCTAAATGACTCTTAATGGCTGCCATTAATCACATTTATTCAGGACATTTTTCAGATGACTAAGACAAGAACATAAAGGTTTTCTGAGGTGGTATTTATCCATTTGTCTTTTACTATTTTGGGTGTTTGTGTTGCCCAGTTTATTGAAGGTAAAGGTTTTGTTGGCAGTACATCCCTTCTGAAGGCATCAAAGTCAAAGAGATCAATGGATGGCAGATCATCAATTATAGTCTACAAAATGTTGCACAAAAACACTAAAATCTTCCTTAAATATTCAGGGTCCTTGTGTTCTAAACATAACATCTTTGAATATTGCATGAGGAAGATAAAATAGTATAAAACTGTGGCATCTTTACAACTGTGGAAGGCCATCTTTTAATTATCTGAGTTAATAAAAGACAGAGTTTATGATTTTTTATTTATTTATTTATTTATTTTAAATATTTGCTACATTGTTTATTTTGGGGGGTGTTTCAGTACATCATACAGCTCTTTTTATATACAAAATAAATTAGACCCATGACTCGGCGGAAAGATTTACCCCTCAAAATCTCACACTTCTGCAGTTTGGGAAACAAAACTGTGATTCTCATTTCAGCCATGTGTAGAGTGTACACAGTGTGCCTAGCAACATCCATTAGTAAAAATGGATGAGTCAGGAGTTATACTTGAGACTTGAAGGAGATACTTCAGTAATGCAACACAGTTTTGCTAATGGATTCTTTTTTCTCCTTGCATAAGAAAGTGATGTAGCCTATATGAATATTCTAATTAAGATTTTTATATTTCACTCAGTATTAACAGGTTGTGCATATACAGTCGTGGAAAAAATTATTAAACCACCCCTTTTTTTCTTCAATTCCGTATTCGTTTTAATGCCTGGTACAACTAAAAGTACATTTGTTTGGACAAATATCGTGATAACAGCAAAAATAGCTCATAAGAGTTTCATTTAAGAGCTGATATCTATCGATTTTCTATGTTTTCTTGATAAAAACCAAAATCATTTCAGTTCTTCCATCACTATTACTATGAAAAACAGTGCTTTTAGACATTCCATGTTTTCTTTTCTGTCTGTTTTAGTCACATGATACACACAGGAGTTTGTACTTGATTGCAAGACCATTGCTTCTGATGACTTTTGATGGTCTAATAATTTTTCCCATGACTGTATGCTGCCCAGTGTATAAAAAATGCCCCCACCTACATAGAACTATGCAAATAGGTCATACCTTTCAACTGGATTGTCACTGCAGTCATCAGTATTGTTTCAGCTGTGAGTATCTTCACATTTCTTAAACAAACATTCATTTACTGAAGAGAATGAAGACTGTGTTTCAGTGGAAAAGTGATTACCCATCATGCTTTGTGCGTACAGTACAAGTCTGGTACTTTATAACTAATAATCCTGTGTTTACTGTGTGTTAAGGTTTCCCATTTAGAGCTCAAATAATGATCCTAACTCACCTATTTTTCCTGACAACTTTCTGCAGAAACACATCACACGAAATAGACTAAAATGAACCTTTAATAATAAAAGTTTTGTCTAAAGCAGCACATTTTCCTTGGTTTGCATTTTTACTTAATTACTTCCCGATTCATTTTCATGCATTAGCATCAAAAAGTACTGCGACAAAAGGTGACAAAGGTGGAACTGTGTTCACAGAAGTACTTTAATCAGGCACTTTGCTCAAAACATTCCTCTGGACAGGACTAATGAAATGTGTGAACACATGGAGAACGTTGTGTTTTCTATGGCACCATTATATGCACAGTTGGAAATGAAACATAAGAGGCAGGTAACACTGTTCAATAGAAAATAACACACACAATAAGGTACCTTTAGTCTATCACGTAGGTAGTGTTCATATATATATATTTGGCCATGGTCAAAATTACATCCCTGTAAATAATTTAACAAAACCCTTCAACTTGTGATATCTACCTTATAATAAATTAGAATACTAAAGAATATTAGTATTGTTTAACATAATGTTATCACAGGTGTAAAACATGAGTCCTTCTAAGTAAATGGAAGGATATACTTAGTTCTTGTCTTGGCAGAGCAGTTACTTTTGCAAATACCTAATGCCTGACTTATTTTTTTTACTTTGTAAAGGCTGCCAAAACATAATTATGATCCAAAACGCATTCATGGCACAAGAATCACTGTCAAAGCATTATGTAAATTATGGCTGAACATGTCCTGTATATTTCTTTTCATTAGCTGAGGAAACATTCTCTGGTGGGGCTGAACATTCATAAATACACATTTTTCATATGTCTGTTATTTTTATATAACATTTGTTGGCTTTTTCTTTAATCACTATTATTTATGGTGCTTCAAAGCAACAATTATAACACTTTCAACAAGTAACAAGTTTCTTTTTTCTCTCTCTCTTTTTTTTTTTTTTTTTTTTTTTACAACAAAATGTATATCGACAGAAAGTGGGTAAAGACGTTACTTTATAGCTTTACTGAAAAGAAAAATGACCAAGAACTGCTTACATTCTCTGGAATGATTAGGTTGCTGATGGAGCAAACAATTTACTGTACCACATAGCTAGACTGCGGTTTCCGACACAGGAGTTTTTGTTCCACAATGAAAAATGAGAACCAGTAAGGCTTGTAGTGATAAATTAAAGCCAGGGTACCTGAAGGACAGGATCATTGGATGTCAAGTTTCATTTTCTTTTGCAGAAAATGAAGGAACGTGTGTTGAGGACTAAGACAAGTTTTCAGTATTTCACATTCATGATCAGCTTTTGATGTGAGATCAAACACTGGGCCCTAGAAAAAGTGATCATACAATAGTCTATTCCAACTGATGTTTCATTTGTTTGAGCAAGAATGTCTCTCCTACTATAAATATTTACAATAATCTGTTAGAAAAATCCCACTTCATAAAGCATTAATGCAGAGCTTCATTTAAAACCGAGGTTAAGAATAACATGAGATAAAACCAACTTACAGTACAAACAGGTATACAGTACAAGCTACAAATATACAAATATAGAAATATATTCTGAGGTCTTAACAACCTTTTGACAATTCAATGCCACTTCTTTTCAGGAGCCACATGTGAGTATAAAAATAAAGACAATGATTTTGTACAAAATATTGACATCATAAGTGAATCCCCATTTGAATGTGCAAATTAACACTGATCAACAGGAGAGGAGTTTCTCAAAATAAAAAAAAAAAGGCATAGTCCATTTGGCCTGTTGATGATGAATGCCAGCTTTCATTAAGCACCACATGTTTGGCTATTTGGACTGAAAAAATGAGAACAGCATTGACTCAGTGGATGTTGCAGCTCCTGTGGTCATACAGTAGAACAAATATGGGGCGGAAATGACTCGGCTGTAGTTCAGTTCAACTCTATAATTTAAATTCTTAGTTCCGCCTCCTCACTGTGTTCAAGATTGTGTTCCGTTGTGCTGATTACAGAGGCCGAGGGGCCTTGAGAAACACTGAAAGGTGTGATTGCTGGAGAACGTGCTGCCAGTGGAGACAGAGAGGGCGAGAAACTTGGAGACATGGCAACTGAGGAGATGGATCCCTCACCACTGATGGGAGATCTCCGTAAAGATGCCAGATGTGGGAATGTCCTCCCAACTGCAGGCTTTGGAGGTACAGTTTTGGCCCCAGGGTGAGCCACAGAGGTTATAAGAGGTGGGGGGTCAATTCTTGACTCAGCCTTTGCCTTGTGAAATGACCTTCGAGGATGAGGAGGAGCAGTTTCATCCTTTAAGCGTGCTATTTCTGTGAAAACATTAGCTAAGGGTTGAAACTGGGGACACCAGTTTAGAAGATAGTCCCAGTTGTAGCTGCCCCTCAGCTCCTCGTCACTGGCCACGATGGCTGTCAGGGAGCCATCGACAGCCGGTTTTCCATCCTCTGGGAAAGTGTAGTCCTTGGGGTGTGAGATGCTGAGTCCTCGTCCCACACCCACGTAGCCGCCTCCTTCATCCCTGTAAACTGGTACCTGACCAGATAATAGGGTGCCATTTAGGCTGCCTATTTTCTTCCCCTTGAACCACTGACTGGCATCTATTGAAGGCTCACAAGACACATCTGATAGCTGGTCTGCATCTTGCTGGATTCCAGAGTCTGGACCTCGAGCTGAGATTCGCTCCTGCATGGAAGAGGAGATGCTGGATACTCGAGGATATTCGTTTATCATTCTGATCTCATCATCCTCTGCCGCTTCTGCCTCTGCAGAGCCACGGCCACTAGAGTGTGAAGGATCTAGAGACCCTCCGCGGGTATATGGACCCGCATTGGTGCTACTCTGATCAGTGGTATATCCAGGTAGGGCTTGATGGTAAATGATTTCATTTGCTGCTATTTTTGTTTCCTCAAACCTATGCATCATGGTGCCAGATGTTGGGGTTCGTCCATGTGTCTTTTGGTCCTTCTTCCGCCGTCTTAATTTTATAAAAAATAGTGCCACAGCAATTATTATTAGTATGACTATGGTCCCAAGTGAAACAGCAATAACACTGACAAGCAGCATGTTCATGTCTGTGTTGAGACCAAAATTTGTATGGGTCACATCAAGTACAACTTTGGCCACTGCTATGCGGGATGTCTCAAGTGGACTGTGGGCAGTTACGTCTAGTGTCATTTGGCGGACCTCTCTTTTGGAGCGGCTCACGTGTCTGCTGTGGCTGTCCATCTTTAAGGAAATTTCTCCCGTTGATTTGTGAACTTCAAAATAAGGTGAACTCTCTAACAGTGAGTAGAGGACAACACCATCCACACCCCCATCCTCATCTTTGGCTTGTACTTTGCCAATAATCTGACCTTTCTTTGCTCCCTCAGGCACTTCAAATGAGAACTCTGATGAGGTGAATACAGGATCATATTCATCTTCCCCTGTTACATAAACCTGCACTGTGACAGTTGCAGAGTAGTTGCCAGTATCCATGGCAACAACAGCAAAGTAGAAGGAGTTTATCTTTTCAAAGTCGAAAACTGAGCGTGTCCGCACTTCTCCAGAAGTTTGGTTGACAAGGAAAACATCCTTTCCTTCTTTAGGGTTGTCTAACATGAAGTATTTTAACTGTCCAAAAACTCCTCTATCACGGTCAATTGCATGCAGAATAGTGACTAAGGCATTCTTGGGTTGGTTTTCCCTGATGCTTGCAGTAACTTGTTTGAGGGGAAAGAATGGTCTGTTATCGTTGATGTCCTTTACTTCTACACTGACTGGGGCAAAAGCGTAGTGCCCTTGACCATCAGTAGCCTGGACAACAATCAGATGCGACGACTGGGTCTCGCTGTCCAGAGATCTCTGCAGTCTCAAGGCTCCAGTCCATCGATCCACCTGAAAAAGGCTTTTCTCATCCCCTGAGCTTATGGAATACTGCACTTCTCCATTGGGAGCTGAATCTGGATCAATGGCAGATAAATGCAAGATCTCAGTCCCAGCTGCTGCACCCTCATTCAATACAACACTATACTCTGCTCGGCTGAAAACTGGAGGGTTGTCATTGGCATCTGTAATGCTGATCAGGATAGGTACGCTGGAGCTCCGTTGAGGGATCCCACGATCTGATACCACAACAGTCAGATTATAACGGGGAACAGCTTCAAAGTCCAACTCCTCCACAAGGATTAGACTGCCGACTGTCTGGAAACCCCTTCCTTCCAAGAAGCGCACACTGCTCTCAATCTGGAAGGCATTTCCTGAGTTGCCACTAGCAATGGCGAAATCAAAACCACAGTTGTCGCGGGATAGGTCTCCATCCATGGCCTCCAAGGTTAGAACAGTAGATCCAGGAAGGCCGTCTTCAGACACAGTGGCTCTGTACTCTGACTGGTGGAAGATGGGGGCATTGTCGTTGATGTCTGAAACCTGCACCTGGACTGTGGCGATGGATGAAAGAGATGGGGTGCCATGGTCTTGGGCTTCTATTAAGACCAGAATGGAGGGATTCTCAAAATCGAATTCTATGTTTTGTTTGACGAATATGGTACCTGTGAGGAATAAAGGGAGAACTGTCAAAGACTTGAATATGATCATAAAAAGAGAAGCTTTAGAATTACGTAAAATCAAGGGCTCATTTCATTAATTCTCAGTGGTGTTCACAATATAGGGTTTTCTATTATTTAAAAAAAACCACACAGATTAATGAAACGAGTGCTCATTAAATTGTAATTACATGTTTTAAACACTGGAGCTCGATTAAGGACACATTTTGGATGAAAAGAGGATATTCCAGGCTACAGAATATCATCTTGGAAAGAGGTGAAGAGAGAGCAGACAGAACAGCTGGAGGGGAAAAAGTCCTTTTTATAACACACTTATTTCTAGATGTTATCTAAAACAAAACATATGAGGCAAATAATGTTAAATCTTGCCTTCTACGGCTCCCACTGAACAAAATGATTAGATATTTTAGGATGCATATTGCATATCCAAACCCCAACTATGCATCTAAAAGAGCCTCAGGGGACAATGTTTTTATGAAGGATAATTAAGCTCTGGTTAGAAAATCGCTACAAACTACCACAAATGAGCACACAGTGATCTTACCATTGTTTGGGTCAATGTGGAAGACACCCCTTGTTGCTGACATTATTCTGTACGTAATCTTCCCATTCTCACCAGAGTCATTGTCAGTAGCTGTTACTGTGACTACAACACTGCCAGCTGGGAGATGTTCTGACACAGTCACCTGAGAAGAATCATCCGAAATAAATGTCATCATTACAGGTAGTTCAATAAGGAGGCTGTCATAAAAACTACTGCTGTGTATGAAAGGAGCTGTACCTGATACAGGTCCTGTGTGAACGTAGGGGTATTGTCATTCACATCATCCACGAGCACAGTCAGATTAGCTTCACTTTGATGTCTAGAATCTGAAGAATGGATGGTCAAAGTGTACCATGTTCTTTTTTCATAATCCAACGGGCCTGTCAGAGACACCCCTCCTCCATAGTGATGAATCCCAAACATGCCCTCGCTGGCCATATCCAGATGTAGTGTGTAGGACAGAGCAGGTCCTGAATCCACATCATTTCCCGTTACCTGGGTGATGATTGTGCCAATCAGAGTATCTGTGTGTAACAACAGAGGAGTAGAAAATTAGATTTCTGCTGAGCTCAAGTACTGACACCTCAGAAGGGATTTTTAAAAATTCTTAAATTATTATTTAGGAAACATCCAGTTCTGGAAAGTTGGTATCTAACAGACAGGAAATGAATGGAGGACCTTGGCAGTAGCTTTCTTCATAATGGGGTCAGCCTTTTCTCACTGAGCTGTACTGTGAGAGCTGCCAGACACTGTGATGTGAGGCTTTGTGATAGGATCACTAGACTAACTTCCACTTTGAAGCTGACTTACCTTCGGGCACTCGGATCTCCCGAGGCAGGGGAATCATTGGACTGTTGTCGTTGAGGTCAATGATAATCACAGTAAGGGTGGCAGATCCAGCCAGTCGTGGGCTTCCCCGGTCTGTTGCTGTTACAACAAGTCTAATATGGTAAAACACAATGTCAGAGTCTTTTATGATTTAGGTTCATAAATGTCTTGCTTCCCACCAAGTTTAGGTTGAGAATATGAAGTTACTTTTCATGATAAATATACCATATCTGTTTTTGTTTATACAAGTCTACAAGGAGTTCTTCAATGGCAATTTTCAGTATTAAAAAGTACGAGAATCATACTTTAAAAAGTTAATAACGCCGAGATTTTAGTTAGAAGAAACTCAAAAAATAAATGCAATCTTTTATTTTGGGTCTCATGCATGATTATCATGAACATTTAACAAGACATCATTTACTATATAGGTAGCAATATTCTGCAACTGGAACACTACAAATGTTGGCCATACAAATCACAAGTTACACTTATACATACAAATCTAAAAACTCTTACTGATAAAACAAGGAGACTCCTTTTTTGGAGTAACTGAGGAGTACCACAAAAACCATAAAATGTGATATGATAAAAACCAAGCTATACTACAGCAGGCTGCATTTTACAGCCATGTGAAAAAAATACTAATACTTACTTTGTTTGTGTCCAGATCTCTCTGTCCATTATAGCTGCAGTGCTGATGCTGCCCGTTAATGGATCTATCTTGAACAGGCCACTCATAGATGATGACCTGATGGAGTAGGTCACCTGACCATTCTGACCCTGGTCCAGATCATCTGCTGAAACCTGAGAAAATACCCACCCCATTGTAAAATTAAAATGAACAGCTGTTCCTGTGTAATAAGAACCGGTGAGCAATATTAAACTTGGAAATAGAGTTCATAAAAATGACTGTATAGATCTGATACTATGATGCAACTGATTAAAAAAAGAGTCAAATAAAAAACCTGTTTTCCCCACATTGCTAAAACAATCCAGATTTTCATGCTTGGGTGTTTCTTTTATTCAACAACTTCACACTTAGAACCACTCTACAGTATAGCCAACCATAATAAATATGTGTGGGATAGGCTACTGCACCTGGATAATGGGAAAATCATAGCCTTGTGCCTCTCTGATGTAGGCTACATAGTTTTGGAGCTGGAAGCGTGGCAAGTTGTCATTAACATCCTGCAGGATTAAGTTGACGGCCATGTAGGAGCTGGAGGATGCCGTCTCAGCTTTCACCACAAGGCGGAGTTTTGGGGTCTCCTCAAAGTCAAGTCCTTCAGATTTTTGAACCCATATTTCACCTAAATGACAAATATAATATGAGCAATTGAAGACTTAGGACACTTGAGGTTGTTGTATATGTTGCTTTCTCTGTATTTACCAGTAATGGTGTTAATTCCAAAAGACTGTATTCTGTTTCCACTGAAAATACTGTAGCTGATGCCAGATTGGGATCCATCAGGGTACTGGGCCTGTGTTTGTGTTACTACTGTACCTGTAAGATGAAAGGAATATGCATTGCTTCCAATGTTTGCCATTAATTCTCTGTGCACATTTTCCTCATAAAAAGATAAGATAACGTTCAAACCTTTGGCAGCATTCTCCTGCAGACTGACATCTCGGGCAGTGCGAGAGAAGCGAATTCCTCTGTAGTTCTGTTCTCTGATATAAATTATTACCACCCCGAGAGACGATTGAGCTGGATTGCCCTGGTCCATGGCCTGCACTATCAAAGTCCTCTGACTTTGGGTCAGAGTCTGCAGCTTTTCTGTGGCTTGGATGTCTCCTGTCAAAGAGTTAATGGTGAAGCCCCTCACAGGGTTGGCGAAACGATAAAAGACAGAGCCATTTGCCCCGAAGTCTTTGTCCTCTGCCCTCATTGTGGCCAGCACTCGGCGGCTGGACACACTGTTGGCAGAGATGTTCACAATAAGAGGGTCCAGAATAAAGAAGGGTGCATTGTCATTCACATCCTGAACATAGACGGTGATTTGAGCTGTAGAGTTACGTGGGTTTGCAGGAGAAGAGTCAATGGCGCACACCTCAAAGGTGTATGAGGCTGTTCTCTCTCTGTCTAGGGGTGATGCTGTGATAATGCGGCCAGTGTTCTGATCTATGATGAACATGCTATGGGTCCCATGACCTAAAAAGTAGACCACCTGACTGTTGGGGCCTTGGTCCAAATCAATGGCTTTCACTTCCACAACCAGTGAGCCTATGGGAACATCTTCTGAGATGTCTGCAGTGTAACTGCTGCTCTCAAACTGAGGGCTGTGGTCATTGATGTCCAGTACAATAACCTCCACTGTGGTGCTGGTGCTGAGGGGAGGCTGGCCCTGGTCCTGTGCTGTGACCGTTATTGTATATCCAGCCCTCTTCTCTCGGTCCAGAGGCCTTGATGTGGACAGCACGCCTGTTTGTTTGTCTACACGGAAGTCTTGTGATGGGTCTCCAACTGCAATGATAACAATAGCAGATGGCATTCCAGTTGCACAACAAAAACAACACAGCAATTAAACAGTTATTCAAAGAATGAACACTGTGTTGTGCAATTCAAAGCATAGGAGACAGAAAGTTCATGGAACATCAAGTAAATTTTCACCTGTAATTTTATATGTAATAGCTCCACTCTCTCCCACATCCTGGTCAGTGGCTCTGAGGGTGAGAAGAGGCAATGCCTCTAGGTTTTCAGGCACCTCTATAGTGTAGTAAAGTCGTCCAAAAACAGGGGCGTTGTCATTCTCATCAAGTACTCTAATCCTTACTGTGGCTTTAGCATAGTTAGGGGGGAGGCCTCCATCTTTTGCATAAACTGAAAAAAAAAACAAAAAACAAAAGAAAAAACAAACAAAACTTAATTCCTTAAATGTACTTATTTGAGAGAAAAAAAAGCAGTCAATTTGGAGAATATTATCTTTGGTGGCAGTACCTGTAACAGTGTAATGCTCCTGGATCTCTCTGTCCAGTGATTTAGTGGTGGTTATGACACCTGTTGCTGGGTTGATACTGAAATAGTCTTCTGAAACTCCACCGTATGTCACCTGTCCATTGGTTCCTACAGATAAACACACAACAATAAAGCTTTAGTTCAATCTGGTACTTTAAAACAAAAATAAAAGCCAGCCATGCATACAGAATGAATTCAAGGTGTGTGATTGTTCTTCCCATAGGTCGCTATAAATATTTATTTGTTTGTCATAAGTTTTGCTGTCAAAGCACTTGGCGGTGATGGCCCTCCTACAGATGTCTGGATGCCAGATTGCGTGCTAACATAAAGCAGCCTGGCAACCTCACCTGTTTACTTCTCTAATTGCTTTTGGAGGGAAAGTTTATAATCCTTCTGTTTTATGCGCTTCTGACTAAGTCCAGGGGAATGCACCCTTTCTGTACCACCCCAGCCTCTGGTGTAGTCCTCAATTAAAAACAACTGCTCATGTCATGTGAATCAGCATTTCTAGGATGATCCTTGATGACTGATGATATTTCAGCATTTAGTTTCCCCTTACTGAGCAAAACACGAACTTCACAAATGTATCCAGGATGAGCTATTAAATATTTACTGACAATGCATAATTGATTTTTTTTTTTAATCCATTTTATTGCAAAAACTATCATGAATAAGTCGAGCGTTACCTTGGTCCAGATCTGAAGCAGACACTGTCAATACACTGGATCCCGGAGGCAGGTTTTCCAAAATCTGGGCTTCGTATTGGTTATCCTCAAACCAGGGCACCTCATCGTTAACATCAATCACATGGACACACAGCATCTGGCTGGAGGAGTGCTGGGGTATCCCATGATCCTCAGCGATTATTGTGAGGTTAAAGATGTCCTGCTCCTCACGGTCCAGAGGTTTGAAAATAGACAGAGAGCCTGTGAACAGATGAATCGGAGCTGAAATGTGAGAAGACATTTCCTCTGTGTGTACGTGTGTGTAAGTGAATGTGCAGCTGCTGTACTTAATTAAAACGTGTTTCATGAAGGCAGTTAAATATTACAACTACAGTACGAAAAGCATGGTATCAAACCCAATAAAACATGCCACTTTTCCACAGTTGCATGTAATCTAGTGGTTTCAAAAGCAAGTGTGAAAAGTTGCCGTGTGAGGGCTAAATCAAAACTAATCTCCTCCACACACAGTTTTGCCTACCTGAGAGCTACCACCACCACTGCTGTAACAGCCCAATGGTCTGGCCACAGTTTACGAGATTTTCCATTGGTGAACGCCGCAGCCATCGAGAAAGAAGCAGTAAACACACGCTCTAGACACGCAACAGCCAGGCCTGCCGTGCACTGTAGAAATTAGGGGCACCCTTGCCTTTTCATTATCCTGCCCTAAGAGGGTAGAGCTCGCATTGATTCAATTTCAATTTCATGCTTTAAAATGAGCTGCAACTGTTAAAGAAAGACAGGGAGAAGGCTGTTTTGTTTTGAACTTTTTTCACGAGTGTTTTCGCTTTGTATCTTTCTAGGACTGAGATAACTTGCCCCTAAGCTTTTAATCTGGTAGGAGTTACAGGCTGGAATATTTTCACCAAATTTGACTCCTCCTGTGATCCTACCATATCCCTTGTCACTGATAACACATGGGCAGAAAAAAAAACAGTGGGAACCAGGGGAAAGTTTTTATTTTGGATGTTTCCAATTCCAACATCTTAAGCCTATGCGGAGTTTGTGGCGCCAACACTTTGGGCTGCAGTGAAGAGAGGGTTAGCTGAGGTTGCTCAGACAACAAACACATCTTTTTTGTTCTCGTATGCAGAAGTCGTTTGTCAATATTTGATGTGTTAATCCGTGAATGGTGTTGTCTTTTGCGGAAAATAAATTCGCCATATCATCAGTGTACTCTCCCTGTGTTCCAAAAGAAAAATTAATCACCTCCCTTCTCATAGTAAATGATGGGAATGTGTCTGATTCTATTACTTTATAGGTGCCTAATAATAGCTTTATGGGTTTTTCTCTATTGTGGTTGACTGTAATGCAAACGTAATGAAAACAGATTGTATGGAGATGGTCCCGGGTCTTCTGTCAATGACCCCAAAACAGGAGCAGACCAGGTGCTCAAAGGATTAACTCTGTCATCGTTCTAACAAAAAAGCAGTGTGCATGAAAATACTTCAAGATGAGTGCGCACAGTGGGCTGAAGAAAAAGTGACACGCATGACAGAGCCTGAATATTTCCATCCCGAAGCTGCTCCAGGGGGCATCCTTATTGGCGACTCGAAGGCGTAGGAGGAGCCAATGTTGACACGTGTCTCAAACACCACAACAAAGCCCAGAGGACCAAATAGCCCAAGGTCAGCACCGACTAAGTGACAGAGTCTCATGCAAGCACACAAACACATATGTGCATGCCCCGACACACACACATGCACACACATGCACACACGTAACTGATCCCCTCTCTAATGGTTCCCAGAAGCCTGAGCAGGAGGTTCTTTGGTCTTTCATGGGAATAGGTCCACAATAACAGATGATGGGTTGTGTATGTGCTTGCGTAGGCTTGCGTGTGTATGTGTGTGTTTAATATTTGGCAGGCAGCTTTGTCTGTCTGGCCTCCAACTGAGAGAAATAAGTCATGAAAGGTGAAGCAAGAGTTGTGCTGTGCTCAGCTGTAAGCAGAGTATTACAAGAGTTTGTGTGTTTATGGTGGGAGGAAGTGTTGTGATCCTAGTTGGGGGGATATGTGTTCAAGGAAATATAAAAATGTTAGTATACATGTAGTGAAAAGTGTAACTTATGGGTGGCACAGATGCTCACCGTTAAAAATATTCATGAAAAGACAAAACAGAGTATATTTGCATTTTCACCAGCAATTACATTTTTCAACTCGAGTGTGAAATTTGATTTTAATCTCAACAAAATATATAAATAGGATATAAATACGCCTTGCTGTTGGAGTTCCTACATTTATTCTACAGATTTTATTATTTCCTAAATGTCCTTTTTCTTGTTTTTAATCACCCTTGTTTGTTTTTCTTGCAAAGGAGGCCTCTACTTAAAATTATATTGAGATGAATAAAGATTGATTTAAAGTAAAGACTGTCAGTTGGAGACGTTAGTTAATATTCAGAATCAGGGGGGAAAAAAGTGCAGGAATTTAATGCCCTGGTAATATTTAAGAAAACTTTACAAGCAACCACAAAATCATTGATCGACACTTCTATCTGAGTCAGTGTTGAAGTTGACACCAATCAATATTAAGATGTACTATATGTACTGCGCATCTGCCGGCAGAATTGAAAATACCCAATTTTCATCAAGAGAGTCCTCTTCGGCTTATAACAAGTAAAGTATGACTTTAAAAATAACAATAAAACAAGAAAAATAACATGCAGTTTAATGTGATAGTTGAGGAAGTTTATAAAACAGTGTTGATTTTCTTTTCACTGAACTAGAATGAACTCACCAGTGTTAGGGTTGAGGCTGAAAGTTCCTGCTGTGTTTCCTGATTGGATGCTGTAGGTCACACGGCCATTTTCCCCTTGGTCTGCATCTCTGGCCATGACATACAATGCCACAAAGCCCACGGGCTGGTCCTCCATCACACTGACAGCTGTTGGTGAGCTGAATACTGGCGGATTGTCGTTCTCATCGGTGACATAGATTCTCACTGTGACTGAACCCCAGCGCCTCTGGGCAGGATCAAGAGCAGAGTCTGTCGCTTTTACAACCAAGATCAGGTTAGAGGTGACTTCGTGGTCCAACTCCTGGTCCAAGGAGAGGATGCCAGTGGACGGGTCGAGTCTCAGCAGGTCTGGGGTGTTCGGCCACTGGTCAAGAATGGAGTAAGTCAGCTCGCTGTTGGGCCCGCTACCGTCCTTGTCAGTAGCCTGGAACGTATAAACAGAAGAGCCAGGCTCCATGCTCTCAGAGATGACAATAGTGATGGGGTCTTCTGGGAACTCAGGGGCGTGGTCATTGCTGTCCTCTACATCTATATCCAGGTGGACCAGTGTGCTGCTAGGGGGCGTCTGGGAGAAATCATCCACTTCAATCTGCAGCGTGTAACGTGCATCCCGTTCGTAGTCGAGAGGACGAGCCAGATACACATCACCGGTCAGGCGGTCCACCACAAAGGTTCCGTATCTGTCTGTACCCCCGACCACGGTGTATGTCACCTCCCCCTGCTCTGGCGGTTCTTTGTTATCAAGACGAACTGAGCCAATAATTGAACCAGGCTTCGCTTCTTCCACAGAGTTAAAAGATAGGGAGTGTGAATTTGTCTTTGTTGTTGGTCTGTTGATACTCAGAACCTGCGAGGGGGGGGGAAAAACACTTTTATTTGCATATAAAGGAACGTAATGCTCCTTATTAGATAACCAGTGGCAACATAAAGTAAAAATCTTTATGGATTTCAGGCACAAAAGAACAATATCCCCTTACTTATACTAGGGATAAATGAAACTTATATGAAGTTTTTATTGACTTGAATAACACTATTGGTAACCTTTATCACAATTAAACTGACATTTTGTGGCAAGGGAAAATATTAGTGTGTAATAAAAATGTGCTTTCAGTAAAGGGAAGTAAATATTGGAAAAGACTACACTGGCAGTAAGGGAGAGCTTTACAAACCCCACTTTCTCAAACAATGGCTTAAGGCAAACCAGATCTGTGATCCCTTTCAACTTGATATGTTGCACAACGTATTTGTCCTTTTCTCCTATTATACTGTATATTCCTTTGCAAGTCTTGTCACTTGTAACTGGCATGTCTGAAAGTTATGAAAGAAGAAAGAAGATGGTAAAACATAACAATTAGAGATGAAAATGATACGAGAGTTCAATCTGGTGGTGGGAAACGTAATGTGTATCGCTTTCTCATGTCCTCTAACATCACAACATGATTATTCTCCTTCATATGAGGAAAAAAAAACATAAACAACTCCGGACACATTGGTTTAATAAAGTGCTTTTTTCTTTGAGACAGACAGACACTGAGAAAATGTAAAAGCAGCTATTAAAGGGAAGGGGGGAGGGGAGGGTAGCAGTGTTGATCACATTTTCAGCAATATTACTAACAGCGTTTTCCAAGCTGATGGGATAACCAGGACACTGAGCGTCGCATCCTACAGCGCAGTTCCCACACTTGAATAAAAAAATATGCCATGTTTGTTGTGAAATCTTACATGACAAGCTGTAAATTAGTTCCACATTAAATGGAAAAGTGAGTGTTCCAGAAATAAATTGGTATAGTCCCATCCTATCATTGATGGATTTAGAAAATCAGCCTGAAAAGATGATTAAAGGAAATTACAGAAATGCGTCAGTGGGCAAGAACAACACTCGACTGTTTAATCCAATTAACTAATACTTATGACTTTCTTTCTTTTTGGTGGAAAGGAGGAAAAAACTGGAACTCGCCGGTGCTGTTTATATGGGAACTCTATTTTCCTGGAACCTATAAATCGAAGTTATTTCCAGAGTTCTTCCATTGTGTCCATTTTCTGTTCTATATTAAATATTAACTGAATTACCTTCGCTGTTGTGTTTTACGTGAGTGTGTAGCCCTGTTGCTCATTGCAAAAAAGGGCTACTGTATAAAAAAAGTGTTGAAGTCATTGCGTATGACCTTGATCAGAGCAGTCTACAGCTGGCCCTCATCACAAGCCAGCTGGGAGTATTTGATTCAGACCCACTTTTCCATTTCAGATAGAAATTTCCCTTTTGAAAAGTCACAGGGGAAGAAAAGGGAGGGTATGGGAGGGAAGCTTGTCAGAAGTGAGGCTGATACGTCTGTAGCTAGTCCGAGAGGCCCCTGAAACACGGATCCTCTCGGTCTTATGTGTACGCTTTGATATTAAATAGGTGAGCGGTGAGGGTGTTTGTGCTGGCCTGGCTCCAATGAGGTCTAACCTGAATGGTGAGGGAGCATGAGGTGCTACGAGGGGGCAGTCCTTTGTCAGTGGCTGTCACAGTCAGAGTGTACTCGGCCCTCTCCGAGTGGCTGAGAGGGGATGATGAACGCAGCTCGCCGGTGTTTGGGTTAAGAGAGAAACGCTCAGCTCTGGGACCTGGAGAAAACAGGGATGATATAAATTCATATGTGCTGAGAGCGCTAATGTGAGACACAAATCACAGCCACTTTGACCCTTCACTTCAACTCTAATTTTTTACAGTGTTTACACTCCGATGCAGGTTTTTCTTCCTGTAGTTGTACCTGACAGGGAATAGAATATGGTGCCATTTTCTCCTTCATCGGGGTCTTTGGCTTGGAGCGTGCTCAGAAGAACTCCAGACGACTGACCCTCTGTTACCTATGGATACAATACATGTTACTAGCAACTTTAATTAGATGTACTGGCATTGTATGTTTAAATTAAACGATGAATACAACTGTTTACTATTAAAATTAGTGAGAAAAGATATGTTAAGTTACAGTGGTGAAAATGTAAATGTTGGGGAATACAACATCATTTTTATATTTCTCTGTGTAGGAATTCTGACTTTTGGCATATTTCTGAATAACATGACGTAGAAATGTCTGTTGTGACAGAGAACATCACAACCAAGCGTAGAATGAAGTTCAGCTAGGGCAGACTGTTCTTGAAAAACTATAATAAAAATTTGATAGTCAGTATTGAGCGCTCCTGTGAGATTTGCACATCCTGATTTATGTGTGTTTTTAGGGACTTTTCTGATTTATTGCCCAGTTAAAACCACTTATTTTAAAAGTAGTGTGAATAACTTTGATAAAGTGATTAAAAAAAGTCATCAGTAATGATTACATTTCAGAGGTAACCTTCCCAACACTGGATATTACAAGCATAAATTCTAATTTCCTTCCGGTATTTCCTTCCTGTTTCTGTTATTGCTCCCACCTGTATGATGAGGTTTTTTCCCAGCGAGCTGTGTGTAAAAGTGGGGTCATTGTCATTGTCATCCAGGACGGTAATGAAAGCTGTGCCAGTGGCGCTACGGGATGGCGAACCTCCATCTTGTACCAACACCAGGAGCTGGAAACTAGACTGCTGCTCTCTATCCAGAGTCATCCTTGTGCCTATCTCACCTGAAAGAACAGTGTTGGAGAGAACTGTAACTTTAGTGCTGAGGCACTACTTGAAAAAACACTGAAATAATGATGACAAACACAAGAGGCAGCACACTGGCAGGCTTTGATCCATGACACACAAGTAGAATACACGCACACTGTGCAGATGTAGGCATACAAGCACATGTAGATTTGCACATTGATGAATTCTGGAAGCTAAACAGATGCTGTAGAGAATAACAACACAGCCAGAAACTGATCACAGATCAGAGTCTGTGTCTCCGCCCACAGACTAACGGGCTAAGAAGGCCAATTAGAGCCCAGTAAGACACTTAGTGCTGGTGTCACCATCATCTGATTAATTTATGAATCCAGGGAAGAGGAAACTACAGTCTCTCAACATTAACTGAAGATGTACTAATTGTACTAAACTTTGATTGAGTTTTTGCACAAATTCTTCAAAGACAAATAGTATTAAATGTTTAATGCAGAATTTTGTTTTTCACACTTTAGAGAAGCATGTTATTTTATTAAACTGTGACAGAAAAGAGAGACTTGTTCAGTTGTGGAGACAGTTCAGGGGAAGAAAACCCTTGATAGCCTGAGAATTCTCGGAAATACTCTGCCTCACATACTTTGGCCCAACAGGTATCTGGCTTACAAAAGAAATGAGTGCAGTGAAACAGAGAAAGGAAAGCGAAACTACAGTAGATTAAAGCAGGAGGCTACTTTTCTCCCCTGTGAACAGCAGGTAGAAAAACCTAACAAAAGGTATAACAGACTTTTTTTTATATACTTCTTCTGAAATTTAAGAAATATCTCTCTCAAGCATCTTTCTTAGGTTTTCTTATGAGACTAAGTTAAGTAAGTGTTCCATTATTTTCCATTCTAACCCATCAGATAATTCAATATAGGAAATGAAAAGTTTAATAAACCTGTTTGGGAGTTTATCTGGAAGTGCCGATCTGGGTGTAGGAGTCGATAGCTAAGGCGTCCGTTGGGACCGCTGTCTCGATCCGTGGCGGTCACATGACCAAAGCCTGTTCCTGCAGGTAGGTTTTCTCTCACAGCCATGAAAACCCGCTCCTGCGTAAGCTTTGGAGCGTTGTCATTCTCATCAGTCACAGATATTCGGACTGTGGCACTGCCCGTCTTCTTCATCTGTCCATGTCCTGCACTAGCCAGCACCGTCAGAAGATACATGTCCTTGACTTCCCTATCTACAGCGCTTTTCACAAACAGCCAGCCGCTGTCTGCAGCAATACCGAACCCAGCAGCATCACCATCTGGACGGAGGTGATACGCCAGTGGACTGAAGTGAGCGGAGCCAGGTGATTCTCTGTTCAGAGCCCTGACCTGCAGAAAGCGCGTATTTATCGGCGTCCCTTCTTTGAGTTCCACACGGTATGTAAGGGTATCAAAAACGGGTCCGTGATCATTCTCGGCCTGAACATGAACCAGGAGTGTGAAGGTGGCACTAAGCTGGGGTACTCCATTATCCTTGGCAATTACTTGGAGATCATATCGAGGTGTACTCTCAAAGTTCAGGGTCCCCACCAATCGAATGTCTCCGGTAGTGCGCTCTATACTGAAGGCCCTCTGAATTCCACTTGGGGAAGACAGGTCAAACGTTAGCTGTCCATTTGCTCCAGAGTCGCTGTCCTCAGCCTGGACACGATACACCACGGTACCTATGTCTGTGTGCTCAGGCAGAAGCAGAGACTCTGAGGACGACGGCAGAAAAACAGGCGGGTTATCGTTGACGTCTGCAATGCTGATATGAACACGTGTCTGGCCGAAAGCGGGAGGGTTGCCGCTGCGGGCCTGAACCTCCAAATCAAGGGCGGACTGGGTTTCATGATCCAAGGAACGGCTTGTCCTCAGGGCCCCAGTGTCAGGATCCACTGTAAAGTACCCCGAAGGGTCCCCGGAGCTGATGGTGTAGGAGATGTCTCTAGAGGTGCCTGGACAGAAACCAGAAACATGTCACCACAGGAATGAGACTGTGCTAAAAGCTTTGACTTTAAAGATGTAATGTTTCTGAGTCATGAAAATAATTCATGTATAGACGTCTTGAATCTGAGAGAATGAATATATAAACAAGGCTGAGGAATGGATTTTTTGATTGATGTGAATTTCATGTTAGGTGTGTATAGTGGCCCTGCGCCTATTTGCACAAGTGGTGCTAGGAGCAGAAAAAACAACAATTTTAGTATGATCCAGTGTGACTGATAAATGTGTACTGAACTATTTTATACTGGCTGCAGGAGTCAAATGTGGGTGTTTTTGAGTGAGTGAGTGAAGGAGAGTCACTGAATCAGTAGCCATGTTTCTATCAATATCTTTTTACATGTATTGAAAAGTACTGAAATATGAGTTTTAGCTGTGGAAAAAAAAAACTGTAGTTTCCCCTCAGTTGGAATATTTTTTGCTTACTTTGAGGGAGGTAATGTAAGTGTTTTGTTACTAATGTTACTGTCTTTGTACATTTTATATTCATGAGGTGAATCAGGGTAAACCTAGTTTTTCCATCTTGAAAAGAAACGAAATTGTTGCTCACAGCAGCACTTTTATCTATGAACAAAAAGAGTCAAGTTTTAATGCTTTTATGTAAATTATTTGAAGTTCTCTAAGATGAAGAAGAAAAAAATGTGTTTTTTTCGTGTCTGAACAGATTCACATCAAGCTCAGGTACATGTGACATTTCAAAAGACTGCTTCAGATCCACTTAATACATGTTAACGTGGGTATATATTTATTGCCAGTGACTAATATGTACCTGTTTGCTTGTCCTTACCTGTCTTAGTGTTGGCTTGGACAGTACCTACAGCTGTCCCACTGAGGACATCTTCTAAGACAGTGAAGTAATACTGAGGTTGTTCGAACACAGGTGGTGCCACCAGGCCGGCAACCACACTGATGTTGACTTTGGCATTGACCAAGGCAACGAGACCACCCCCGTCCTGGGCTGAGATCACCATGGGAATGACAGAATTAGCCTTCCCGTAGACAGACCGAGACAGTGAGATTACACCTATGTAGAAAATCAAAGACAGGTTGGGTTATATTGTGCTGCAAATATCACATTTTTTGTTTTTAAATGAACTCAGATTATACTGTAAAGGGTAAACAGGTAAAAAAAAAAAAAAAAAAAAAAAGACTTTTACTAACCTGTGTCTTTGTTAAGAGTAAAGTAAGGAGAGGCCCCTCCAGGTATTGTTTTGTAGGTAATTTTGCCGTTATCGCCTGAGTCGGTGTCATACGCTGTGACTCTCACTACAGATGTGCCCGGGGCGCTCTGCGTACTCAAACTGACTGCGTAGTTCACTGGATAGAAGGCAGGTCTGTTGTCATTAATGTCAACCAAATCCACCCTCACATAGGCTACTGAGCTGAGTCCACCCTGCAAAGGAAACAAAAAGCTCTTCTGTTATATTACACTTACACATACATTAAATCATGAACAAAAAGAAAACACACCTGAAAGCAGAGTTCAGGCCACATTAACGGTCCAAGTAAAAAGCAGCAATAAACCTTGTTAAAATTCAATGTATAGCATAGCCTTTAAAATATAGTCCCTGTAGGTTCATGGAGGGATACAGATTGATAGTTTCCCTTGGGAAAGAACTATATGTCATGACCGGTCAATTGCGAGAGGTCCCGCTGCAGCCGAACAATCTGTTTCATAGGCTTTTATTTGCAAAGAATACAGTGCAGGCTTTTCATTTGGACCAGGTGGCAAAAAGGGAGGGAGGCGGCAGTCCAACTTGTTAAAATATTACTGCCTGACAGTTAAGACATTTCTCCATGTGATTGCTTTAACATGGCTGCAGTAATCTTAACCTTTTATTCTTATACTATTATAAAGTGAACAAGATGCTATTCCAACATTTGACTAAGCTAGTTATGGACAGCCTTTTTTTTTTTTTTTTTTTACTTGGCTGCTCAAATCAAAGTTTTTCTGCTCAGTTAGCCATGGCTAATATGCTCTCCTGTCTGTATGAAAACCGTAGCTGTTGTGTTATAGGATTACTTTGTGGGTAAATGGATTCATATTAAGCGTGAACTCAAAGTACTGTGCCTCACCCCATCCACTGCTGTAACAGTGAAGTCGTAGCTGGCCGGGCCTTGGTCTCTATCTACGGTAGCACTTGTGCAGATCTGGCCGCTCTCTTTGCTGATGGTGAACTGCGAGGGAGCTGCACTGCTAATGCCAGAGCCAAGGGTATAGGTAATGGTGCCAAAGGATCCTCCATCTGCATCTGTTGCAGTTACCTACAGAGAAAAACAAAACAAAAAAAACATGGCATGGGTAAAATATTCCACAACATTGTCCATTAGATTAAGATTTCTGAAGTTGGAAGCAAAATATATTACTGGAAGTACTTTCCATGCTCATTAATAATATTATAAAGGAACCGCAGATCACATCTAAATTCTATTAGAGGGATTGAAGAGTCATGGCAATCCACAAAATGAAACAA
Source organism: Maxillicosta whitleyi (assembly GCA_029822895.1). NCBI lineage: Eukaryota > Metazoa > Chordata > Actinopteri > Perciformes > Neosebastidae > Maxillicosta > Maxillicosta whitleyi. Next base: position 9,025,804 of record JAPSES010000144.1, read on the forward strand.
GAGCACCATACCAGGTGCTTTTTGAAAGCATCTTTGGAACCATTCTTTGTTGTTTATCTGAGCCAGAGCATGAGCCAAACAGGCTGTTTGGCAGAAAGTGACTCTGAGGGAATGAAGGGGGTGTTGGGATAGAGGATGACTTCTACAGGCTCTGGGAGTGCTGCCAGCAGGGAGAACTGCCTGCTTCAGGAGTGGCGTCTGTCTGCGAAGGACAGTGACAGGGATGGCTGAGGAACAGTGGGATACCACACAGTACGCTTCAGTGCAGCACGTTATACCCTAATGTAATGTCCCGCTTGTGGTCTGCTTTTAATAATGCCGCATATCTATAGAGAGCTGGAAACCGATGGAGCTATAAAAGCAGCTCTCAAGCCGTCAGCCAGTGAGCAGACTCAATTACTATAGGATCTCCCAAGACAGCACAAGGCAAACAGACCAATCATATCGGCCTCTCGGTACCAGCACTATAATTGTTTGCAAGTGTTGGCTTAAGAGTGGAGCTCGTGTGAGATTACAGTAGGGTTAAACCTCACAAGCTGATTAGAATTTTCCTGGTTTCTACCTTTGTATAAAAAGAATCTTTTAAGGAAAACACTAATTGAAAGAAAATAGAAGCTCAAACCACACACAGCCGCAGGGAGCCTCCGCTGTTCATACAGTATGACAGAGTAGTGATCAGGAGCTCTGCCAAGAAAAATAAGGCGAACTACGCTTATCAATGACAGATTTTTTTTAAAAGATGGCATTGTATGAGTGTGAGGAGATGGAAATCATTCATATGAGGTGAGGAAGGTTTAGCTGTGGTGGTACAGCCTCCATCTCATGCCTGAGCAGATGGCAGACGGGGGGACTCAGCAGTGAGCATGCCCCACACTCTTGACTGTAACTCCTAACAGAGGGTGAGTAGTGTGTAGGAGTGGGGAGTTGTAAAGCTGGCAGACACACAAGCCAAAGAGAATAATAAACCACATGAGGAAAGGGGAAACCAAGAGCAATACAAGGGAGCTACTCCATCTTTTAACCCATGAAAGCTGCAGCTCACAGTAATATTTTATAATTTTGCAGGAGACAAGTTCTTCATAAGTATATGTTTGTGTTTGCCAGTTTGGTGTTAAATGTCAGCAGTGGAGAAAGCTCCTGAAGCATGAGTAACTGGTTTAAAATTAACTAAATAAAAACATGGTATGCTGCAAACATCTCCCTATTGGTGGGAAATATTTTATTGTATAATATTAACCTATTCGTTGCAAGCACTGCATGGATAAGCTATCCAAGTGGTCTACTTACTTTCAGCATATTACTATCTGCACTACTTAAAACATGTAAAGAAAGGCTACATTCATGTAAGATTTCACAAAAAAAATGAAAGAAAGCTAACTTTTGGTTGAGACTCGGGTACTATTTTTCATTCCACCACTCTATGATGCATAGAAAACTTGGTAAGATTGAAAGTTCTGTGCAAGTTTAAAAAGTTTCATCTAGAGGAAGTAAAATGGAGCCTTCCTTTTAAGACCAACTTCACTAGAGACAGGGATTTGAGTGATGCTTCTGCCGTGAAGTTAATTTAAATGAGCAGGAGCCCGTGCTTAATAATTACGCTTCTCCCAGTGCTGCTTAAATTGGTGGAGGAAAAATCTGAGAACAATATGTTCCATGAGTTAAGCATATGGAGGAGGAAATGTACAGTAAGATAATAAACCACACAAACACATTAACATAAATCTTGACCACTGAGAGAAGATTGCCCAGGGCAATCAACGTATTTTGTCGGTGAAGATGGTTATTTCAGTCCCTTTATTCCACATAATGTAAAATTATATGCAAGAAGAATTGCAGCATATCAGTCTCATTTTACAGAAACACAACCCTGTCTGTCCAGAAGGTTATCATTTGTGAGAATATTCTTAAATGTCATAATACCATATGCAGATTAGAGGGGAAAAAAAGCAGAACAGTCAGTCAAACCGCAGGCTATGAACCATAAAAGATGAAGACAAGTTATTAAAATGTGGCCTCTGGCATTAAAATGACTGTCATAAAGTCAGATATGAAAGACTACAATAAATTAAGGACACATCAAGAGTAAATCTAAAAAATACTACAAATACCCAAAAGACACTTTCACACCTAACTTGTCTAGACTTTCAGGCCAATTACAGTAAGTTATAGCAGGCCATTAAGTCAAAGAAGCAAAAATGAGATGTAGCAGCATATGACGAGACAAGGTGACAAAGATTTTAACAGAACAAACTGTCCAACAAATTAATAATGAGTCAATTTGACAGAACAGTGAAGAATGTCAAAACTTTTGAGAGAGGATGTGAAACAATGAAAGGTTATAGAGCCAAGCAAATCAGTCTGTTCTTTCCTTTTTCTGTTGTCAGACTGAAAAGGCAGACATGAGACACATGAAATCTGTATAGACTGATCAGTGTCAAGTATAATGAGATGAAGCCCATATAGAAGATGACAGCGACATCCAGGTATAATATGTCATGAATGCAAATAACAAAAGAACTATGAATTAGTCAAAAAACAGTAAGTAATCAATGTTTTTAAGGGTCAACAAATGTTTACTTGGAATGGAGGACAATAATTATGGTTTAGTTCATAGAGATACAGAAGGAATGTTTATAGTGCATATTAACCCTTTCATGCATAGTGCTCACTACAGTGGACAGCTGTTCAAAGGTGTTCTCTTATATATTCATGGATTTGTTGTTGGTTCCATATCAGTCAACCCAGTGGACGCGTATGCATCATTCCATACACTGACATTCATACCATTACTGTAACTTTGCTGTTATTGATAAACCTGATCTGCAGTAATATGTTTGAGTGTAAAAATGTTAATAGTTATTAGACTGTAATTAACAGTTTGTTTTGTTTTTTTAACAAAATTTGGCCTTTTTCTACATATTATCTCTATTATCTAAAAAATGTTTTTATTTTATAGTTCTCTTTATAGTTTCCTTGCCTTAAAAGTTCATTAATGTCCAGCTGAGTAGACATTTTTGTAACTCCATGAAAAATCAGTTAATAAAAAAGTGAATCACATTGTTTTTTTGTTTTTTTTTCATACCTAAAGAGGAATAAAAACACTCAGGGAAAAAAAGAATCTTGATTAAGGTTCTCATAATTCATATATGAAAGGTTTAAGTAAAATCTGAAAATACAGGACAATACTTGTAGGGCTTATTTTATTCTTATTATTTCACTTTGGGCTGAGGGTCTCTGTGTTAACAACGATATTCCAATTCCAAAAGACATTCATCCACCTTTAACTAACCTGATTATTCAGTTTATCTCCTAAAAAATAAAAATAACATAAGAAAAGTTGAACCTTGGTTTGAACTTTCCGGACATGCAGCTGATGCTACATAGTAAAATAATCATACATAACAGAGTCAGTGCTGTATATTATGGTATTTAGTAAATTCTGAGTAATTCTAGGAATATGTGAATACTATGATAAACAAATTATGAAGTGCAAATTCTACTTATGTACACATGTGGTGAGCAGGTTAAGGCTCAAACATCCTTTTTCGAAGAATTATTTTTATGTAAGAAAGCTCCTCCAGACATAAGAAGTCATTTTGTCCTGCAGGGGGGAGAAAAATACCACTCGCCACTTTGTTGTGTCCATCTCGGCATGCATCAGAGGGGCCTCCCTTTCTCTGTCCCGCTGACTTTTTAACTCTATCCAATGCCACACATAGGTATTACGCAAACTCTCTATGTTTATTGGATTAAAAGTTCAAAAGCAGGAGTAATCTTAGATCATCGGCAGCCAGCAACATTCTCCCTACACTCTCTGTGTGTGAGTGAGGCATGATGGGAGCTGTCTTATCAGCAGGGGAAAGGCAACGTTTGGCCGAGACCTCAGCAAAACAAGCTTGGGGAATCCAAAGATAACCGGAGTTCTTTTTGGTTCTCCCGATAGATTCCAGGAGCCTTCCAAAGGAGCCATTTGGATTGTGTGACTGTCCAATCCAGAGAACAGGATTCACAGACGAGAACATGCTTTGGTATGTTTTTGAATAACACGTTCAAAAGCAGTAATGAGCCTGAGGATTTTGGACGCTCTGAAATGTTCTGGCCCATCTAATGTCCTCTAATGTCCTGTGGTCTGAACAGGAGCCAGGCCTGGAAAAGAAAGACCAGGATTTGGGTGGTGTCTATTCTTAGATTCTCTATTTCCCAAAGGGCTAGTTAGAATTCTACTATACAATTAACCACTGTGGTTTTCCAGTTCTTGTTCTCAGATTTTGGTGAATAATGCAAAGACGTACATGTTAGCATGACCTTATTTGCCCACGCTACTACTCCTCTTTCCATTTTCCTTGTGCAGCCACACAAAAGAACTTCACTGTGGAAAGAACCAGCGCAAAAACCTGTGAGTAAATGAGTGATGTAGAGCCGAAAACCGCTGAGGCCAACAAGGGGAGAAATGAAGGCGATGTAGTTTTTAATCATGCTCCCCGTATTTTAGACTGCCCAGTCAAACAAATCTGTCTCACGTAGTCCTCAATGGAACCAGCCAATCAGGACCTCACCTCTGCCAATCCAAATAGGCCACAAATGATGGAGCGCACATGTAAATGTTTGCCAGCTGGGAAATTATCACACACATCAATCAAACTTTGCATGCACCATGTCCTTAGAGTTTACCTTAGATGCATAAGCAGAGACACACACCAAAAACACTGGGGTTAAAATCATTGCTCATCGTAGTCTTTTGAAGCAAAAAAAATACAACAAAAAACGAGACAAAGTTAATTCCGCTTTCCAATCACAACACCGTCATCCCTTTGGACACCAGGAAGTCTTTGTAAACAAACCAAGGACGATTCAACAGCACTGGCTACTGTGCTTGAGGCCCAAGTTACCCTCTCGAACACTCAGGCAATAATAAATGCTCATTGTCTCATCAAGATTCATTACATTTTAAAGCTCCTCTGCTTTACTTGAATGGCTCAGCCTACTTTGTAAATCTTGTTTGGAAAAAGTTGCTACTGTTTTGTATAAAAATCTAATTGTTAGTATAGATGTGACATCTCTTATGCCAGCTTGCCCCTTAGTTTAGTTTATTGTAAAATTTTTGCAAGTATAATTTGATTTTTCCTCAGGCCATGGTAATACAGCAGTGTTAGGATAAAAAAAAAATTGGAAGAAGTGGTCAAAGGGGGTTTAATTATAGTGGAGAAGAAGTGGCTAAATAAAAAATGAAAGTTTTACCTTTCCTATTATGGTCTAAAATTCGTAGCTTCAGCACTTCAACACAAAAAATGTCAAAAGTAATTCAGCTACTTGAACCACTATGAAAATATGAATATACATGAACTACCACCAGGGTATAAATGTAATTGCACTACTGATTTAACTGAATGTGCATCGCTACTCCCTAAAACTGCAAACCAGGCTAGTTAACCCTGTAAAAGAATTACAGAGAACAGTGTCGATGTTGATCAGGAATAAATTCCAATACCTTGTGATGTAAAATTACATTACATTACATTTAGCAGACGCTTTTATCCAAAGCGACTTACAATAAAGGACATAAACATAGCACTTGCAGAAACAAGGTGCCCAGGAATACAGTAAAGAGGACTTTAATATCTACAATATATTTCCAGATATTTAGCCTGTTCTTCCAATTCAGTTCTTATTAACGGCAACAAATGTTAAATAAGAGTTTTAGACAGAACCACTCAATCCAATAATAGTAGGACCTGCAAAAAACCCATTAGATGCAGTATGTACTAGATTGATGGAGTGACATGGAGATCATTTAAACATGGTAAAGGCAAAAAGGAAAGCGTAGGCTCAATGAAATTAAATGAGTGGGCGAGTTGCAGAAATGTGGACGCTGAGTTGCTTTGAGCTTTCACAGCTGGTGTGAAGCAGTGCACACTCCTTTCCCTCTATTGTCCTGGCATCACTTCTGAGGAGAGGAGGGATGAGGAGAGAGAGGCGGAGACCTCTCGAAGGCTTCTTTCACTTATTGCTAAAGTAGCTGATATGAAGGTCGGAGACTTTGTGACATGTCCACCATCACCACCACCACACAAAAGCTGCAGACAGAGACCACACTAGTCCGGTGGAAGGAAGAGGCCCACACAGTGTTGGCGAATATCAAAACTCCAAACATTTGCCGCACAGACACTATTGTCTGGACGCTAACCAAGCATATGTGAAAGATTTTGGTGGTTACTTGCAAGACAAAAAGCTGAAATCTTCCCTGCATAGTTTAGGTCATGGGTAAGGTCTATGAAATGGTGACCCAATCTACAGCCAAACTTCGGCCTGTGATGTCTGGCTGCTTTGTGTGCGAATTCCAATTGTGATAAAAGTAATGAAATCTGAAGTGACTCTTCAGGTTTCGCAGATTCAGAAACAAGAATACAGGACTTTTCCCATATGCTTTTATTACTCTATTAAATTGGTCTACAAATTTGCCTAGTCATGCAGTGAAGTCATAAAGTGTCTACATTTTCTAAGGATTATGTCTACATTCACCTAATCAGGTGAATCAAGCCAATAGCTTTTAAAAAGTCCAAATCTGAACCAAAGTGTTGGAAATCTGGAAGAGCTTTGGGATCATTGTTTGGGTTAGCCCGCTACTAGATTAAGTGTATTCATAGGAAACACTCCAAAACAATGTTTTAAGTGGAAGTCATCTTAATATTTTATGGTAATGTAGTGTTGGCATTTTGGCACAGACACATATTATTTATAATCAAAGACCAAAATACGTAGTATCAATTCTGAAACCTTTGGTATCCTTGCATGACTTCACATGAACAATCAATTCCAGACCTGTTGCGTACTTTTTCTGACCAGATGTCCATTAAAATACGTCTGTTGTATTGGGGTATCCCTGTGAAACACCATATAACTGTCGAGGTCAGTATCCATCTCAATCATAAGGATTTCTTTAAAAATGTGCCAGTTGCCAAATTATATCATCCAGAACTGTCTTTTCAATTTGGAAATCAATTCCAACTGTCTGAGTATGTCTAATGATTTCACCAGACTAGAAATACAGAACACTAAAAAATCCATTATACATGTGCTGAAGGAGAAACATGACAATAGATAATACTTTACAGTAAATTTGCTGAATAACATTGCTTCAGTCTCAGTAACTGTTCCTTACAAAAGCAAAAAAAAGCAACTTGCGCTTAATAAGGTCTGTATAAGGAAAACTCAATTCTACAAAATGTATAGCCCCAATAGGTCATAATAGCCTCAGCTCCTCAAACAGGATTGTCTTAGCTCCTTAAAAGCACAAAATCAACTACTTTCTGACATGAGGAGACAAAGAAGTATTGATTTCTAAATCAACAGTGCTTCCAAGAACTGTGGTGTTTCATCTTAGTCTGTTCACAGGCTGTGCACTGACATAAATGTAAAGGACCTGAGTTAAGGGCAGCAGGTTACCGTGGTGTAAGGTCCAAATATCTGGCAGACGAACAGAGGGGAGGTAATATAGCAGACATGGATATAATGACACCCAGTGCTGGAGTACAGAAATGGGACCGGATAAGGTTTCTGTCTCTTTTCTTTACTCTCACACATCACTCACCATAACTACTGCACTGCTGGAAAAACGTGAGTCAAAACATTTCTGCATTTAGAGACAGTAGAAGGTTAGGACGGTACAGAGTTACATGTGATATAATACAATAAGAACAGTGCTTACGGGGTTTCCAAAGATTGCTGGTTTGAACATCTACTTTCCACATGTGTTTTCTTATTTTATGATGCAAAGTCAATACAGCTGGATTACAAATTTGGCAAGAATTTTTTTTTTTTTCATTTTATTTGGTTAATTACCACCTTTCAGTGTAAAAGTGCAGTGCCTTCCTGTCAGTTGCTATCACTCACTTGTTATTACCTGAAATCCACACTACCAGCAAATGTGTGTAAAAATATCTTTGTGTAAGATAAGAAGAAAAACACTTAAAAAGAGCAGTTCATGTCACTGCCCTCAACAACGGCACCTCTGTTTTCTAATAATGTCAAGAATTCTACCTGTTAAATGGCATTATAGTTAAAGTTTCCAACACAAGACTGAGTGGAGTTTCAGAAATCAGCTTTCTCAATGAAGTCACAGCTTGGCACATTCATTACCATAAATTTGCCCTAATGAACCACCAGTAAACAAACATCCTGTCAGCGGGTCCACTGTATATGTAAATAAAGATTGAAAATGTAACATCACGGGAATTGTCGAGTTTTCAGGATAAAAAAAAATGATATCTTTACAGTTTCAGTAGGAGTTCCAACTTGCCTTGAGGTGTACGTGATCCTGAATAAAACAAAATATACAGCGCTGTAAGATGCTTCTAAGCACTATTAGAATATATACAGACTTTCTTTGTAGTTAAAATTTTAAGAGTTTGTGACAAACTTCAGTTGCTGAAGTTAGGTGGCCTGCAGTTTTTTTTTTTTAAACATTCATTAGACTTTCTTCTGTGACTGAAGCGTCTGTCTTTCATCTGGTCTTTACATCTGGAAGTGATTAGGCATCAGACTGTTTAAGGAGAAAACAGGGTCCCAGAAAAGGCCAAATGAGCACAGAGGAGAGATATTTTGCAGCTAATGTTTAAAGGTAGAGCTAATAGAGCCAGAATAGAGTTGAAGATATATTAAAAAACAGATATGAGATAGTGATTTTTTTTTTATTTTTAAGGTGTTTTATCCTCTGCATGCTGATGACTGTGATAACAATGTTGGAAGGAGGTAGAACTAGTACATGTGTAGGTGTTTTACAAAAGGTTTCTGTTTAAAGCAACGATGGAAATCTGCAAACAAGTTCTTGGTCAACAAGAAGTTGTTGTTTTTTTTTTTTTACACCTTTAGCTGGTTCACTCTGGTCTGATACGTGCTTCCCTTTGGTTTAGTGAAAATATCCAAGAAAAGTAATGCATGAAAATGTTAACTACACTAAATGGCAGATGTGTGTGGAACAGGAGAAAGAAAGTACATAGAGGAATAGCGTTTTATGTTGTGGTTTAGGGCATACTTCTGTGATTAGGGTCCTCAGTTCATTGTCTGATTAGCACTTATTACTTCTGTGCATGTTGTTATAGTGTGTATGCGCTGCCACATCCCAGAATGCACCACATTGTTGGCTACAGGAGCCATTCTGCTCAAACTTTTGTGGACTATACCTGGTTGTTAGGTCCGATTAAGGTTGGCTCTCATTCCTACCACAAGCTAACCGCTCTTGAGTTCATCTGGACCAGACTAAGACCACTCTCACTAAAGGGTCTTGGTTGTTTTGGTCCACAACCAAGTGCGACTACTGTGTTCAGACTGCCGAAATGAATCACAAAAGGATTTGTTTGGCAAATGAGTCCAATTAGAGCAAACTAAAAACCTCAGGTGTGAAAACACTCAGGCATATGAGTATTTGGTGTGAACCATAATTCATAAGACAAAGTGAGAAAAAGAAAAAAAGAACTTTGGTGATTTACTTATGGAAGCACATGGGGGGTGGCACTGCAAACCAGACACACTGTTGACCTTGGTGTAGTCTCACAGCTGGGGATGATTTTGCCATTTCGCGGTACTGGCCACCATTCGCAAACTCTTCGCACACAATATTGGGGATCATTCTCAAGGAAGGTTTTACTTTGGCAAGAAAAATAAATATGACAAAAACTCTTCTGGAAACATAAGCACTCCGGTGTGTGTGGCGTTAACCCCCGGCCACCTGAAATGACAGAGGCAGCTCAGAAACCCATCAGAGAGGCTCCTGCTCCAGACATTAGCCTGTTTATTTTCCAAAGGTCAAATGGGAGAAACAAACCTGTCGCTATTTTCTTATGCATGCTGATCATTGGTTAAGTCAGTGGAAAGAAAACAAAGAGAAAATTGGTGGTTAGTTATTTGGCTTAAAGAATAATTACAACAAATGATAATCTCAGATGTGGAGGTTAGGATTGAAAATAAATAAATGTGTTGGTGAGCCTACTTGGGTTTAATACGTCACCATTTGCCATTGGTTAATTTTGATGTTGTAAATGTTTTTTATTCATACTTTATTCGGACGAACCTCATGCAGAAGAATAAAAGTGCAGATCAAATGGAGCACAGACACACTTGACTTTTCCTATCAACGGCCACAGATTATCCATAATTTTTTTTTTCCAACATCAATAATGCATGCAAATGTACTAAAATGAAGTATAAATGCAGGATTTTCAAATATGTAATACTGACCCTAGCCTTACATCAATGCAGGGGTCACAGCACACGAGCCTCTGAGGTCCATTTGCCGTCGAGTGTGGGAGGTGAACTGATGTTAGAAGCTTGCTGAGTAGTTTGGCTCTCACAAGCTGATGGTCAGGGGAGGCGACCTTGCCTTAGACCCCCCCTTATAGCCAGTCCTGTTAGCCTCTACTTTGGCTCTGTTTCAGTCATTTATGCCTCTAAAGCTATCCAATAGCTGTGCTCAAATCCAGTCTGCTGAGGCAGGCTGGTGGAACCCAGGGTCTGAGGAGGTGGAAGAGGGGAGCTAATATGAACCATACAGCGTGTGGGGGTGCAAAAAGGAGTGATGTGGGCTAGGCTAGCGCTACAGCTGCCTGCAGCGGGTGGGAGAATGCCCACTGAGCATGGCATGTACAAACACAATGCAGATGCAGATACAGAATGATCCTGATTCGCAAAGATCCAAGAAATAGTTCATTTGATGAAGTGGATGGAGAGTATTCGACGCTACTAGAGTTCAGCGAGCCTTCCCTCTTTTCTTTCTGTGAAGCGGGACTAGACAACAGGCAGCTACGCCTCTGAGATGTAGCGGTTTCTCAGTAAATTTGTGATCACAGTAGTCAAATTTGCACAAACTGCAAGAGTCAGCAAACTTTGCATCTTCATCTTTTCTAACACAGACATTCCAACCAAGGACCATGCATCTACATTTTAATTTGATCATTTAGTCATTAACTCATATCACCACATACAATCAGTAATAATGAATAACACATTGGACACACCAGGTTTGGATTTTCTTGAAGGTTTTTTTTTTTCTTTTCTACTTTGCTTTAATATTCTTTCAAGGAGGATTTAAATTTACATTAAAACTCTCCTCACCGAATCACATACAGATGGTGATTATATGACACACATGTACATCAATGAAGACACAAATATACAAGCAGTATCCACTTTGTTGCAACTGCTTTTACAGTTTGTTCCCTGAGGGCTTGCTGAGGTCAGCAGTTAAAGTAAGAGTAGAATGGGTTGGTTGGGTTTCCCAGTGCAGCAGAGGGAGCCAGATCTGTGGTGTGGCAGGGATTCGACCCTTTCAAGCCTCTGCAACTCTTACAACACAGCTCTAAACTTAATGAAAAACTAAAAACTTCAGCTCTGAGCCACTTAATTTCATTTTTCAGTGGGCACGGAATAAGAAGGGCATTACACAAGAGTACGCTTTCAGAAAAACACTGAGATTTTTGGATAGTTGATTGAGCTTTGGGAGTCACCCCAAGCAAAAGATATGTTTATTGACAACTGTACTGCCATTGTAATTTAGTTTGAGCTTGGTTAAAAGCAGTAATTAAAATAGACAGTCTGGAAAGCAGAAACAGTGTGTCACTGTGTAGTCGTCCAGACTCATGGGAGGACTACACAAACAACTGCTGACGGGAAAAATCTTCTTTTTTTTTCACAAAGTACACAAGAATTTTGTTTTTACCACACAAATAAAGTATTTAAATGACATTGTTTTTTGCACTGATGAACAGTTAAGAACACAGCATTTGTCTTGCAGAAGATGCATTTTAGAATCAACACACTGTATGTTTTACATTCTCTCTACTGTGGTAATATTTCACAGTATAGCTGGTGCCATTAAGATTGGTACTTGACCATGCTTGACAAAACCACTTATGCGATGATGTACTATGTAAATACATCAATAGCTCACCAGCACTGCACTTACATTTACTGTAAGTACATGAACTGCATGTCTAATGTGACAGTTTGCATTATTACTCCAGACAATGACTGTTTTACATTACATTTATGGTAATAGTAAGAGGCTTTCCTATTGTGATGCTGCCTAGAGAATATTAAAATAAATAGCAGAAAAATACCATGTAAAACTATTTATTTAATGGCATACTTGTAAGACATCAATCTTAAAGTTTTGATTCAGATTTTTTGACATGGCATTGAATGACTGATCCAGTCAGTGTATCAAGTAGTAAATAAGTAAGGTCCCATGTTGGGCTATATCAGCACAAACACAAGAAATTCAATAAGGTTAAGGGTAAATTTAACTCTTTCTTTATCTTTATCTCTATCTCTGTAGGGAAATTTAGTCTCTGCAGTTACCAATCCTGATAAACACAGCACTTAACATTCACACATATGGAGCAGCGAGCTGCCATTCAAGGCACTGACAAGAGAATTATTATACATATACCTGTTTTAGACAGCAGGGGAAGCTATAAAACCCAGAGGAAATCTACACAGAACTCACAAACTCAACACAGAAACCTAATTAGAGTTGAAATAGAACACGGGTCTAAGTTGTGTGGTGGATGCTCTAGGACACCAAACAACTGGATATGAATACATTTGCAAAAAATTATTCGACCACCCTTTGTTTTCTTCAATTTCTTGTTCATTTTAATGCCTGGTACAACTAAATGTATATTTGTTTGGAAAAATATAACGATACCAACAAACATATCATAATAGTTTAATTTCAGAGCTGATATTTATCCATTTTCGATGTTTTCTTGAGAAAAACCAAAATCACTTCAGTTTTTACATCATTATCTGTCATTGTACTGACAAAAACAGTGCTTTTAGACATTCCATGTTTTCTTTTCTGTCTGTTTTAATCACATGGTACACACAGGAGTTAGTATTTGATTACATAACCATTGTTTTCTTACTTGGAGGGTCTAATACTATTTTCTGCAGCCCTTGGACAAACAGCAGTGAAAACAGTAGTTTCTTGGATTGTCACTGCAGTTTGACCTTGCACAACACAGGAGTTAATGGTCTACTATTGTCTTGATAGGTGTGTGATCGCAGTCACATAATAATAAAAACAAAAAAAATAAAAACAAAATGACTAATAGGCTGGTAGTATAGCAAACTGTGTTCTGAAAAGTAAAACTGCCTTTTTTGTCCAAGAAGGGCGGCGGCTTCGATGAGAGTGATACAACTGTTTTAGCTCACTGTCAAACAGAGCCGTATAAGTGAGATTGAACAAAGATTTTTTTTAGGTGGGTATTTTATTTAAGGAGGGTAAAATATACATCTATAGCGGTCCGCTATATAGCTTCTGGATTGCTGCTTTTGTCTCTTCTCTAAACCAGGGCTGTGCTGAGATCTACTGCAGAATACCAGACGCACTAGCTTTGAATAAGAACTGAATGGAAATAATCCAAAGTAACCCCTTAACTGTCTCTTTGGGTATTAAATATTTCCCTATAAGCCTTCTGAGGTTTAATGTTTAAAGACATAAAGAGAAAATAGTATAGGAGCTTTATAAGTACAAATGAGCGAGCAACTAATGACCCTACTGAATGAATAATGAAGTGCTTTGAAGTGCATACAAAACACACACAAAACATAAAAGCATGGAAGTTGGAGATAAATCAAAATATGTTAGCAGCAAAGATTGTCCAAGAGTTGTCCAACTTTGAACCCAACAAGTGTTAGAAGCCGGCAGCCAAAGCTTTAATCCACTACTCCTGTAGCCGTGTAATCAGTCCTGAGGGAAGTGAACTGAATTACTCTCTTCTGTCGCTCTCTTCAAGGCATGAAAGAAGGGTGCAAGTGGGTATGGGGGGAAAAGCCAGGTCACCGGGGTCATAAAGTCTTACTGGAACCACACATATAAACACAACCTGTCACTGACTGATAAACACTGCAAACAAATGAAGACTACCCAGGCAGGGTTCTGGTGTGCACACGGTCTCTGCAGAGGAGTCTGTTTAGCTGTAGTCCTGCAGGAAGTCTTCCTCGGTAAGCCATTCTGAGCTCAGGAACAGGTTTGACGTATAAAGACAACACGCTCTGGCAACGGAGAGAGTCGTCGGAACTGAGTGTCTGTTTAGATCTCTTTCTTTTGTTTCACCAAGTCACATAATTCTAAGTCAACATAGATCCATCCTGATCATACAGAGCATCATGCACGGATAGACAAACGACTGCACGCAGACACACATGTACTGTAACTTTCCAAACAGTTCCCTGCCAACAACAAACAACAGCTGTTCCTCACATAAACTCTGGCTCTGTCACGTAAAGACGGATCGAAATATTGGCACGCCGTCCGTGTTACACCTTTTATCTTGTTTTCAAACGTGTTGGAAAATGTGATAATGACATTTTCTACATTTCCACAGGCAGGTTTTCCACATGCGTGCGGGGCTACATCAGAGTCCGTTTCCAATTCGACATGTTCAGTACGGTTACTATGTGATATTTACCGTTTCAGATGTTCGCTCTGATTCATGATTCGTTTTTTTTCCACATAAATTCTTTTGAGCCTCCGAAGTCATATGCGGGTTTCATTTCCTCACTAGGATATTTATTTAGTTCTCAGCAAAATATTTAGGTGATAGGGTAATTATATTTTATCTTGTATACATGTCGAGTCTCCTCCTTCATGTGATTCATTTCAAACAATCCCTTCTGAGTATACATAAGGTAGTCAGTGAACACTTTAGTTGTTTTTCAGAGCAAAAGGGATTTCCACAGTAAACATGTTCTCCGCAAGGTTACACTCACGCGAGCTCTTAAAAGGAACACACAAAAGTCTGAATCAAACATATCTAATGCATTCGAAAGAAGAAAAAAAAAAAAAACCCTGTTTGGCTCGTGCAAAAACTTTGGCCAGGATTTCCCCCTGATGATCCCCGCGGTATACTCATACACACCTCAAATACACCCGAGAGCACTTACCCCCCAGCCCTAGTCTGTTCTGTGATTACATTTCCTGCTTTCTGCAAAGCAATGAGACCTTCATAGTCTAGGGATGTTATCTTGTAGCGTCTGGATCTGGAAGATGCTTCAGTATTAAGTGCTTGCCCAGCTGTGCAAGAAAATGTCCTTTATGTGCCGTTTGCTGGAAAGACATTTATTGATGTGACTTTACAAGCTTTCAGGTGTTTTAGGATTAGCAAATCAAAAGGGTAGACTATATATTTGTTGTTTTTGGTTCAGCAAAATGACTTTAAATAATTTGTTGCTGTGCAGTAGAGGTGTTAACCACTCCCAAGGTAATGTCAAACTATGAAAATAGGAATTCTGCTGAGTAATTATGTCGTCCGATTTGTGTCACAAGTCTAAAGATTTCACGTGGGGATATGTAACTAAGTATGGAATTATTGTTGAAATATACTGTATTGCAGTATAAGTTATGCAGACCATCCTTTAGATAATTAATATGTGTAATATACTTCAGTTTTCCTAATCTGTTTACTCTTGGTTATGTAAATTATTAGGACTCTAAACAGATGTTACTGTATCATGAAGGAAGCAAAAGTAATGTGTTATGTTGTATAAATGTAAGGTGGGGGTAGGATTTAATAAGTGACTCCTTTTTGAGCAGTACAGATTGAATTTGTTTTGTTACTAGCGTACATGGAAATTGCAATTTTGTCTTGATCCTCTTCATTTGTTAATGTCTTTGCTCTGATATTAACTCCTTGTACATAAAAATGTTTGATTTTTTTCTTCTACTCAAAACAAATGAATGTTAAATACCATCAGTAAATTCGATGTATAAGGCCACATTCACCAGGCAAAAATAGTACACATCAGATTTTTCTACGACATTCTGAAGAGTGCAGATGATTTTTTTTTCCCCCAATTTAGACTGTTTAAATGGATAGTTGTGTATTTTTGACATTAATCTGTATTCCATCCCAGTCTGGCAAGTTTTGCAGGGGTCACTAAAATAAACTGTTTTTCTTCTAAAAACAGCATGTGTTCAAAAGAGTGATTTATTTACATCACAAACCAATGTCTATAAATAGTCCCACCTTGTAATCACTTGGTCCTACTTTCTCTCATTTCCTATCAGTGCGCTGTGTGCCCTATCAGTGCCCTATCAGTGCGCTGACTGCTGCGCACTAGTACACTACTGTTTTAGCAGTGAAACAGGTAGACTAGTGTCAACCTGGCAGCGCGGATGGATACGAAGAGAGAGAAAGTAGGGCCAAATGATTACAAGGTGTGACTTTTTGTGGACATTGGTTTGTGATGCAAATAAATCACTCTTTTGAACACATGCTGTTTTTAATAGAAAAACATTTTATTTTAGTGACCCTGCAAAACTTGCCAGACTACTTTCGTTTTGACCAACACTGGACCAACACTGTCGGGGGTAAGTCAGTGTGGATGTACTACACTGATGAGGGGATGGAATACAGATTCATGTAAAAATACACAACTGTCCCTTTAATATGTTGTCCTATATCCAGAGGTGGAAAATCCCAGATTCATAGAGTAAAAGTCTTACCATTTATTGGTTCTAACTGTTTATTTAACACAGCTGATTCCACTAATTATCCTCTCTACCTGGATTAGGGGTTCAAAATGGGCCTCAATGAATGGTAGAAACAAATGTGGGTAGGACTCTGTAGAAAGATACAAGAGAGGTGGGTAACGTGGAAAACTTCTGTTGGTGAAGGAATAAGTTTCAACAACTTTAGAAATTAACAAGAATTTATTACATAGAAATACATTACAATTAAATACACAACCAAAGCAAACCAGCAATTAATATTCAGAGACCAAATGAACTGCAGTCCAGGTACGATCCTCATAAATGAAGATCGGACCCAGAATCTTAGAATGCCAGGGTATTTGTACTTATTAACCAAAAGCAAATATTCATGAACCTTGAAGTACGGACTACTGCTCAGCTTTATGGTATAATGCATACATTGCCTTTTCCTGTATTTACTCTGTCAAAAACAGGTAAAGTCCATAAGTACAGGCACATTTATGTAAGATGCCACTCAAGGATAATTTTAACAAAGAACATGTCATACATGAACATAATTCTAAAAATGTAATAATTTTCCCACTACAGGTAACTGCTCCAGAAAGTACAAATCCTACCCACATTTTTTCCAACCACTCACTGAAACACCTCATTTAGATAAGCACGATTCCTAATCTAGGTAGATGGACTAATTCATGGAATCACTTGTGTTAAGTGAACAGGTAGAACTAATACATGGCAGGACTTTTACTATATGAAGCTGGGATTACCCATCTCTGTCTACATAAGGTACATATTTGATATTTTGGAATATGACTTCAGTCTGAATGAACATGTTAGATTTTGTCACATCATTGAAATATGAGAGATGCTGCGCTGGTGGAGGCGGGACCAGGAAAGATCCATGTTTATTAAGTAAATATGGTGTGTTATGTGTGATATCATGTTTTCTTCTGCCTGTGGGGGTCATTTCAAGGCCATAAACTGTTCACAAATGAATCTGACAGCATTGCTTTTAAATTATAATATGAAACACCACATAGAAAAGCATTGAGACCTGCAGTGTGAATGTAGCCCAAGAGCTGTATGAGCTGTGAGCAACAAATAAAGGACACAGACAGGGCAAAGAAGACCATCTGCACATGGATGACTCAGAGCACTAACCAGCAACCAAGTTCAAATGAGTGTGTTTTGTAGAAAAAGCACTCATGCCCTCTGCTCGGTTAAATTTTGCTTGCTGGAATGATGTGACTTTTACACTTTGAGCAAGAACCAAAAGGAAACAGCAGTTTTGTTATGATTAGCCTCTTTCAACATGGTGTTTTCTGTTCTCTAGCCTTTTAATAGAAATCTGACCTCATATTTAGCCTTAAATGTTCCTTTAAAGGAGTGATATTTTGCTTTTTTTAAATGGAATTCTTCATTTTCAAACATTCCCCTGTGGTCTACATAAACTGTAAATGCTGTGGTTGGGTCTGAATTTTTCATTAATTCAATGCCACAGGTCCATCTTCAACACTATTTTTTGTGTAATGACACCAGAAAGGTCATTTTGAGCGCTAGCCCTTTAAATGCAAATGGACCACTTCAGGCCCCACCCCCTCCAGGTTGTTGATTGTGCTGCTCTGTCCTGTTCAACCAACAACTGAACATTTTAGGTAATCAGCTCGAAGTTTGGACATATTTTCATATATTTTTTTTATTTTTACTACGACCGCTGCTGCTGATAAACTATTATGTTGTACTGGAGAAATGTTCGTCGGAAGTCTTCACCTTATATGTGCAAATGTCATGAAGTAACTAGTTATAGACATAACAAATTAAGCAGGAATTAAAACAGGTTAATAAATAAATTAATATTCAGATAATTTTGCAGCAGTTGGAGGGTTCAAATTCAAACTTTTGGAACTATTAGGGTCCAAATACACAAATAAATGAATCGAAAGACAAATAAAAGTGACTTGAACAACAGAAGAGCCCTTTAATGGATAGATTTGAGTTCAAACCTGGCATTAAGATGCATGTTGTATCACCAAAGGCAAAGTTGATAGCTCTTATGTTCAGTGTGATAGCACCCAATACACAACAAGGATGCATGGAGATCCCATCACTCAGAACACATTCCGAGGAGGTCTGGACCATGTGTTCACATATCTGTATCCTAGACCATGTTTTAGAACCTCATACTCAGCGTGAATGAAAGTCAGCTCGCCATCAACTCATTCACTGAGTAACAGGCGAGAAAACATTCCAGCCTAAATGTTTGACCAGCAGAGAGAAACAAATGTTTGTTTTTCTTTGCAGCTAATGTAAACTTGTAAACAAGAAATGACACCAAACCTTCCTTTCATTTAACATTCCGCTGAACATTAGCCAGAGCTAGATCTCAGATGCCTGCAGGAAATAAAACCTCGCTCAGCTCAGCTACATTTTAAGCAACTGGATGAGCTTTTTTTTTTATTGGTGGTTTAAAAGTGCATGCCAACACAAACTCATTAAAACATAAAATACTATATCATGTTTGTAATTGTTCATAGGTGTGTGATTTACAGAGAATGAGTTACGTGGTATATCTAATTCAATCCAATCAAGCACAATGCTCTGACTAACATGTGAGGTCCTAGGTCAAAGGTCAGCCAAATGTCCAGCTGCCCCCTGTGACCTCCGACCTGTCAGCCATCTATTCTGTCTTTCATCTGGTAACCAGCCACCCGTCGGTTGTGTGCTAGGGCAGCGTATGAGGTTCTTCTGCCTTCATCAATAACAGCGACTGCGAGACCAACAAGTGAATTACGGTACAGGAAAAAGGAAGGGTAATATAAATCACAGATAAATTGGCACCTAACTTCTCCACAGAGTCTTTTGTGTTCGTCCATGATCCGAGGAAATGTTGCTCTGACTCCGTAATTAAAGACTTCTCTGATGTTTTGAGGTATGATATTACAGGGTCCCGCCGACCAGCAAATGATCTTCAAATAACCCACAAGCAGTAACCCACTCATTAAACAAGCAAGTTTAGCCAAAAGACAGGATTTTGTCTAATGCTTTAATATGTTAAGCTACAATTCTGCAGTATTCACACTCTGTCATTTAAAAGTTGGAGTTGACGCTTCATTGGCTATACTGAAAATCCCATTTCCCGTCATCCTGAGCGTTTCATTTTGTCTCAATTTGTGGTCGGTTGCTCTATGAGTGATGAAAACACAAGTATAAACCGAACACACTGCACTGGGCTAAACTGACCTCACGAACACAGCAGAGAAACATCATCATTATAATTGAACGCATACATCATACGCATAGGAGGTGAAAAGGTCACCATCTATCATCGCCTTATCTGCAGACACATTTAACGAGCTCAGTGTGAACTTTTGTGAGTTTGGTTTTGGTAGGACGTCGCTCCATCAAAACATACCGTGTCCAGCGGTGCTATGGTTAATCTCAAATCTTTCCTTGTGTGAGAAAAGATAATAAGCTGCCAGCACATATTCATCATAATCAGTTTTTTGTGCGGATACCATTCTCTGGAGAATCTCTTTTAATCAGACATACCTTCAGCTTTAAGCCAAAAGATTTCTGCCTGCTGATGTCAATGTCTTACATGATCCATAGGCACATTCTGAACGCTTCTCATCGATGTTAATGCTGATCCACATAAACTCTAAAAGACTCAAAAGATCTTTTTCGTAACACGTAACGAGTGACTCACATACAGCAAGGTGTGTGACATTTTCAGATGCTAATTATCCGCTACGACACAGCGCTGCTTGTGGAGCTAAATTGGCAGAAGACGGTTTATCCTTAAATAACAAACGTACAAATATATGACCGAAGATGCATTCATTATTAAAATATATATATATATCAAAGCCGGGGTTATAAAACAAATTGAACACAATAAACTTACATCATATTTTATTCATGAACAACTGTTTAAGAATGTTCTACTTTTATTATTTACAGTGTTAATATCACAAGCTGCATTTGTATTCAGTGCTCTACACAGGAGCATGTCCAATTAATTCAGAAAAGAAATGCAACATACTGTAGTAATTAGGGTTATGCTTTACAAAGCTCTGCTGTGATTCGAATGAATAATTTATTGACTAAAAAAAAAAAAAAATCTGAAAAACTATAATTCATTTTGTCCGTGATATGCACATTATTATAGACTTAGTCTATCCAGCCCACTCTCCTATGGTTTCATATGCAGCTGAGACCTAGAGGATCGGAGAACCTTTTCTGACCAAAAGATCGTAAGTTCAATTCCCCATATCACCATGGAAATTGCAGGCTGATATTCTCTTGAGCTAGGCACTTAATCCCCGGTGCCCTACCTTGGTGCCTACTGCGGTGTGGTGTGTTACTGCATGTTAAGGGGCTTAATAAGGGGCTAAAAGCAGAGGCTCAGTGTCAGTGTCCAGTGTATTGTGCGTCCACATGTAAAATACAGTCAGAAAAAAATGATTAAACCATCAAAAGTCACCAAAAACAATGGTTATGTAATCAAATCCTAACTCCTGTGTGTATCATGTGACTAAAACAGACAGAAAAGAAAACATGGAATGTCTAAAAGCACTGTTTTTGTCAGTACAATTACATACTGATGTCAGAACTGAAGTGATTTTAGTTTTTATCAAGAAAATATGTTGAATGGATAAATATCAGCTCTGAAATTAAACTATTAGGACATATTTTTGTTGTTATCATTATATTTGTCCAAGCAAATGCACCATTAGTCATAAAAGGCATTAAAATAAACAAGAAACTGAAGAAAACAAGGGGTGGTCTAATAATTTTTTCCCCGACTGTATCTTCTGACAAATACAGATTCTTCTTCTTAATGTTCCTTTAAGAAACCTATTACTCTCCTTCAGGTCTGGTCTGTGGCAAATTCTATTGTTCAGCTGACCAAATTATTCATAGTCTTGCATATTAGTCTTTCAAACACGAACATAATCGTTAAACAAATGATCCCATTATAGCAGCATTAGATGACATTACACAGGAACTGAATGGGTTAATGTATCATATCCTGCTGGGAGACCTTGAGTGGTAACCTTTGTGACTCTCTGTTGAACGCTTTGACTCCAGACCCCTGTGACAATGGCAGAAAATAAATCAAAGTTTGATTTCTTAGAGGAGATTTATGGATAGCTTTGGAATGCTTTGCAGGGTGTAAAGCCCGCTCGACCTGACAGACACACCAACTGTCAAAGGTCGTGATTCTTCTTCATCTGTCTGGGCTAAGAAGAGAAGAAGATGGTAAAAGTGTCAGTGTCTGTGAAAGGAAGCACGGTAAAATAAGAGGGAAAGACCTTTCCTTTCTTTAAATGAATTGAAGTCGCATCCAACAGCAAGTGTTATTTTTATCTTTTACAAAAAAAAAAACTACTGTTTACTTTTACAGCCCCGTGTTATATCAATTTATTCCACCGCAATGTGCAAAGAACTTACTAAGACCATTAAAAACACTTTTTCAGATCTCTCCTGATAGAGAAGCCGGTTGCTGCTATTTACTGAGACAGCAGACTCTTCCATACACAAACCAGACTTCCATTTGAGCAAACATGGGATTGTGAAGAAAGAGGATGTGGCTTCTCTCTTGCAGCTTCTGTGATAGTTATTTTTACAGCTTGAAAACATTCTCCCTGACATTCATGGACTTTGTGTTCCTCCTTTAGTTCCTATAACACAGCCCCGGAGCTAAATATGATCAAATTTATTTCCCCTGTACAGGTGTGCGCTCTTTCGCCTGCAGATTAACCATCATATATATGTGGTATTTCTATTAAAGGCAGAAATGTGAACAGATTCAGACACCTGTTAGATGAAAAACGGCCTGAGCATGTAAGAGGCTGCTTTGTACTTCTGAGGAACCTACTCTTCAGCATAAAACTGTCAGTATATTTCAAGTGTGTCGAAGCTGAGGTGTATCCTCATTTAGAGATAAGAACAGTAATACTTCAGTATATATAGAACTAAGTGGGAGGAATGACATAGACCTTGACCAGATCAAAGACAGGTACAGTATATGCTGTTAAATGATGCAAGATACCAAGCAACTCAAGAATTACCATAGGGAGGATATGCTGTCTGAAAAACACATGGACCTGTGTCTTAAGTTTCTGTCTCTGAAATGGGAGAGGAGAAAAGATGATCACAGCAAGGTTGCCCAGGGGTCACTGGTTTCAGGGTCTGTGTGTACTGGTGTGACTGGTAGAGCAGCTCTAAGCCGCCAGACAAAAGAAGTGCTGAAAAATTAACTAAATAAACAACCCAATGAAAACAAACAGCAGAGTGAGATTTTTTTAGGTTTATGTTTTTTATTATTATTATTATTTTTATCCGTGATGCAAAAGAAAAGTGTCTGATTATTCTTATTCTTATCCCCATTAAAGCCATGGCTGTCAAAGTCATTTCTTCCAGGGGCCCCATTCAGCCCAGTTGGATCTCCAGTGGGTCAGACCAGTAGAGTAATAGCAATAGTAATAACATCATAACCTATTAACAATTTCAACTTTTTCTGTTTGTTTTAGTGCAATAAAAATTAAATCATGAAATATTTCTATATAAATATTTATATTTATATCCTTTAACCAAAAACTTATAAATAACCTGAAAAAAATGTAATTTGTAAGAAAAATAAGTGTAGTTTTAAAAATATTATGCCTCAGCTATGTGCATTATACACAATGAAACACAAACATTTGGTAACCAGCATAATATTGTTAAAAATTTGAACTTTTGAATTAAAATAACCATTTCTCAATTAATTTCTCATTTGCCCAGGTCATTTTTCTGATTTTTGAGGTTCAACTGGACTAGTTTTGCAGTTATGCAAAACTAGTCCAGTTGAACCTAGAAAAATGGAGTTGTCAGTATTTGTAGATTATTATGCTATTATTTTACTTTAGATCATATTAGTCTTTAAGTGGAACCTGAACTAAAATGAGTTTCATACACTTGATTGTTAATATCTTCAGTGTAATTTTTTGCACTTTGTAAATTCATCCCACGGGCCACGTTGCACCTTCTGGCGGGTTGGTTTTGGCCCCCAGGCCGCATGTTTGAGCCCCCTTTACACATTTTGTTAGTGACTTTATCTGTACTTTTGCACCATGAGTAATGGCACCAACCAAACACCTTGGAAGGTGATGCATGTCTGTCACGTTAACACTATATGAATCAAATGCTCCACCCAAAAGTAAATAAATAAATGAATAAATCACACGCCCTATTTCGTTGGTCCACCTTTAGATTTCATTATAGGATGCACTCGCCGCTGCATTGTTTATGCCACATAGTACTTATGCAATGTCATCATAAGTGTTACAACACTTATTTTCAACCCGAGTTGCATTGTTTCTTTGCCTAGATTTTGTTGTGATGATTGGAAAGTTAGACCGCTGTGTAAAGTGGTGTTTGTGATGTTTAGGTCTGGACTCTGCGGTGGCCAATCCATGTGTGAAAATGATGTCTCCTGCTGCCTGAACCACTCAACTCTGATCCAAATCAATTCAATTTATACGTAGAGCCCTATATATATCACAACAAGGTTGCCTCACAGGCCTTTACAGAATCAGCTGGATATGAAAACAAACAACATCCATGGGGTTCATCTATTAATACAGAAATCTGGTCATTGGATATATTCAGGTAACAGCTCACATTTCATGGAAATATAGCGATGCTCGATCTGCATCTGGGGTCCATTTCATAAAGCAGGTTCAACAAACTCTGAGTCTAACCCTGAACTCTGAATTGATTGACTCTGAGATAAGAAACTCTGACGTTTTAGTTCCAGAACAGCCGATCTGAGTTAGTTTGATCAACTCATGGTAGTTTCACCTAAAGTTAAGCATGTGAGCTGCAACTATAAAAAGACAACATCAATCGAGCCCCCATTCGACGAGTCACCATAGCAACTCGAAAGCGGAGAACTGTGTTTTTCACCCCACTAGAAATAGACATGTTAATGTTCTCATATGACGAGTTTGAACTTGTTTTTAGAAAGAAGTGCAACGGCGCTGCAGATGGAAAAGAGACTGAGACGGTGCAGGACAGGGGTGGGCAACTCTGGTCCCTTCATGTTTTAGATGTTCCCTCTTCCATCACACCTGGAAGCCATTCCATTATTATCAGGCTTCTGCACAGCTGACGATGAGCTGATCATTAATTGAATCAGGTGTGATGGAAGAGGGAAACATCTAAAACATGCAGGATACTGGCCCTCGAGGACCAGGATTACCCACCCCTGGTGTAGGAGAACACTGGGTCAGTGTGTGAGTTTAAATGTAGTCCTTTGGAAACACAATAGTATTACAGGGAAAAACTGTGTGAATAGCAGAAGTTCAGTGGTCAGTGCAGGGGTCAGTACAGTGGTCAGTGTAGGGGTCAGTGCAGTGGTCAGTGTAGGGGTCAGTGCAGTGGTCAGTGCAGGGGTCAGTGCAGTGGTCAGTGCAGTGGTCAGTGTAGGGGTCAGTGCAGTGGTCAGTA
>JAPSES010000144.1:9050894-9068487 GCA_029822895.1 Maxillicosta whitleyi
CGGGTTCATTCTGTGGACGTCATGTGACACTGGATCATTTAATGTCCTCCTTATGTATTTGAAGTTACCAGTAAAAGAAATGTTTAAAATTCCCCTGCTGAAAAAAAAAAAAAAAAAAAAAACTGGCAAAGAAATACAGTTCTTGGACTTCCAGATCAGGAGACAGATCTATAACTGAAAATACTGGAGCACCAGTTAGAGGTGGATGCATGATGGGAATTATGGAATCTATTGGAACATGAACTAAAACAGCTTTTATTTGTACAAAATAAAAAAGAACTAATGAAATGTGTATTAGGTCTTTATTTGACTGATGTGGTGATGATGATGATGGTGACTTCATCTCTGAAGTGAATCTGTCCAATAGTGTCTCTGACTGCTCTGTCCGTCCCCTCACAGCTGTCTTTAGTGTTCTGCAGCTCCAACAACATTATACAAAAAACTCCCATTTGTAAATAAATTCAGCTCAACACAAAATATCTGCTGGATGAGAAAGCATGACTACGGTTGGTAATGTTGTAAATGTGTGGATGGATTAGGGTGTGTTTGTATAAAGGACTGTGATGTGAAATGATACCACTTAAAAAGATAATTGTCTGGAACTGTTAGAACACCTGTGGTCTGAACCATCTACTGCAAATATTGAATTCTGCAGTAAAGCTGCACCTTCATCCACATGATAGTTATCAAATGGATGTGCCATGTTAGTGAAAACAGTCTCCACCTACTGTGTCTAATGGACTTCTAATATACACCTACTGACAGATTTAAAAAAAAAAAAAAAAAAGCAGATGGCAGAACTATATCACACCAAAACTCACTTACTGACTGAATCAATGAGGAAATCAAACGCCGTGTGTGGCTAAAAGTGGGCGGAGACATAGAAAACAAACTCGAGGTTCATTGAGACAAACCTGGGCCCGACCAAGTTATAGGTTACTAGAGCCTGTTACTATGGTAACTGACCCAGAGCTTAGGTTACCTCTGTCTGTGAAACAGGCTAAAGTTAGCCCTCCTTCTGTGGTTTGACTCACTTTCCCTTATTTCAGGGTGACGTTTTCACTAAACCTGCTTTTTGAAACGGACCCCAGGTCAACTGAATCAACCCCGGATCATAACAGGCTTGTCTCAGCTCACCATCATGTGTCCATTAAGCTAAAACAGGCTCAATCCAGACTCATCAGAATACATGACTTTTTTTTCACTGAAACTCTTTATGTTCTCATCAAACTGACAGTTGTTAAAGAAATGAGAAGCTACACCCAGTATCAGTGAAGGTTAAAGAATGTATTTCCATCTAAAATATATTCATCACTGTAGAAAGCTCTTACCTGTGTGGTTTGTTAAACCCAGATGAGTAGTTTTCCCTGTTTGCACCTCATTTGAATTTTTTTTAACAACATTCTTTGTATTATCTTCACACATAACAAGAAAGCACAATAACATGTGTTGAACAAACACTGTCCAAAATCTGTGCAGTATAACTGTGTGTGTATGCATGCGTGCATGCGTGCGTGCGTGCGTGCACAGGGTCTGAACTGTGGATCTGTGGATTTTAATGAATGTTTTTGGATGTTTCTTTTGATCACATGTCTTATTTATTGCTAGCCATCATTTTATTTTGTGACACTTACGAAGGTAAACTCTACCCAATTTTATTGTATAGTATATATTCTATTCTATTCTATTCTTTGAAATCAAAACAATCCCACTTCCACGCCCACACGTATTTGTTGAATTTCTTGGTTGGGGATCCGGTTAGTAATTCATATTCTATTTTATTTAACATA
Source organism: Maxillicosta whitleyi (assembly GCA_029822895.1). Taxonomy (NCBI): domain Eukaryota; kingdom Metazoa; phylum Chordata; class Actinopteri; order Perciformes; family Neosebastidae; genus Maxillicosta; species Maxillicosta whitleyi. The sequence continues at coordinate 9,052,685 of JAPSES010000144.1, forward strand.
AATAAATACATTTTAAAAGGACATTTCTGTTGAATTGAACACTGCAGAGGGCTACTGTTTACATGTTTATATGCTTCCATCATATGTGTCATGTATATTTTTGCTATGTGCAAAATGAAACAATCACAGATCTGATGAACATTATAATAATTATTATATTTTATGGTGTATTCCTTTATTAAGTATTTTTCTTGTAGTTGTAGACACCGTAGCTCAGACGACCATCTACCCACTTTTGGTGTTTCAATGTTTCTCCATGAGACACCTATTTCTCTTTTTTGCTAGTAATATGCTTAAATCTACAGATATTTCTTGATTTTTTTTTTTTTAAATATTTGAACTTCCAGGATATGGGTTTCATTTGCATCATTTCACTCGAATGTCTCATAGACTATCCAAAGGGAGAGATCGAAGCAGCAGGTTCCAAATGATTTTGAACCCATTATTATTTCTGTAGAATGAGCCTTTGCAAAACTATTCAGATGTTTTATTGAAGTTTTAACGTAAAATAGTTCTGGTTTAAAATTTTAACGATTTTTCCTGTGCCATTAAATAGTCACATCCTCAGTTTGCAAAAAAAAAAAAAAAAAAAAAATCTTTAGGGAGTATTATTTTAGTATTGATGCCTTCAGTGCTGTGAAATGAAAGTGAGAATTTCTCTAGAAGTAAAGGGCTGATTTGCAGGAGAAGATAAATGTGGCCCAGTTGAGCATAACAGTAGGAGATCAAATGTGCAGATGGAGTACATGGCACCCCTGCAGTGCTGATTAACCCTGCCTTATGACACAAAAGTCTTCATGAAAACATTACAGCTAATCCCATGTGAAAGATCACATGTTTTAGAACGCTGTAGTCTTAGTTGTGATGATCATTCTCCCACCCGGTTTTAGTTTTCAATAGAACTTTGTCATATTTAGTATGTGACATAGAAAACCACAACAATTCATCCAGACTCTGCAGGTCATATTGTATTTGTACTGTCTTACTGGCAGTGTAGAAAAATTATGGTTTGAACTCTATTATGGTTTGAAAAACTGCTGATGTCCTCTCTTTATTGAAAGCACGATCGGAATATAAAACCACATTAAGAAACTCCAACACTACTCAAGACAATCCATAATCATTATGTGACCACAGGCTTATAGCTTAAGTCTGAGGTTCTTCTTTCCCATTGAAATGAGTCTTGAGTTCTGTTGGCCTTTAAAAGACACTGCAAATGGTTCTACTTTTGATCTAATGTACTTTTTTTTTTTTTTTTTTTACCTTTTTATTCACTCTTTATTGTGCCATAAGAATATATGTCTGAAAAGTGTTAAGAGGGGAGCTTTGTGCAATGAGGCCAGAAACAAATTTAGCACCATTTTATAAAAAAAAAAAAAAAAAAAATAGAAAAGAAAAAAGATAAAGGGCAAAAACTGTGTGGAGAAGGTGTGGAAAAGTAAAGCTGAAGACTGAAAAAAAAAAAAAACACTAATCCTCCTAACCCCAGCTCTGTTTCCTCCTAGGCTGAGGCCTTCCACGGCTCATTCAGCAACAACTATACAATGTTTTCCTTCCCTTTAACAGATTACATCAGCACACTAGCGCCTATTCCCTTCAACTGCAAACAGTTGCAGCATCTAACAAAAGTATCTTTAACCGGGGCTGCTGTGAGGAGCTCTGGCTTTCATAGATCAGCCTGAAGACACACGGCAGACTACAAAAAAAAATAAAAACCTGAGACAACGCAGGTCATTGAAAAGCCATACTAAAAGAGGTATTATCCATTTGCATGTATTATGGTACGGATGCATTGGAATTTCTCATTTGTGTTGTGCTGAATCCACTAATCCACAAGGACCACATACGAGGCTTGAAAACATTTCAATAAACGCCTGAATGTGGGGTAATGAGGGATTAGTTGTGGCTTTCATAAAGCAAAGTAAAGGCTATGAAGGCTGCTTCAGTGTTAATAGCAGAAACGGAAAATGGCACAAAGAAAACATATTGTAATCCAAAAAGCCAATGGCAAATAGGGACCGTGGATTATCGGTAAGTCATGGGATCTCTGAAACTTTGCTGCACTAGTATAACTTAAGCCCATTTGATGGGTTAAAAATTCAGATGTCACATGATAGATTCTTTGGGGGAGAAACTGGCTCTGAGTGTAGCGAAACGATAAGCAGATCAACCACTCCTTAAAGGGATTACATCTAATTTCAAGGGGCAAAGGCTTGTAACTAGTCAAAGTGCAAATACGAGTTACATAGTCGAGGTTGAACCGAATGATCTTTTCCTGTACATTACAGTATCTGTTGTTGCAGTGTTCTAAAATCCATCAGAGGCAATAAGTTTAAGATGAGGTGATAAAGAAACCAGCTTTATTCTATACTAGTCTGTCTCTGTCTTTTCATTTGTTAATTTTACACATGCTCATTCTGACCCAAAAATCTCAACTCCGAAAAAGCTTTACTTAGTTCCCAATAATTAATAGGTGATATCAGTATTCCTTTGCGGCATCTGGACACAATAATTCCACATGCCAACAAGCTGTTGAAGGCTGGTGGATGACTGCCTCTGAGCCCCATTATACAGCTTTGTGGTGAAACTGTTATTTCTTGCCAAACATTCACCTTAATGATCAAAGCCTCAGCTTTAAAGATATTTTATCTTTTTGTTCTGCACCTTGTGTGGCCCATGCATGGAGGTTTAAAGGACAATAATGTTAGGAAACACACTTCACACACATGAAATCATCAGTCGTATAATTTCAGATTGACCTAAGATCTTGCACCTGATTAAAACTACATTAATCCAACTCTTGTAGTGCAGTGTTTGTAGACATTCCAGAAATTGCAGTATTAATGTAACTTCTCCACATTCACAGTGTCCAGCCCGATCACCTCAGAGCTGATAAGCAATTCATGCTAATGTTAACAAAGAATAGAAACGTCAGACGAGGTATATACATGCAAATTTTCTAATCTTCTCAAGTGTATTTTTTTTTTTCTATTGATCATTCACAGTCTCTTAGATCACTGTCACCCCACAGACAATGACCGGGAGGGTGGAGAGGTGGCTATAAGCTTTCCCAGACCCGAGCTCAGACGAGGACTATGTGTTTATGAGGTGCTTTTGAGATGTGATGATGTCACACACCGGCTGTGAAAACATGTGGGACGGCCATTTCATTGACCCTAATGAGAATATTAGCAACGGACATGGAGGACCGGGGAAATATGCTGAAGAGGCAAAACAGTGTGGATCTGAGTGTGTGGCCTTTTATCACTAATGTTTTGGAGATGGACTGCACAAGACACACAAAAGTGAGTGAAAATAGCACGTAAACATTTCAGACGATGGCGATGCACTGAACTATTAACAGCAGGTTCAGACTTACTGTACAAGGAGGGGAATTAGCTCAAACAGTAGAGTGCTCGCTTAGCGTGTGAGAGGTAGTGGGATCGATACCCACATTCAATCAAACCTATTTACAACATGTGTCACCATCGTGAAACTACACAACTTAATCCTGAGGTTCCCGATATTTGTATTAAACAGAGAAATTGATCTTTGATATACAATACTGTGTCACAAAATATTGGTTTGTCTTTCGCCACGGACCAATCAAATGTTAGTATTTGTACTAGAGCCAATCAGAGATACTGTTACGTCAACTCATTAGCCACTTGTTGCCACAGTACTATGGTCATATATGGGGTATACTTCAATGCATTTTTTGTGCATTTTGATTCTACAGTACTGTGGCAATTGATGAAACAACAAATTAATGATAGTATATGATATAGAAATAATAATAATAAACTTTATTTGTACAGCACCTTTCATACAAATTGTAGCCCAAAGTGCAAGTGCATGGAATTATTGTTCTAAATTCTCTGCATGTTATTTTATGATGTTCTTTTCTCCTGGAGGCTGGAGAAAGTGGGCGGAGCTACATGTTAGATGCAGCAGCAGTGTGCTGTGTGACTTCAGTTCTGTGAGTCGTGGCACAGTACAGGGTTAATAGCCACTTCGTTTATTTAATTGTATGTGACCTTTAGAAACTTCAGAAGTTCTGGAAAGAAACTTTTAAGTTAAGTTCTAAATTAATCAAATCGAATCGAATTAAATTCACTGATGTATTTTATACATCTTCACTGAATAGTTTTAAGTAACCAGAAGGAAAAGAAACTTACATTTTGCCTATTGATTCATTCATTCAAGGATCTGGACATAATCAATGGATTAAAGAACTGTCTTGTAACCTCGCATGAAAACCTGGAAAATTGTATACTTGACTCTGACTAAAGACTGCCGATTTTTATAAGACCCAATCCAAAACAGGATAAAAGTAAAACCATTTGTTGGATTAAAAAAAAAAAGTTATTTCAATTAGAAAAGGTCATATTTGATGAGACAGAAAGCTGCTGCAACTTCAAAACGTACACAGTACCAACTAAATACATACACTAAAACTATTTTATGCTGAAATTTGTCAAGTTATTGCTGGATGAACTCGGCAAAGAAACACTATTTGCTTCTTGTATCCATGATGTAATATTTCATTTGGTGAGAGTTTACCTTAAACTCCAGTAAAAGCATAAAACTGCACACATAGTGACTCAGATCTATGTTTACCCTGGATTCAATAAGAAAAACAGAGTACGAAATATTTCACCAGGTCATAATTTAGGTGTGGGCTGATGTTTCGTTTCACTAATAGTTGACGCTAAAATAGCAAATGGAAGAGGTAACCCCGAGGCTACGCTAAGAAAAGTGACCTCAGTCTAGAACATGCAGTATCTGTCACATCTATAACAGCACAGCACGGCACATGTTGGATATACAGCAGATACACAGTGGGTACATGTATTTATTTAAAGATTCTGTACATCAGACAGCATCGAGGGTACCAAGTCAGTGATCATACATAGATACAGTTTACATTCACCAGCAATATTTAGGTTTGGTCTATTTAGAATTCAGTGAACAAGGCACATTAACTGCGACAATTGTTTATCCTAGAGTGACTTTGACACATCAGTGGGAACAAACGGCATCAAATTCACTTTGATCCTTCAGATTCATAACGCAGACTCTTAAGCCCTGCTGAGAAGTGTTTTTCTTTACATAAACAGAAGCGGGGGAATAACATAATCATTGCAGTTCATATCTATGATTTAGTTCCTGCAAAAATCAAACAAAAACAAACTGAGATCAAATTATTTTGTCATTATTAAGCCTACTATAACTACAGTCTTGTTTCTGCAAGCATTGGATTGTGTATAGTTGCGCTATTTAAGGTCATTTCTTACTTGGCATCTACGTGATTTGTATTTCAAAGGTATTTCCTATATTCACATTGTAGGCTGTGACATTTCTAATATATAGTATTAATGAAGTAGTTATTAACCTAATCCATATATTCTTTGCTTATTTGACTGAGGTGACAGATCTGTATAAACCATAGTATTACAAAGGACTGTGCCACAACAATACAAAACCCCACTGACACAGGTCAATGGCTATACACCCTCATTTTAATACTTATAGTTTTTTTATACGTACAAGTTTTCAGATTTTTAAAGGTTTTTCATGAAGCCGCACAATCTAACTCCTCAATTTCACCTTCGATTCACTGCTTTTAATGCTGACACAATCTGCGTAGGTGCTTTAAAAGCAAATCTGTCTATACTAATGCACCTCTGTGAATGTGAAGGAGCTTGAGTCAGTAATTGCCCACTATTCTTGCATTAGACATTTGATTATGCGTAGACCTTAACAGCTAGATTACCACTTTGGGTCCACATCTAGTTTTCATTATACTAGCTCTGAATGTCAAGTGCATAACCTTAAATGTAAAGCCACAATCCTCTGGTCTCCAGAATCGTGTCTTTCTTACACATTTTTATGTTAAACATTTTTCAATGGTGGGTCATCGCTGAGCTCTGTATGTTATTCCCACCCAAAGTGTGGTGTCAGTTAAGAATGACCAACGGGGGAATAAGCCTATTTACTACTTCCATCTTGATAGTGTTGGACACAGACTGCAGAGATCCTGTAGTAAAAAATGAATGTTTTCACACCTTGTCTGAATTTAATATTTATACCAACGCCTATGGGAAGAGCAACTCCTTCCCACTGTCATGTGTCGTGGAAACAACCAAACTGCTGATCTCATCAAAATCAACTCTACTTTAACTATGAACTTATGCAAATTATGACGCATGTAAGAAAGTCTGCTGTGCTCTGGTGATCCGGTTAAAAGGCCCCAGGCACAACCCTGGAACCACACACTTTGGGACCATATGTTCTCATAAGAGTTTCCCCACAACAGACCCCTTTACTTTGGGGATTAGGACTTTTTCTATCACAGAAGTCTACTGGAGGGAAACCAAAAAAGGAATAGAACTCCTTGCCAATCTAATCAAAGGGGAAATTAAAGACTAGTCCTGTTTTATGCAGACTTATTGTAAAGTCAGATAAAGAGGACCAAACAATGGAAGCAAGATGCTGATTTTCCCACATATTGTTAGAATTTTCTCTGAAAAGGTAAAATTTAGATTTTACGATTGGAAACACACACACCCCGCCATCAAATTTAAATCCTTCACACACACGCAAACATCGTATAAAACCCTTTTTGCACCCAGAGAACAAAAAATGCACTTGTATGGGCAGGCTTCCCAGGATCCACGGTTGTATAGAGCAAGTAGATCATTTGTCTTTGGCCCGTTCTTCACTTTCCGAAAGCGAGAAGCACAACTATATGTAGCCGTGGACTCGACACCAAGCCCAAAGCAAATGCAGTGAAAAGCCCCCAGAGTAGCCCAAATTAAATCAAGAAGGGGAACTAATTACTTTTATTTGTCATTGTGTAAATTGCACTGCTCCGTGATCACAACATAGGACAACCGTTGCTCTATCCACTTGCAGTTCCCCTACTTAAGTTTTCATTTTTGTTCCCAACAGCAAAAAAAGCAAACAAATGCATCGATTTCTGGAAATTGAGCTGAATTAATTTTGAGACCACAGCCAATGAAATGACCGAGCCAAATCCCATACGCAAAAAACACGTGCAGTTTATTGCCGTGAACGCTTTGAAAACCCTGTGATTCTAAATCTCTTAAAGCCATTGAGAAACTTGAAACCATGGCCACTTGTGGGGGGAGAAGAATAACAAAAGGCCTTGGTGGAAAAGCATGGAGAAGAAAGGGGTACTTTTCATGCTTTACCAAATTTTAGATGAGATTTATAAACATCAAAGACGAACATGAAATACATGAATACAAATTTTGAGCCATTAGAAGTCTTATACACAGAGGGCATGCTAACATTTAGGAGTAAACCCCTTATGTAAGGCTTTCCGGTATGAAGTATATTGATTCAAGAAGCTTAAGAAAAGAGAGTTGATGTCATTTTCACTCTTTACCCTGAATTCTAACTTCTGCCAGTTTATAGTGCATGTTTAACCCCATAAAGATCTAGACGTACATGGATTTTTATAACAACCTCCACATTTAGCCTTTCCTAGGTGATTTATTACCACTTATCATAATGTTATCCTCTGCATTTTGAATTTTTCAGTGGAATTTTGGTATTTTCCTTTATTCAGTTTACTGATGATATAGATGTTCATAAAAGATTACAGTAAATTCCAATGTTATTACATCAAAAAAAAAAAAAAGAAAAAAGTTAATATGTCATTAATTGAACATACACATGCAGCCACAAACACTGTCATTTGTCAAACAATATGGCTTTTTCTTGTGAATCACTACTTTTACACCGGGATCTCGGAAAAAGGTAAAATGATGATTCCACCTTTTTTCCACAATTGACCGATTTCCACAGCCAAGCCAAAGGAGTAACAGAGGTGAGACAGGCTGGACTTTTACACAGTGGATCTGTGTTCCCGAGTCAAAGGGGCAGTGATCCAGGGCAGTGTGACGTATAACTTGCACGTCAGAAATACCTCGAGAATAGCGGTATTGCTAACTTGACGACTCGACTTTTCACCATTCCACAAATGTTAGAATGGTTAGAGTCCTCCACCCAAAGAGACAACACAGTTCCACATCTTTCTGGTCTTGTTGGTATGCTTGCTTACTGTACACAGCCCATGCAAATTTTATATCCCCTCAGCACCGGGGTCGCACACGCAATACATCATCAAAATGTCACACCTTGGTTGCATAACGAGAGTTGTTCCTTTCACATAGCATTCTAGAAACATGGTTCTACCTTTTATCACGGCCACAATAAAGGCTGGACCTAATGATCCCACCATTTTGTTTATACAAACACCATTCCTGAATAAAAGCGAAATTGTCCCAGAACAGAAGTGCTGTGGAAATGGGGCTATTGTCACTCCATTTCCATGTTCACTCCTGAGCCTCTGAACATCCAAAAAAAAAAGAAATATATGATGCCTCTAAAAAAATAAAAAATTTTTTTTAAAAAAGCAGATAAACTACATTTTACCCAAATTACCTAAACCTATCAAAGGGGTTAGTGGTTCAAAAGCAATTAAACATTTTATATCAGTAGATATTTTTGGTTGTTGGTGATTGTTTCGATCCTTTTAGGGTTAAGTTAATTTGTATTTGTTAAGTTAATATGTATTTAAGTTAACAATAACAAAGATGTAGCATAAGGATCTTCTTGCTATTTCCAAGCCATTATACCACTTACAACAGTGTTTGAGCAAGTGCCTGCGGACTAAAATTAATTTTCCAGTCATATAATAGTACTTTTGTTAAGTCCAGTGGGTGCACAAGAGCCACCGTGTCATGCACAAGCTACAGACACAAAGCACATCATTATCTCAGGTGCATCTTTATTAACATATGCCATTGGAAGGATTTACTCTGCGTTAGAGGTCTGTGTTATTTGATTGAAAAACAGATACTGAGGGAAGAGAACTAGTATGGGTGACATATGTCTGTATGTGTTGGAATGCTGAGCAGAAATGTATGATTAATAATTTACTGTATTCAATTTACTGCCTTAAATTAATTCTAATCAAAATGAGTCAAACACCAGCAGGTTGACTAATTTGGGTGCAAACATAATGTGGTTGTCAAGGAAACTGATACGGAATGTTATTTTAACATCTTCATTGGCAGCCCACGGAGCCCTCTGCTTTGACTGATCCTGCTGAGATAATAGGAAGAAGTCTTTGATTTGAGGTAATTCCAGGTAATAGTTTCCAGAGAGCGCCATTCAGCAGTGTGGAATGCAAAGTAATCTGGTCACATTGGTTCTGCTGAACCTCTCAGAAGACCCCGCAGGGTCATCACCCTCATAATACCAGCCCACATTTACATCCCCCTTTCAATAGAGTTAAAGAAAGGGGAGTGAAAGAATGATGGAAAGAGGGAAGGACTCACACATCATCAAATGAACCATAGCTACTGTTCACATGTGCAATGAATGCATTAAACAGTGCCATAATCCACAGGTGTGAGCTGCTGGCGGGCTAAATGGAAATGAAGGTTAAATCACTGGACAGAACTTCGGATGTGGTGGTTAAAAAAAACAACAAAAACAAAACAAAAAAAACTTAAATGACAAAAAAAAAGGAGTGATTTGCTCATTTTAATATAAATCAGGTTAATTCAGTTATTCAATTACACGAATCTGAACTGAACCACTAGTGTTAGAATTTCTTCAACTGCAAAACAAAAGTGAAACAACACTTCAGCTGCCAAGGCACTTCTGTAGTTGTCTAAGCCAACAAATTAAGAACGCCTGGCGTACTTTGTGAAATCCTGTTAAGGATACTGTTGATGGGCAAGGACTCTGTCACTGTGCAGACAATGGCTTCACTCTGTGTTCCCGGGTCATTTTCATTAATTAACCAACGTGGCGCTCAAAAGCTAATCCAATCACACAGCAGTCTTTTCTCACGGTTCCAGGCCTGGCTTCTGGATGACTTTGGTGGACCTGCTACTTGACACCACAAGCAACACAACAATGTGCACTGCCAGAGCATGGACAGAGGACGGAGTTCTGGAAAGAATGGAGGAGGCAACGGAAATAACAAACCACCCATACACAAACCAACAAAGCCAACAATCAACAGTCACATAAATACACTGAAGCAAGCGTCATGCTTCATGGCACCGACTCCGGACAAAAGGATGAAAGAACAAAAACCTGCTCTCTAAATAGCCACTGTATCGTCGCCAGTAGAGCAGCTGCTAAAAGTCAATAAATGCACAGATCCAAGCTTGTTTCAAAGATTTAATCAGTTTTACTCCAGCTTTTTGACCTCTGTCTCCCCCCATTTTTCTGGTAGAGTCATTTGGACATCCAGGCATCCCTTTGGGTCAGTCAATATGTTTGCCATCCTCTCTTTCAGCACAGTGACTTCCTCTGCACTGAACAAATGCTTTGCATGGCCTTGCTTAAAACCACAGCAGTATGTCAATGGAGTTCCCAAATGGTCACCCGGCTGAAAATTCACATTTTAGATGTTCATGACCCATTTGAGAATTCTTATTTTTAAAACATTGGCATATAATTTTCTTACCTTTGAAAGCAACTTTTTTTTTCCATTATTAATATTGTCTTTTTTTTTTTTTTTTTCCTTTTTACTTGCTGATTACTGCAGTTTTACATTGTAAACTTTGCCAGACAAGGTGGTATAACAGTGACATTTAGGTGCACCTGCGTTCTTTATTTCCTGTGACTTACAGAATATATAGCCTCAGTCTGTCAGGCTTTTAGTGGTTTATGTTTTGAAACCTACGCTTCAGTTCTGTGTGATGTTATGTGCCAATAGACCATACACTACATATCCCTTCAGACGGAAAGCTGCGGGCCTCCTTCTGGACTAATGCATAAAACAGATCAGACCAGACGTGGTTAAGAGCAGCTGAGGCAGAACACTTGGAGAAAGTCTTTTTCAGTGTTGTATTTATACTAAATCAATTAAGACTCCTAGAAAACAGTTTTGGAGAGTTAGCAAGTCTTTGATTTACCCTTATTCCAGACAGTGTGAGATCACAAAGCCTGTTTTGACCATTGTATGAACCCTAACCTCTGTCCCAGCCCACCCTGATGATCTAAGACAACACAAGAAAAGAACACCACATTTTACTTTTACTCTGGCTTTTCGAAGGCTATTTCGTGTCCAAGTCTTTCACATTAGGTGTATTTCTTTTACCGGTCAAGCTTCTCCTGTCACCCATACTGAAGCTGAAGTCATAGGACTCACTGTTCTCAAAAATCAATTAAAAACAGCTGCAAGAGACAAGCTCCTGCGCCGAATTCTGTTTATACAGCAGTGTTATGGTAAGTTCAGCATGAAAATGAACATTTCTAATGAAACTAATTGATTTTACATTTGTAATAATGTTTTCTGTAAGTCCATCATTTATGAGGAATCTTGATTTTGATGACAGCAGTGATGAAGGATGCATTTGTTCTCAATCAGGGGAACAACTGCACAACTAACCGGGAGTCCCATGGACGTTGTCGCCAAAAGGGAGACCTACCATTTAACTGCCCTATTTATACAACTGTCAGCTTCAGATTAGTGCAGCTGACAGAAGACATGCTGGTGTTGATGGAATTCGTGCTAAAGCTGGCAACCCAAGTGTACCACTCTCGCTTGGTCCTAGTCATGGATACCCCCACCTGGGTATTGTGCAATTCTGGCTTCAGACAGCTGCCTAGAGAAACCACACAGCCAACACAAATCAGTAGGCCGCTAGAGGTGTACATGATTGCCCACAACATTTTCTTTCTTACTGCTTTGAAAATAAAAGGGGAAAAAAAATCAGGCATGGATTGGATTTCATATTATGGGAAAAAGGATTGGGTATACCTTCACCTCAGAAAAACAAGCACTCATTCATGCCAGCAACTAAAATTGTGTTCCCTAGTTTCCGTGCTATAGATTCGATCCCTTGGCAAGAAATTTGGGTCGTCCCCGATCTTTGCTGAGAACAAATTAGGGAGTCTAATTTCCCTCTAGTGAAGCATTGCCTCATGCCTTGTCCAAGAAAATGTTTAGTTTATTGTTATAAATGGATCCTTAATTTTTCCCAGAAAAGAAAATCTGCTTCTCTATCTGATGAGCTCAAGGAACAAGGAAAGGTAATTGAGCTTCAGGATAGGGAGGTAAACTCTAGTGGCATGTAATATGAGAAACTGCACAAAACACAACTGAAACCAATTACAATTAATACCACAGAAATTTAGTGTTGAAAAAATGTCATATCTTACCAAGACACCGTCCCACCCGCCCTTGAATCAGACTCCATAGTATTCCTGTGCTCTGCTTTGTGCATCCTGCAGATAAGACTAACTGTATGCATACCTTACTGCTGCTCACTGCACAAAGAGGAGGAATGATACAACCATCTTGGCCTAGATGATGTGTAATTACAAATGGGATAAAATGTAGATTTTAACCTTCTGCGAGGATACAGTACAATGACTGAGCAGAATAAAGACAGGAATGTGCAGAAGCTCAGGCAGCAGCATCCCTCCGTTTTTGGCTACTGGCACTGTGGGGCAATCTTGAAAAAATATTGTTCTCCAGTCTAGCCAGACTTCAGCAGACTGCTGGACTAACTCAATGTGACATGCACTTCTAATGCCAAAAAGCAAAAAGCCCCACCCTTAACACACAAATGCAAAGAACTCTCTCTTTCTTAGACAAATGCACACAAGAAACCTAAAGAGCAGGAGAGCAAGCCCAGTGTTGACGGAGTCACATGGGACTCTGCAGGAACACAGAGGTGAGGGGGCGACAGACCTTCCCCTCTCTGTTACCTCCCAGAGGAGTCCTGCTCTCCTTCCATTTCACAAACAACCTAAGGATCGTCAGGCAGGATGCGGGAAGTGGAGGAGCCACAGAGAAAGCCAACTTGCTAAACAGAAGAACACATAAGCTCGAGTCTGGCAGGAGACCAGGCTTATATCTGACCATGTGACCCCCTGACTACAGGGATAGAGCGAGAAAATCTCTTAGTGTGTTAGGATCATTGCAAATAGAGTTGTAAATGTTGAATGGTGGTTGAGAATTTTCTGTGCAGTTAACTTAACAGAGTTCACAAACCTTTATCTCCCCCAGGCTCTTCAATTAAATTTGAATTTCATGGACAATTTTTCTTAAATTCAGCCATGGATAAAGTAAATTATACAAACATAGTCTTATTATTACTTGACTCTGAACTGTAAACAAACTGCCAGAGAGCAGCCATGTACAGATATTGTACCTGCTATATTCCATTAAAGTTTTTCTTCCTGCAACAAGTATGTGCCTTTCTTAAAAAGGGTATGCATCATTCATTTGTATAAATGTCACCTAAGATGCAGACCTGTTTAATAGAACAACATGTTACATGTAATTAACAAGTATCCTATCCTTTTTCTGAAAAGACGGAAATCTCTGCAGTGCAATAATGAAAGCAGCAGCGCCTATAGCATGGTCTCAAAGGGCTCAGGAGATACAAGGGGGTTATGTGATACCCAATCACAGTGAAGCCATAACACACATGCTTGTAGAGAAAGATGAGAAGCAGCTGCTTACTGCTGGCTACTTGCTGGGCCTCACTTCACCCTGGTAAAACTACTCACAGTTATGTAAATGGCAAAACAAAAAGGGCCGAGGGGTCAATAAGTTTTATTGTCTTTAAGTGCAGTCCACTTAAATTCTTCTGAGTTTTCTGTCAATAGACATAGACAAGAAACTGAAAAATAAGATTTATAAAAAAAAAAGCATCCTACAAAAAATTAATCATCATCTATCATATTATAGATTGGATGTTTTATTTTACATTTTTTATCTTCATTGCTTAAATTTTCAAGCATTAATGAAACTGAACTGAAACTGGTTAAAAGATTTATTTAACCTTAATCAATGCAAGTTCCACAAGGTAATACAAAAATTCAGTCGGCAATATGAAAAAAAAAAAAAAAAAAAAGAATCGTTTGCATTTATCTGTTTTACTTAAGATTTGTCTTTAGTATTATCTTTATGAGAGGTTCACTTTCGCCCTGCAGCCTTCAGTACTCCACAGGAGATACTCAATAATACTCAGAAACTATGAGCCGGCCTCAGTTTCCAACAGCAGGGATATTCAAGGTTTTCTTCTTGTCTCCCTCTGTCTTTTTCCTTCTTGTTGTCTTCAATCTTCTCTTTCACTTTGTATCCCAATATTATCTTTTACATATGCAGTCCCATCTGTTCTCTTGCCATAAGTGAATGGAGTGATAGGCTCATTCACTTTTTTTTGCCTGACTCATTTTAACTGGCTTTATTTAGACACCTCTCATTTCCTTTACTCAGACTAGTGAGGCCAGACATCCTACAACCCCATAATCCCGTGACGCAGCCCTTCATTGACCTTCATAAAGGGACAAACGGCAGCGTTGACTGTGCGCCCGATGCTCTAGGCAGGAGTAAGGAAGGCTGCAAGCTCCTGAATGGCTTTTCATCTGTTTAGACAGACAGTTAATATTACCATTCATCCCAGGTCTTATTCCTTAAGGTTGAGCGGATATGATTTGTTTTATGTGTAGAAAGATAGCTAAGGGCTGGCCTGTCCTTCTTTGACCTGCTGTCTCAACGGGCTCAAGACAATCTGAACTGAGAAGCATGGAACTAGTTAGCTGGTGTAGGTGAATATCACTCTGCTATGTGATGACTTTGGGAGGAATTCATAAAAAAGGAAATACGGTCTGCACTCCTGAAGGAATACATATGGTGCGTATAATCTGGGAACAATCACTTACATTGCATGCACACAGCACCTATTTTCTCTGTTTGTGTTGGAGTTTGTGCAATCTGCAGCTCATTTTCCACATCAAACCCAAACGCACTGCGGTGACAGTCTCATGAAACATGAAAGCAACATAAATTAAAGCCAATCTGTTGTGTGTGAATGAAATCATCACATTTAACCATAATCTCACTGTTATTTTAAGAGCAATGAAGAGGCAGCAACTTTAAAAAGAGAAAATGTGTTTTGTTTAATGCTAAGTGTTCATCTTAAAATAAATAAGGAGAATTTCCTTATATTTCTTGCTTCCAAAGAGTAATTACAATTTAGATTAGGTTTATTAAACTGGTATTTTCCATGTTAAAAGAACATTATGCCTCTTTGCATTTACACTCCTTTTCACATTTTGTTGCCACACATGACATTGGCTGATGGATTGGGCTTTTTGGTGGCTGACACTGTGCACAAAGAGATTGCTACCAGATGAAAAGGTCTTAGAGTGCAAAGCAGGAGGTTTTGAATAAAGCTATAACTCTACATTCTCCCAAGAGTGTTATCAAGGACCACAATAAATTAAGAAAAAAAAAAACCTTTGGTGAGACAAGGGCAGAAAAGAAAGTTAATTTGCTCCAAATGGTTCCATAATGACACGTTTAGTAAAACAAAAAAAAAAAAAAAAAGAATGTTGAAAAATGGTATTTAAAGCATTTTGAGGTAATGCTTTTTCAGAGACAAATCACAAAACTCACTATAGTTGAAGCGTTGTGAAGATTGTTTGAAACGCTAGTTCAGTCTTTTTATTGGGTTTGAACTGTTCTACCAAAGCCAAAGTAGAAGATGCACTATTGCAGACCCATCACTAGGGGTGTGTATTGGCAAGAATCTGGCAATGATACGAATCACAATACTAGGATCATGATACGATATATCACAGTACAGGTAGTCCTCGGGTTACGAACGAGTTCCGTTCCTACGCTGTCGACATAACCTGAATTTCCATGTGAGTCAGAATTAACCCTTTAGTACCCCTAAATACCCCGTAAATCTCTAAATAACTATCCAAATACATGTATTATACTT
>JAPSES010000144.1:9088353-9104828 GCA_029822895.1 Maxillicosta whitleyi
CATGCCAGCACTTGTCAGGCCTCATTTCCCCCTTAGCTGCCTGGAGACCCCCTCTCTCCTTTCTACTGGAGCCAGAATGACCCCCCAAAACAGACAGAGGGACAATTCTCGGCTGAGACACACTTAGAACCAAAAGAAAACCACTGTGATATGAGGTGTAAATTATTCCCCAAAGCAAGATTCTGACATAACCAACTGGAGGGCTTCATTACTCTGTAAGTGAAAAAACATAGAGTGGAAAAGGAAAGCCAAAATAACTATGGAAGCATGGACAAGAACTAAAAGATTGGTGATGTTTATCCCTCATGGCATGAATAATGATTTTTGCATCTTGTTCCCTATCATTATGAACTAACTTCGCACATTTGTTATAAAACTTACACTTATGGTATACAGTTTAAAATTAATTCTTGAGTAGATGCACAGGATACACTGCTGGTAAATGGTGTAAGTGAACACAACTTGAATCCAATATGTATCAAATATGTGTACTTTAATGCCGTTGTGGTTCTTTCTTTATAGATCCTTGGTCTAACAGTTGTATTTAACTTCTACACTATCCAGAAATACTGCAGCACTGGGCACTGTTTGAAGACTAATAACGTGGAACAGACTTAGGGTTGTGGTTTCTTAAATGCTGTTTTTCATGTCATATTTGATTTCCCTTCTTAAGGATGGCCTATTTTCTGTGCAGTAGATCTTGCAAGACTGATTGCTGTTAATAGGCTTAAATACTTATTTTTAGTTATGCATTTCTCTCTACACATCTACTTATAAAATCCTCCATAAACCAAATGATGTATAAGAGAAACATGACACAATATCATTGTCACAGCACTGCGGAGCCAGACTACATTAGAATAATCAAGGGCCGCTGTGCTGCTGACCTGCAGGGGGAAAATACTAAGCCACTTCAAACATCTGAATTAATGATCACAATACCATTATTGTTATGTTTTTTGGACAGAATTGTGTATGGAAAAAGGGGACATTGGGAATTTAATATGCAGAGAAAAAGGGCCGCCATCAGATATCTTGCTGAGATGTTTGGATGTAGAACTGGCACCCTGAGTAAGAGCAGTCTGTTCTCACATGGCCCGCCAAGCTCATGTCTGCAGCATCCAGGCCAGCCCAGGAGAGACGGGAGAACAGGGTCTTTGAAGAACTACTTCACACTTGGACTATGCGAGGCCACGGATCAAACATGTTGTAGTCTGAGATCAGTGTGAGAGCAGGTAGTAAAGCTCTTGACTCTGATGTCCAAAGTTTTGTTTTTTGTTTTCTCTCATCTTGAGAAAGAAAACAAACAGAATAGAATTCTCAGACATTTTCTGAGAACTTCAAACCAGCCCTTACTTAAACTGGAAAGAGTGATCTTAGACCTTTAAGTTCTCCAAAATATACATTTTTAAAATTATATTTTGGTCCGCTTTTGAAATTCAATAATCAATTTAAGTACCTTCCACTTTCTCCTTATCCTTGTGGTTAGTGTGATTTATAATTAGGGGACCTCCCACAAGAAACCCTCATAGCTTCTATTTCTGCATTCAAGCCAGGAGTCGCAGTGAGGCCGCCTTCACCCCTCCCTCTCCCAAGGCCAAATCCTGGGCCAAGATCCCGTCTGCTGGGCCCTCAATCTGAAATATACACTGTATCCAAGTTCTTAAGCCATACAACACTACTGCAGACACTTGTGAAATAGACTTTGTACTAGTCTGTATACCTGTTGATTTGAGAAATAGCTTAGATAACTCAAACAACAGATGAGATGTCTTTTTGTAAGTTCTGCCTTCTTAGTATGAAAGCCAAAAACAACTTAAGAAAACAATATGTTTTAATGAAACTGGTCTGCAGTCACTGGGGGTGCTGTAATTTGTCTGAACTTTAATTCATCTTGTTGTCTACGGCCATTTTTTCTCACGCTCAACTAGCCTAATTAAGGTGCCTTTTGAGAGTGAAGTGACATCTATTTCTTTGGATAAAGCCCTGAATTTGTCTTTGCCTGTGAATATGTGAAAACCCCCTTTGTGCCGGGGCTGACGGAGGACTTAACACTGCCTCTGTTACCCTGGAAACCTTTTGAGAGGTGAAGGGGAGGACAGCCAAAGAGACAATCATCTTGGCCTGAAACCACAGGTAAATCCTCACTAAAGCTGTCCAATTTAAACAG
Organism: Maxillicosta whitleyi; assembly: GCA_029822895.1. Taxonomy (NCBI): domain Eukaryota; kingdom Metazoa; phylum Chordata; class Actinopteri; order Perciformes; family Neosebastidae; genus Maxillicosta; species Maxillicosta whitleyi. Next base: position 9,090,524 of record JAPSES010000144.1, read on the forward strand.
CTTTACTGTTAAAAAATAATGCTTCATAGCGGAATGAAAGGAATCAGTCTAACAGTATTTCTTCCATATCTAATAAATTTCCATTTGTCAAACTATTCTCTATTGCCCTAAGGTGAGTTTGGCACAAAAATAAAGAGTCCAGTGGCCAAGTGTGGGAGTTTATTTACCAGAGGGAAAAAAAAAACATCCTACCTCCAAGATGCACGTTCCTGGAGCAGTATTCTCCTTGATGGATACATTGTAGAAGTTCTTCTCAAAAACAGGCTCATTGTCATTTATATCCTGAAGTACAATATTCACCACCGCCGTCGATGATAGCGGTGGTTTTCCTCCATCTGCAGCCACAACAGTTATACTGGGATAGGGGTTCTTTTCATAATCCAGCTGAGAAAGCGTGGTGATAATCCCTGTTACTGAGTCTATACTGAACCAGCTGGAGTAAGCACCTTTGTCTTGAAGGATGCTGTAGTTAATGTCTCCATTGGGGCCCTGGTCTTTGTCTCGAGCCGTCACCTGTAACACAAAGCTCCCCGGAAACACAACTTCAGGAATGACTTGTCTATAAACTGGCTGATCGAACAGAGGAGGATTATCGTTGACGTCTGTAACTTGAATGACGAAGGAAGACTCTGCTCTGAGAGGAGGCGTACCTGAATCAGTCGCCATCACCCTAAGCTCATAGGTGTCTCTCTCTTCCCGGTCCAGAATCTTGTCTACACAGATTAAGTAGATGATACTGTCTTTAGTTGTCAAGGCAAACTTCCCATCTCCTCCCTCTAGTGACACATTAACGTTGGCATACTCTCCATAGTCTGGGTCGGTGACGGAAATTCTTGCAACATACTGGCCTGGCTGCGCCCCCTCTGATATTCTGGGAGATCCATCTTCGCTGAGGAAGATGATCGTCATGGTGGGCTGATTGTCATTGTAGTCTCGGACATGGATGGTGACGAAGGCGTTGGTCACCTCTGGTTGGGTTGCGTTGTCTTGTGCCTGAACCACCAGCTCATGAACTCTTCTCATTTCAAAATCCAGAGGCTTGTTGAGGGTGATGATACCAGTGCGAGAGTCGATGACAAAATAACGGTCTGGGTCACTTTGTCTCCTGTTGATCTCGTACAGTACCACGCCATTATCACCTTCATCAGCATCTGTGGCAAAAACCTGAAGAATGTTGCTTCCAGGCTGGAGGTTTTCAGATATTATCGCATGATAGCGGCTCTGGTTAAACACAGGAGCGTTGTCATTAATGTCTTGTATTGTAATATCTAAAGTCATCTGATCAGTCCTTTTAGGAGAACCGCCATCGAAGGCCTCTAAAGATAAAGTATAGGTAGACCTTTTCTCTCTGTCCAGAATGGCATTAACCACCAAGTCCAGATAGAGAACCTCATTGCTCCCCCTCCTTGTCTCCAAGGTGAATGCCTGACCAACATTTCCATCCTTGATAAGGTACCCCTGTGTCGTAAGCTGGCCTTTATCAGCATCAACAGCTGGCTCAATAGGAAACCTGGTGCCGATGGCTGTCTGCTCGGGGATTTTAAAGGTTGTCCGTTTTCTGTGGAAAGCAGGGGCGTGGTCATTTATATCATTCACCTTGATGGTCACCTCAACTGTCACGCCTGTCATTGTGACTGCGATGAAGTTATAGCGATCCCTAACTTCCCTGTCCAGGACTTTGGCGGTTTTAATAATGCCTGTGCTCTCATCTATGTCCAAATCGTTGCCCACTCCTGTACCCTCATGGTCTGAGATGAAGTATAAGGACGCTGTGATGCCCGGAGGAAGCCCAGCACTGATGTCCCCAACAATTGTACCCGCAGGTTGTTCTTCATCTAGCTGTAGCTCAAGGGTTCCCAAGACCATAGGTGAATGGACAGCGACAAGCTCCAAGGCCACGTACACCATCAGCATGAATCCTCTGCTCCACCAACCATCACGATGCAAAGGGTCCATTATAGACTTCCCAAAACCCTTGGCAGCTGTCTTCATTTTGGCTCTTTTACTTTAAACCTGGAGAGGCAGAAAGAGGAAAAGTTGAGCAATATCAAAACCTGACAACAGCAGAAACTAAAAAGGTGTATTATTTCTGCATTGAAAAACAGAGTAACCTACTACAAGAAAAATAAGTAAATGCCTAAAACACTTTCCCGTATGTATTATGGGCTCTGTTCCCAACCACAGCACATACAATACGTCCTGCACGGGACATTTTCCTACAGTTTTTACTTCACCAAATAAGTCAACACCTTGTTCCACCTACATACCAAAAAGCTCCCCTTTGCAAAAGAAACATCAAAACCACAGTCCACAGTATAGTGACTCAGATGGGGAGTCTTTGGCTGTCACTACTCAACCTTAATTAAAAAGGTGCCAGTTTTGCTTTTGCCAGTCTACCAAGAGTGTTAACCACAGCAGAACACTCTCATGTCTGAGCGGGAGTTGCAGTTCTTGGATTTAATATTTATGGGTTACCACTTTCAGCTTTCGTGGGGTGATCATTTTTAAAAGACATTCTGGGGGGAAAAAAAGAGAAGGAAAAAAAAAAGCAGTAAAATATTGAATTCTCCCCAAGCAATCATATCTATCTTATAAAAACTACGAGAATTAAGAACTAGAACGTTAAAATCAAAGGGGAAAAAATTTAAATATGGAAATGTTAAAGAGGCGCGAGTGTTAAAATTCCTGCGTTAACAATATGCAAACTCTGGCAGCGTACCCACACCGCTGAAAATGATCTGTAATTGAGAATGAGAGACACTGTGAAGCAATGTGGAAATTGTTCAACAAGACTTGTCACCATCTGCCGAATAATCCAAAACCACCAAATGTCTGGCACACAGGAAATTATTGTGTCCTTTTTTATTACAAAAAGAGAACGACTTCCAATTATCTGTGGTTCTGTCTCGCTGCGTGTAATTCACAACTATTACGACTTGTTCGCAGTGTAAATTTAGTTAAGGAAATATATGCGGAAGAACATTACCCTGTGTTATAATCTGTGGAGTTGAGTTTCTAGTCAGCCTACTGCAGCGCCACAAGGCTCCCTCCAGTGGTTTAATGAATACCTGCAAAGAGGCTTTCCCGAAACATCTGTAAATGCGTGTGAGCGTGTGTGTATGTGCGCTGAATGCTTCCCATTTGTCCCTGAACACGGTGTGGCGGTCCGTCTCAGCTGTGGTGGTGACAGTGTGTTTGAGTGACAGAGTAGTACAGCAGAGTTGAAGGGCTCCATACAGTCTACCTCGTTCCCTTTTTTTGGCTCTGCAGCATTGTAATTGAGGTCTGTTGGAAGATGGCCATAAGCACATAGGATTCTGGGGCTAATTTCAGTCTGCTGTGATTCAGAGCCTGCAACGCTAAAAACGCTAACATCATGAATTGGTTTCATTTGAAGTTAGCCACTCTGAGAATCACTTAGTCTGAGATATGAAATGAATGATAGTGTTGTTAATAGAGCAAATGGGTGTAACTAGTACAAGATGATTTAATAGCTTTAAAGATTAAAATAAACTCCAGCTCAATTTGCTGCATTTAATCCTAATTTCTTTTACTTGCAGAGGGATCATATTAATTCCAACTGACATGATCCTAAAGGCAAGCATTACAAATTCACTATTAAATACCATATTCGGGGTTACTCTGTGTGTGTGCTTTTCTTGGCAAAAACAACAGCACATCCGTGACAGTCTGAAAATCTTGACAGCACTTGAACTTTTAAGTCTCACTATTGATTTACACTGTAACACTGGGGATGCACTTTTACAAAGCCTTCTCCAAAGCACAAAGGATAACTTTTCAAGGCCAGAATCTTTGTCCAAATGCCACAACTGAAATAATGCACTCTCTGGTTGAGCTACAGTTGAGGACCTCTGCAGAGCGGAGCAGGCTAATGGATATAGCAGACACAGTCGGGTAGGCTAATTGCACAATACCAGGTTAAGAAAGGCATACAGTTAAAAAAAGAATTTCTATGAAGTTTAAGAAGTATTTCTGCAGTTTAAAGCCAAAACCCACCCTTGTAGGCCTGTTCGGTGCCTGTTTTAACTCAAAGTTAGCAGCCAGTTAGCAGTCAGGATAAAAAAAGGTAACAAGTTCATTTTTCGTGCTTATAGCCTTAGGAAAAGCAATCCGGAAAAAACAGTTCAGAATAGCTGCTGATGCTTGAAAGCTGTTGCATTTAGTATGCCAATCCCATTGTGGCTTGGATTCAGATGTTTTCCTTGCATCAGTGTCCTAGATCATATTGCATGGCTCTGTCTATGCATTAAACCTCTGTAAGAAGTTTTGTTAGAATTATATAACAACTGAGGGATTAACCCCTATGTACTTTAAACAACAGGTTTTTTTCCCCCTCTGGCATGTATGTCTAGCAAATCATGAACACCTGACTGTTAGCAATAACAATAGCGTTGACCCAGTTTCTTTTGAATCCTCTACTACACCAACCAACTAAATCCAAGGTTTCTTGGCTTTACATGCAGAATGAAAACTGGGTTTGAATACAGTGAATATCAGTCTCATTTTGCTAACATTGGTGCAATCAGCATCAAAGTCCTGCCAGCAATGAATGCTGGGAAGACATGGACAGCATTTCTACTTCTACTCTGTGGTCTAGATTATGCTTGCCAAGATACCTCAGATACTCGTTTTTCATAATAAGTAATAAAAAAGAAAAAAAATTAGCGTGTTTATTTTTCTCTTTTCCTCGTTCTGTGAATTTTTTTTTAATTTATTTTACTATAAAACAAGGAGGCATTTGGCAAAGTCTATTAAAGAGAATGCATTTGAGAAAACACTACTGCCTTCCACTCTACACTTCATAAAAGGTGCCAAACATTTCATGAAATGTGAATATTATTCATAAATGCGGATAGCAAGAGATTCTCCTGAAAGTCACACTGAAACTGGCCAAATCATCATCAATTCAGTCACTTAAGGCATAGTTTTAGGATTATATTAGATACTCTCCACTGATGTAATTCGTTTTTTTTTCCATAATCTAACCTGATCCCTGAAGAAATAGAGACCAAATATTGACTGAAACATGTCCCAAGTTGTAGACAAAATGCTCCCAAATGCAGGATTACAGTGCTTCAGCTACATCAGTTTAATTAAGATGACTAAATGACTCACCACCTAAAAAGCCAAGAGGGACAACTTTAGAGACAGACAACATAAAATAGGTTTCTAATTCCGTGTCATGATTTCAGTTAACTCTGAGAAAAATTATGTGGTTTTTGAGAACACGCCAGGCTGACTGAGGCTCACAGGGGCCATAAAGGAAACCACAGACAGAACTTCAGATTGACTGGACATCAAGATGACAGGCTTAGCACAAAGCAAACTGAAAAGCTCTGAATGTTTGCCAGACATGCCTCTCACAAGTGCTGCATTTCTGCGCCCTGCATTATCCTTTGAAACTTCAGTGGAACACAAAAAAAAAAAGGCCAGGAAAAGCCATCACAGGCCTCAGGCACACATGCACTTCCTGGTCATAACAAACACAATATCGGGAAAACACGCAGTCTCTCTCTTTTTTTAGTTTTACTGATGTGATGAAGGTATTTGGAGTCCATGACAAGAGGGATCATCTCTTTCCCATAGCAAGAGCAGCATGACTTAGCTCAGCTGTTTGTGTAAGATGGTCTAGATTTAAAAAAAAACACCTTATGTCTTTGAAGATGACACCATCTGATATTGCATTTGGAGTACTAGTGGTTGCATCATTAAAAACACATGTGCATCAGGTTACAGTAGCAGGGGTGCGAGGACTGTTTTTACAGTATTACCACAACGGAGGTCAAAGTTCATCTTGCATGTGAGCCGTTGCATGTGCACAACTCTGAGGGCGAATAGGACAAGATTGAGATTTGCAAATCTTTTTAAAGGAAAGTTCAGTAAAAAAAAAATCCCTGTTTTGTAGATGATTTGTTTTAAGTGACAGCGTCTGGGCCCAAATGAGAAAACAACCCCCCTGAGGTGACAGCACGCTGGCACGACATTCTCAATAGACACGACTGATGTACGCTTGACTTATTTTACTGATGACGACATCGCGAGGAGATGAGTAAAACCGCACGGCGATTTTCACAAATGCAAGAGTTTGAAAACATTTCTGTGTAGTGGTGTTGTTGTGGCTGTCCTGGGAGAAACATGTCCTGTGTTTTTCACTCCTTTTTTAGGGGTCTGCAATTCCAGCTTCATCAACAGCATATGCAAGTTACAAAGACACAACCAGTGAAATGATTACTTCATGCACTGCGCCAGGGGTTTATGAGCTAATCCTTGGACTGTTATAAAAGCTGCGGAGGTCCAAACAATAGTTTTAGCCATCAGTGCTGCCTTTATGCTCATGTTTGTCACTAAGATATACATTTGAACATAATATGGTGCACATTAACCTATAAAGACCCAGTGTTAGTTTTCTGGCAGTTTGCAAATGAAATTTAGTTTTTATACAGAATTATATATATATATATAAGGGAAAAAAAACATGAATTTGAGATAATGTGGAGCAAATGAAACTATACTTGTTATACATCTCCTAAATATTTGTTGGATATGTGCCTATCAGTTAAAAAAAAACAAGAAATGTTGTCTCTATTCAACCTTTCTTAAGTGATTTATCCCTATGTATTATAATATGATCCTCTATATTTGTCATTGTAAATCATTTAACGCCCTATATTTAATCAAGACATTCATGAAAGCTCACTGAAAATTCAAAGGTTACAGATAACACTGAGGGGAAAAGTGACTTCTTCAGCAAGGATATGAATAACTAAACATGAACCCAGTGAGTCCATTCACTGTCATTGATCCAACTCAACTGGTGAATCAATGTTGTAGAAGATGACAGTGTTCCCACATGCACTACACAGACTCTGGACATCCAAATGGGTCATCTGATGGCCATGAGAAGATGACAAACTGTATTTTACACTAATTATTGAATGTATTGGTAGGATTAGTGAATCAAACAGGTATTGAACAGTTTAGATCAGGAGATGCTTTTGGTTGCCAGTGGCAGTTTGGGTCTTTATGGGTTAAAAGTGTTTTCCAAATAGGAAAAAAAAAGCCTCAAAAGTTGATGATCAGGTAGTGTGGATGAATGGATGTGTGGATTAGAGGAAATTTACAAAAAAAAAAAAAAAAAAAACCTTTCCAGTAACTTCAGTTTGGTCAGTTTGCTCCTTCATGTTAATCATAACAGCTTTATCTTTGGCACAGTATGGCAGCTGCAGTACTACACACTGTTAACCCCTAAAAAATGAAACCAGAGCACTTCTCATAGTGATGACTGGTGAAAAATAAAAGAAGGGAGGAGTCTGCAGACGTTTTTTTGTGTGTGTGAGTGTGTATGTGTGTTCAGAATGGGGGGAAGGGGGGTTAAACTGCATAATTACTCCCTGCGCCATGGCAACCATCACACTCACAGACTGAAGTGCGCGGTGATGGAACCCAGTCGAGGCTTAATTAATTTATTAATTGAGGAAAAGGAACACCTATTCACGGTCAATGAACACAAGTCAGCCAACACAATAACTGTGCCGACATGTGGGTAATCATTTGGTATGTGTGTCCAAGTGGGGCAAAACGGAGGCACAAAAGCGCAGTGGCGGCCGTGGCACTCGGCGGACAGTACAATAACTCCATAGGCTGACCAGTGCGCGAGGAATGTCTCGGAGGGGGATTAAAAAAAAAAAAAAGTGCTACATGACATGTTGTTAAAATATTTGGCTGCTCTTCAAGAATTGCGCGCAACCTGGGGGTGTTCTGCGGTACTCCCCGGGATAGGTATTCAGAGTTTGGAACCACACAGATGCGTAATGCTACAGTAAAACACCAACAGCGCACTGCGTTTAGTTACAAATAAAGAAGAAAACATAAACAAAAGGGTGTGGAGATTCAAAAAACGGAGCTGTGTCTTTCTAAACGGATACTTGTTAGTGTTCCTGACTCTGCGGTGGAGTTTATAATGAATGAGTGTTTTAAGTGAAAGATGTGCAGATGTGGTCCGTTAATAATACTTGTAAATCTCTGCATCAAACAGTTGGAGAAACGTAGTTAACGTCTTCAGTCCACGCGTTACACACATCCCCTCCAACTCTAAGTAAGAAGCATTACGGGTAAGTGTGTTTGTTGGCACTTCGTAAAGTTGTGAAATGTTCCCAACGTAACGCGGATTGGAAACAGAAGTGTGAATAACTGCGCTGAGAGGCTGTTTGTTGCACAAGTTACTCCTTTCATGTGGAAATCTGCGCGTAAGATGCTGTGATGAGTATACTTACATTCATCCGTTTCTCTCCTGTGTTTCAGAGAAGACAGGTTTAGTTTCCAGATATTCCAGATTCCTCTCAGTATTCCTCTATGAAGGTAAAGTCCAAAGTGGAAGTTAATTCCATTTCAGGAATTCAACAACTTGATCTTCTGCCAGTAGTTGTAGACGTCCCCTCCGTTACGCACAGATACTCTTGTGGTAAACTCCTTTCTTTCTTTTTCTTTCTTTTTTGTGTGTGCTTCTTTTCTATTTCTTGGAGCAGAATTGAAAACTAGACCTTGTGTAAACTTTTCTGCTGCCTTCCTCCAGTGGACGTTATCAACTTATCGGCATCCACTGTCTGTCTGGTCGCGGACACACACTGCTGCAGCACGCTGACTGAAACCAAACAGTGTGGAGCCGCGCGAGGGGCCTCCCTCTGCAAATCTAATTTATTTAACACGTGACGGAGCGCAACCTCCTGCTTCTCTGTGAGAGCTGCTGCTGTGGCTGCCACAAGGAGACACACTGACTGCGGAGATGGAAGCCAGGTTATTGCTGAACTTTGGTGCCACCATCCTATGCAAAGGGGAACTGAAAATCAGGAAAATGTTTGTTTAATTACACCTGTAAGGCAGTGATTCTCAACTGGTGGGTCGCAAACCAATAATGGGTCGCGAACCTGGTTTCAGTGGGTCTCTTATCCCTGCTCAGAAAAGTCATATGTGCGCATGAGTATTTATGACTTCTCCTACCTCATAATTATGACTTTCTTATCTCCTAATTATGATTTTTATGTCAGAATTATGACTTGACATGGGTATATTTAAGGGGGGGAAATAACTAAAAATGAAAATATATATATATAACCATGGTAAGACATCTGGCATAAAAGCCATAATTATGGGATTTAAAAAAAAAAAAAAAAGTCATAATTATCAGATAAAAAAAGTCATAATTAGAAGATAGAAAAGTCAAAATGAATATTAAAATTGGCAAAATTCTGATGAAAAAAATCATAATTATGAAGTAAAAAGATAAAATTATGTGATTCTGATTAGCCTATGCAAGTCCTAATTCTGAGATTTAAAAACAAAAAAAAAAGTCGGATTATCACGGGAAAAAAAGCCATAATTATGAGATTAAAAACTCATAATTATGAGAAAAGAAAGTCAAAATTATGAGATAAAATGTCAAAATTATGAGATAAAAAGTCACAATTATGATATGAAGTCAACATTTTGAGATAAAAAGTCATAATTTTAAGATAGAAAAGTCATAATTATAAGATAGAAAAGTCAAAATGAATACTAAAATTGACAAAATTCAGACAAAAATCATAATTATGAAGTAAAAAGATAAAATTGATGAAAAAGTCCTAATTCTGAGATTTAAAAATAAGTCAGATTATCAGGGAAAAAAAGCCATAATTATGAGATTAAAAAGTCATAATTATGAAATAAAATGACAAAATTATGAGATAAAAAGTTGAAATTCTGACATAAAAAGTCAGAATTATGATATGAAGTCAACATTTTGAGATAAAGTCATAATTAATATAGATAAAATGTCCAAATTCTGAGATAAACTGTCAAAATTATGCTTCTGAGTAACAACTCTGAGCAGGATGTACCTTGGCACAACACCGAGTGTGTTAAAAATGTTACTGAAATGTTCTGATTGTGTCAGGTTTATCATTAATACTAAAAGAAATGACTGAATGCACTTTTTAAAAAAAAATTATTGCATTTTTTTTTGTTTGTTTGTTTGTTTGTTTTTGTTAAAATGTACTTAATTTAACTCTTTAAGACCCGGTGCTACTTTTGTGTGAGTTACGTTGTAGAAGATGACAGTGTTTCCATGGTAACTACAGAGCCTCTGAACGTCCAAATGGGTCATATCTAATGACCATGAAAAGATGACAAACTGTATTTAACACCAACTATTTCAAAATATTTACATGTATTGATAGAATTAGTGGAATAATATATTAAACATTTTAGATCAGTAGGTTTTGGTCACTGGTGGCTGTTTGGGTCTTTATGGGTTAATATTAAGGTTGATATTACCCGCTTTAGCATCACCACATGGTGATGTCCATGGACTTTTCTATAGATGTATCTTCAATAGTTATGGAGCTAGATCCTGAAGAAAACCACCATTACAGAAATGTGGATTTGTTCATTTCTTTGTTAGCAGCATGTAATTCACATTTCGGTGGGTATGTTTCCAGTGTCAAGAATCTAATAAAATAGATTTTAAAAAAACACTCCATATTTCGGTATTATTAATATTTGGATTATTTATTTATTTATTTATTTATTTATTTATTTATTATTTATTTATTTATTTTATGTTATTTTATTTTTTTTGCTGCCACATGTTCAGGATGTTTAAATTGTTAGATGTTTTTCTAATAATATAACAATCAATAAAGATATGTTTTAAAAAAAATAGATAAAAAACAAACGCGGGAATAATATTGCGGGGTGTCAGTCACAATATGTGGGGGAACTGTGCTGCTTGGCGGAGGTTTGCACTCTCTGAGTGCTTTTCTAATTTTTATGTTGACTTCATGTATTTTGCTGAAAAAGTCATTTTTCTCTTCAGCTTTCTCTGTTTCGATGTATTAACCTTTGAATTAACCCCGAGCTTTTAAGAATATCTACATGATCAATCATTCAATATGAGAAAAAATATGAGTTTTGCTGAAAAATAAAAAACATAGAGGATAATATAATAATAATAAATGTTGAGGAATCATTGAAAAAACGTAGTTTGTGGGGAAAAAAGCACAAAAATACTGTTAGATCTTTAAAGGTTGTGTTGTTTGCCTTGAAGTACTCCATGGTGTATTGCACTAACTCTACTTTATTTATTCACTAGTGCTCTCTCTCTCTCTCTCTCTCTCTCTTTCTCTCTCTCTCTCTCACCGGTAGATCCCAATGTGCAAGTCACCACATGTGCTCATCCGTCCAATACTGCGAGAAAACATAAACAAACAACAGCAAAACATCATACGCCAAACTAGCTATCACATCGTAAGCATTTTCCTTCAGATGTTTGAAGTCAAGAATGCCTCCTGTGGGCATTTTTCATCTAATTCTAGGGGGGGGGAAAGACAATGCCTCTAACATTCCTTCACATCTTCTGTCTTTTTAACACTGCATGGGCTTCATATCCAGTCAAGCCCCTTGAGGAGTTCTGCTTTAAAAAAAACAAAAACATAATAGTGTTGCAGTCATAACCTTGCATCTTCTCGTGAGCCACTGGAAGCTCTGAAGCTCCACTTTCTTATCAGTTATTTTGGAAACTAGCATGTTGACCCTTGGGGATCCATAGGCTGTAGATGTGGTAGTTTTATATGCTGTTGTATATTTGTGCATTTGTCCAACAGTTACTGCCAAAGTGTTCTGACCATAGCAAAGTCATTGTAAGGCTGTTGTATTCCAAAATATCAGTCCTATCAATTTGCAGTTTTATTTTGCAGTTTTTTATAGTTAGTCGGATCCTTGACCAAAAATACATAAATATGCCAAACTGCACGGGTCAGCTCTTTCTGGATTTTGTGTGAATCCCAGACACACACACACACACACACACTCACACACACACAAAGGCCACTATGATTGTATAATTTTGAGACAGTTTGTTACTTGCTGTTTCTGTTAAGTTGGGGTTACCTTCAACAATAACAAGAAAACAAAACCAAAAAGGGCACTTCTTCCTCTAGTACTTGATGGCAGTGCCTGTGGCCAAACAAACTTGAAGCACTTTTTGCACTTACAAAGAGTTTTTTCCAAGTCAAGTCTAACTTCTTACTTGTATTGTACATCGCTTTGGACAAAAGCGTCTGCTAAATGAAATTGTAGAATTGAATAATATAGATGCTGGGATGCCACTATACCAATTGTGGACCCTGAGGAAAGTAAATATTATCAATCAATCAATCAAACTTTATTTATATAGCACTTTTCATACAAAAGTGCAACTCAAAGTGCTTTTTATATTATATTATAGGCTCTTCAGAAAATAAATACTCTATAAATGTGGCGTAGGAGGAGCTGGGGGGTATGTATGTTGTTTAGGGACCAGTTGTATAGGGGTGAGTTTAATAAATGACATAATAACCGCAACTGGTGTCAAACCAAAACTAAAACTTAACCTCCAACTTCTCTCTTTTACTTAGAAAATTTTTTCACAACTTCTGACCCTTATCCACCGGACCCCCTGGAAAAGCTAGGCCCTATGAATTTGTCATGTTTACCCCCCCTTTATGGCACACCAGTATATATGCGTAGATTGTAGTTGACACAGACATTAAGAAAACATCTTAGAAAAAAAAACTTTTAACCAGAATTCAGTCCTGAAGTCGGACACATTTTTAACTATGACATCTTTAAAAAAAAAAAAAAAAAACATGACAGATATGAGTCTTTCAGGTTTTCATAATGTAGAAAAAAATACTAACGAAAAAAAAAAAAAAGCTTGGGTTAATGTCATCCCAGCGACTGTTCAGAGTTTTTACTGGCTAAACCTTTTTCCACCCAAGCGACTTTGTTACATCTTCCCACTCTTAGAACTGCTATATCACCAAGTGGAATGAGTTTCAGAGCTGGCAGCTACTCATTATTACTGTGGCAGCAGAGCACAGGAGGCCAGCACGAAACAGGTTCACACAGCGCACACGCAAATCTACACCAGTATTAACACACACCTACACAAACACACACACAGACACGCAAATGGCACTTTCTCTCGGCCAAAAAAGCCTGAAGCTACATCTTCTAAAGGTACGAACATCCATGTCATCTGCACTAACTGTCATTTATATCTTTTAATATAATGTCATTCTAATGAAACTTGAAAAAACCACACAAAAAAACATATTTTTTTACTCACTGGTGTTCTTTTAGAATATGTGTATATGGTAAGATGAAACACAAACTGGATTTATGTGTATGGACAACAACAAGATAAAGATATGGAGTCATAAAATATATCTAATAAGCCCCCGTGTATGCAGAACCAGACTTTGTTTTTGTTTTTATTCCAAGATATCTCACATCTGTTTCATCTTATCCAGTTATAGCGTACACTTACTCACTGTCATTGCGTGTTTCAATAAACAAAAGAATGATAAATCTGTTGCCTTATCAAGATGCACGTGTATTGCAAATTACTTTTGCTTGTTAATTTTGTGCCTGTTCAGAAAATGCTGTCAATGCTGCCCGTTGACAAGACAATGGATGGAAAAATATCCTGCTGCTTTATGCTAATCAGTGTCTTGACAGCAGTGTTCAATCTGACTATGATAAATGTACAAATGTCAGCAGATATGAGGTTTATTTATTGTTTTGAAAGATTGCTTTGAATATATTAGGTATCATTAATAATTCACTCTAAGCATTACAGGCTCAGACATCTGTTGTGCCCTTCAATCTTATATAGATGCATGACTTCAGCTAAAATCATTACACGTCTTAATAAGGAATAATTTACTAAAGACATAAAAGTCCTCTGCTACTTTTATGGCAGTTCCTAAGTGGGTTTCTCTCTCTTTTTAACCTTTCATAAGTGATTTATCACTATTTGTTATGATATTATCCTCTGTATTTTAATTTTTTTTTTTTGGGTGAAAATCAGTTATTTTCCTGGTTTTAATTTACTTATCATGTAAGCGTTCATTAAATCTCAGATTAAAATTGAGGGTTATCATATTAAAAACAGACAAGTGACTTTTTCACCAAACATAATCATCTCTGTCCACTGTTATTATTTAACTACATGAATTTTATTGGTGGGTCAATGTTATAGAAGAGGACAGTGTTTCCATGGTAACTACAGAGCCTCTGACTATCCAAATGGGTCAGATGACCATGTAAAAGTACCAACCAACCAAGCAGCACTGTTCCCCCACATATTGTGACTGACACTCCGCAATATTACTCCCACTTTTGTTTTGTTTTTAATCTATTTTATTAGATTCTTGACACTGTAAACATACCCACAGAAATGTGAATTACATGCTGCTAACAAAGA
>JAPSES010000144.1:9106034-9124789 GCA_029822895.1 Maxillicosta whitleyi
AATTTCAAAGTGATCCAGAATCCAGGATTTCTTCCGGATCACCCCCAAAAGTTGATCATTTCTTCCTTGTGCCATTGCCAACAAATCCTGAAAATTATATCAAAATCCATCCATAACTTTTTGAGTTATTTTGCTAAAACACAAACAGACAGACAGACAAACAAATGCCAGCAAAAACATAAGCTCCTTGGTGGAAGTAAAAACACACTGAACCTACAGTTCAGTCTAAACTGCCCTAGGAGTAAGAATACTGGGGGAAGTACAGAGCACTGAGTCCTATCGTCTGTTTGTGGTACTAAGGACCACTTTAGTCTGTTTATATAATTTACAATATTTAGTTTAATTAGCCTCTTCATTACTATTCACCTGGTGTCCCTTTAACCACGCCCATTTGGGGGAGTGGCTACTGTGTCAGCTGCAGCTGCCTGGGGCCCAATGATGACAGAATCCGAGGTGACTGGATAGACCTCCTCTCTCTCACCTGTCTCTTCAGATTAGTTGGACCCCCTCATGTGCCCCCACCCTACTGCATCATAACAGACTGGAACTACATCCATAAATGGACGTCCATCAGTCCTGGTGCATCTACATTCTGTCCATCCATGGGAGTGGATCTGTCCTTCACTGTGGTTCTCCTCAGGTTTTTCTTTTCCCACTAAGTTTTTTCCTTGAAGAGAATGAGGATTTAGGAGAAGGAGGGTGTGTGTGTGTGTGTGTGTGGGGGGGGGGGGGACGACAGGAGATTAATCCATTTCCTTCATCTACTGTTTATTTGACTGCTGCTTAATTCTGTAGAGCGCTGTGAGGCAACCTTGTTGTGATATAGGGCTGTACAAATAAAAAATAATAATAATAATAAAACACTGGCCATGAAAATTTGACAACTGCATTTTACACCAATTATTTCACAGTATTGATAGGTTTAGTGGAACAGAAGTTATTAAACATTTAGATCAGTAGATGCTTTTGGTTGCCAGTGGATGTCTGAATCTGGATCTTTATGGGTTAAATGCATATGTTTGGTGTCTTTTTTTACTACCAACTGCATGTGATACCTCATCCTTACTGATGTCTGGACTACTCCCTTGAGTCATAGGAGACCCTGACCCTGGAAAAAAAAAAACAAGGTGCTGTAATGGTGGATAAATCTGCAATTCTACTTTGAGGTTAGACGGTGTCCACATCACAAGGTTGTGGTCTGAGTAATTTTTCTGTCATGGCTATTTTGGTGACATTTGACCATGTGGGGGGACCCGCAGAGCTCGGGTCCCTCAGCTGTGTTGGAAGTCTATGAAAGAAATAATAAACTGTTCAAGTTTAATCAAGATCCAAATGAGTGACAGACCGCTCTGCACGAGAAATTCATATCAACAAGTAGAAAAATGCATCCAAACTGGTGCACACAATGAAATGACACAGTCTTTGAGGCATAACAGCATTAATATAGCTTTCTGTCATGGTCCAAGAGTCTGTAATTACTGTGCTGCCACAATATTAATACAGGAAACCGAGCAGGATTTGCTTGTTCCTCGGTTCCCATCCAAGTTAATTGAAATTACTATGATTACTATAATGATTACTATACTATAATTACTATAATAATAGTCTGTCTGCACCTGTATCTCAACATCAGCAGCACATTTAGACTTGAAAATTTCACCAAGTATAGGTCTTTTTGTGCTATATCCTTGTGTTTTCCAGGTTTGTTCACCACTGAAACAGGGAAACTTCAGACATACAGTACATATTTGTTATTTTCCTCAGAAATGAAGGCAAGTGATGTTCTGAAAAACATGACACACACGCTTCATGAGAACATCCATGAAAAGGATCCATTTCTTGGTGATCTGGAAGACAATCCAGAACTAAGAGCATATTTTTAAAGGGCTCATATTTATCTAAGCACACTTTTATTCATCTTTGGTTCATTTATTTGTGTATTTGGACCCTAATAGTTCCTAATAGTTTCCTTCGGGATCAATAAAGTATCTCTACTACAGTTTGACTTTGAACCCTCCAGCTGCTGCAAAATTATCTTTATATTCATTTTGGCAAAAATCCAGTCGAGTTCTACAATCTGTTTCAACTCCTTAATTTTTTTTTACATGTTATAACTAGTTAAGTCACAACGTTTGCACATGTAAGGTCAAGATCTCCCACGAATATTTCTCCAAGTTCGACATAATTGTTTATCCACAGCAGCTGTTGCAGTAAAAACTGAAAGTATGTCCAAACTTTGAGCAGATTGCCAAAAAATGTTCAGTTCTTGGTTGAACAGGATAGAGCAGCACAGCCAACAACCTGGAGGGGGTGGGGCCTGAAGTGGCTCATGTGCATTTAAAGGGCCAGTGCTCAAAACAACCTTTCTAGTGTCATTACTCAGAAATAGTGTTGAATATGGACCTGTGGAGTTGAATTATTGAAGAATTCAGACCCAAGAAGAACATTTACAGTTTATGTAGAGCATAGTGAAATGTTTTAAAATCCATAATTCCATTAAAAAAAAAAAAAAAAAAAAGCTAAATATCACTATAAGTCTAAATCCAACATATTTGATGGTGCTTCCTCATCTAATATTTATTCAGATTTGAGTTTACATCCATTGTTTAAATAACATGTCCTGAGATGGACTGGTGACATGTCCAGGGTGTACCCCATCTTCAGGCTCCACCACCCCCACCAACCTCACAGGGACTAAGCAGTTCAGCAAATCAGTTCACAACATGATAGAATTATTCAGCTTGGTGGTTATGATAAACAACAACAACAACAGAACTATATTGTTTGCTACAGGAACAAAAAGATCAGATATGACTAAATCAGACATGTCCATTCCAAATCTGAAATCAGTGATTTTCCAACACATCTTGGTTTATGTAAATATGTAGAAAAGAAAAATTTTGTAATCTTGCACTACAATACCTTTTATTTTCTATTAACCATCTGAAAATAGTATGTGCTAAATGATCAAATTTACATATCGCTATTAACATGAGGCCCAGTGAGGAATAAACCTCAACATATCATAAAATCACTTGGCCCTACTTTCTCTCTCTTCGTATCCCTACGCTGCCGCAAGATGACACTAGTCTACCTGTTTCACTGCTGGAAAAAAGTTGTTGACTAGTGCGCAGCAGTCAGCAGCATGACAGCGCACTGATAGGAAATGAGAGAAAGTAGGACCAAGTGATTAAATGCAAATAAATCACTCTTTTCAACACATGCTGTTTTTAGAAGAAAAACATTTTATTTTAGTGACCCCCGCAAAACTTGCCGGACTACTTTTGTTTTGACCAAAACTGGACGAAAACTGGGCTCACAGGACACTGTCAGGGGTAAGTCAGTGTGGATTTATTACACTGATGAGGGGATGAAACACAGATTCATGTGAAAAAAAAAATACACAACTATCCCTTTAATACCTGGTTTCCATCTCAGAAATATCTGGATGAAATCGTTCATGACTGACGTGAGAGAAAAATTCAAGGTCCATGTAAACGAATTGTGAGTTACGTTTTACAACTCACCTGATCAGAACTTTAAATTCACATGAATGAATGTTAACCTGTTATTTCTAAAGAACTGAGCCTCTAGAGGAATATTATACATGAGTTCTGCAGTCTGGTCTATCTTTCAGCTTTGCATTCCTTTGGACTGTACCACCTTTCTCTTTCACGTATTGAAAATCATCAGAATTTTAATCACTTAGAATTCATGTAAGTTCAGTTATGGTTTGATTGGTCAATGACAAGCTGATTTGTGTGTAAGTCAAAATCCTGACACGCTGCAAACATTCAGACTTCAGATTTAAACTCAGTGTTCAGAGTTTAGGCAGCGACTGGATGGTTTACACTGGAAGGTTGCCAGTTCGAACCCCAGGTGGGCCTTTATGCTATACATGCCTAGAAAGCCCGGATAAATACAGAGGGTTGTGTCAGGAAGGGCATCCAACGTAAAACCTGTGCCAAATCAATATTCAAATCTGATTTGCTGTGGCAACAAAAACCAAAAGAAGAAGAAGAAGTTCAGAGTTTAGGCAAAATCTGGAATTTTTCTCCTGAAAGAAGAATTATTACTAACCAGTGGGACCTAAAGAACCACAAAGTGTTGTGTTAATACTAATTGTTTCTATCTCTTTCTGCCATTATTTTAAAATAATAATAATAATAGGGCTGTCAAAATTAATGCATTAACCTGGATTAATCCATCATCATGATTAATCTGATAAAAAAAAATTCAACCCAATTAACCCTTCTGCAGCACAGAATGACTCTGAACGTCTCTGCTGATGCATTTGGGGCAGTTTGTCGAAATAGAGTTAGCGTCACGCATGAATAAATGGGCAGTTGATCTGGTAGTGACAGGCAGCAGAACCAGCCCATAAAGATGGAAGACACTAAACAGCACGTTGGCCCTCCGGATGGAAATATGAGGAGAAAAAAAAACAAGAACAATTGTTTCAAGTTGATTTTGATTAATCTAAATACTTTTTTAAAAATCATTTGACAGCGCTACCTTTTACAGTATATTGAGAGGTTGAATGTGCTGGTTTTGTTGAACTTTTGTTTCATTTTTCAGAGCATCCACCTCTGTTTTCATTCCTTCACCGTGCTAGATCAGTGGTGCATCTTTACATTGTTTCTCTTATCGATAACATCAGGTCCACCTTGCAGCTCTGGCACAACTCCACAAGAATGAAAGTACACATTACAAGTTTTTGCTGCCTTTGTGAGGTGGAATGTGTAAAATATTTGTAGGTAAAACCACAGCAGCGTTCGGGGGATCACCGTGTGCTTGAGCAGAGGCCTAATGTAGACTTTTATTGAGACAAAACACTATCCAGAAGCACTGGAGGACCATTTCCTCCAGATTGCTCTGCATTTGGGGAAATATGAGCTTTGGTTTGTTGAATGTTACTGCTAAAGGATGTGGATGGGAAACATCAGGAAGGTCTGCTTTGAAAGACCCGAATCTAGTTCTAGATTTTAAACTTTATATGTGTGTGTCCAGTTACTCAGACTGACACTCCTCTCCGAAGGATATTAAATATTGGGTACACAGGTGGTTTTCATTTGGTTAAGAGAAATTGTTGAGTACCAGCTCTTTGTCATCCACTGGTTAACTATGATGTAAAAGCACTTTTATGGATTTCTGTTTAGTGTTACTACTGCTTCCTGGCCTCAAAAATCGCAACAATAGATCTTTTATGCAGGGGAAAAAAGCTAAATTCTTTTCAAAACTCTTTTGTTAAGTGCAGTCAAGACCTTGAGATGTTTCTTCATTAAATGTTGAAAAAAAAAAAAATGTGAAGGTAAAAACCCAAGTACTTTTGTTTCATAAGACACTACACTAAACACTAAAAAAAAAAAAAAAAAAGAATTGTGCGGGTGTACATTTGTATTTCGAAATTAAATGACTCAAAGATCCTTCCAACAAAAAACAGAAAATATGCTTATTGATGACTTGATATAGTCCCTGAATCTTTCACATTCAAAACATTTTTAGTGGTGTTGACTCTACACCTTTTATTTTGATATAACTCAAAAGAAAGTCACATTAAGTCAAAAGATTACCGGTAATCACATTTTTTTTATGCATACAGTGTTGCAGTGTTACTCCAGGTCTGACACACAGAATCAAGGACAGTTTGTGTTGTTGAAAAATGATCATAGTGCACATTAAACTGTTACCTCTCATGTTGTGTTTTACAGCTTACAAAAGATGGATGAGATCCACTGCAAATGGGAGTAAAAGGTAAAGTCAATTTATTTGTATAGCACAATTCATACACGGGGCAATTCACAGTGTTTAGTCCATGTTGGAATGTATTGAAAGGGTTAAAATAAAACACTGTTAACATACTTTCTTCATCTGAATTTGGTGAGCTTTACTGCCAATGTGGAAAAAACTAATTTTTGCTAAAAAAAAAAAAAAAAAAAAAAAAGCCTTAAAAACCAACATATTCATTAATATGTTGTGCAAAGTGCTCACACTACATTTTCTGCTATGAATACACTCTGGGAAATAAGAAAACCACAGTGTTATGTACAAGTAAACAAGATGTAAACAAAGTCCATTAATAATTGATGGTTTCATATAGTGCTAAGGATGAATAACAATTATGATTGAGGTTAAGTGTTATGCTTAATCTTTTAATAACTGTATTCAATTCTCTATAAGTTCTACATAGTATGACTAGTCTCTATTCTTCAGATTCTAGAGGAACAAAGTTTAACATGTCCATAATAAAGTTTTTGACAAAAGTTTCCAGACAAGTACAAAAAAGGTACAAGTAAATCAATAAAATCCGCATCTTGCCATTCTGCCTTAAGTCACACAGAAAAAAAAAAAGATGAAGTTGACTACAGAACAACTCTTCTGAAAAGACCCACTGAGCCTGAGAATAATTCAGCATGTCAGTGAAAACATTTCTCTTTCTGGGGGATGCAGCTATAATGTGATTTGTGAATGAAACCCTGGGTGCTTCTGCTATTTAAAGAGAATAAATTGATTCCATTTCTAACCATAAGCTAAGTCTTTACGTCTACAGAAAACATACAAAAAAAATAAATGAATATTGTTTATCCATTGGATTTCCAGATCAGCTCCGGGCTCTTACGCTTACTCTTACTTATAACAATGACAATCACATCAGCAAAACCAAACCTTTTTGGGCTGTCGTCGGTGAATGCTTTCTAATTAATACACAATCAATCATACCGTCCAACGTGTCGTTTTCTTGCACGACCAAATTCCCGAGACATTGTAAGGAGTCTGATTCTGATGGAGATCACTTTTATTCTCAAGGAATGCATTCTGTTGTTGTGGAAAGGAATGCACAGCATTCAGAGGGCCTCGGAATTCCAAACCAGAACAATTAAATTGTTCAAGCAAATGTTTCTCTGAGGAAAGAAAAGGGAAAAAAATAGAGAGAAAAAGCCTCTAATCCCATTACTCCACACTTGACAATGCTGTCACTTGAGAAAGTTTAGACTCTGTTGACTTTACTCGGTCCATCATTTTGAAATGCACCATAGCAATAGGCCCTGGCACTGGAGTGAACAATCACTATCAGGGTCAGTACCGAGCACCTTGGGAGAATTCCTTCATCTCTTCACCATGACAGCCCTTCTGAATGCTAACTATGTCAGAACTGCATGTCCTGACCACACTGGCAGATCACAGCCAGCGTGACTAAAACGGAGCTCATTCAAAGCATCATACAGGAGCGACAGGATAAACTGAAATAATATATAACCGTGGAAACTATTTTCCTCTGCCATGAATCGTTTGCTGTGATCATTTTCTTTGGCAGATGCAAAGCTTTGGGTTGGCTCCACAGGAAACATAAATGACCCACACCCTCCTATCACCAGTAAATTATCATTCCTGTATTTATGGCAGTGGGACCAAATGTCACCTTATTTCACAGCGTCCCCCAACACTTGTCTATCAACATGAACGCGTTAATAATTATTAAAGGAGCTAAATCATGATCTGAAATTAAAAGGGTGTAAAAACGGGATAGTGAATCTCCATGTTAAACTCATTAATCAGGAATTTGTGAGGAAACAGACCTTCATTTAATAGGAAGGAAGGTGTCTCAGTTTGCTCCACATGAGTAATGGGTTGGCAAGCTTCCTGCCATGCTATTTAAAGCACGTTTTTGCTCAAAATACAGCAGGATTTATTTTAATTTAGTATTTTGTTGATGATTTCAAAGCCGTTCGTGTCAGGAAAGAATGTTGTTGTGCTTGTTATTTACAGTACGGGGAGTAAGGGATCAGATATTCCAGAACTTTACTGTCTATTTGTTTAAGACTCGCACGATCCAAGTGGTCATGAAAAAACTGCTGCATTGGCAATGAGAGCTGATAATGATAAGATTTATGTATATTGTGTTCTACACAAAATGCAGCTCGAACCATTATATACAGTATAAAGGGTAGTTTTACAGTGTTTTAAGTCTGACAATAATCAGGTACTCATTCGGTTGCTGAACCTTTGCTTTATTCTTTCATCAATTGTTCTGTTCGCAATATCTTTTCAATTCCTGTAATGGGTCTTTTGTCCTTTTTCTCATCAAAATAATATTCTGAAGTGTTTCTGAAACCCATTTAAAGTTCCTTAACTCGAACTTCTAAACTTTGAATCAATACAATCTCCGTGCCTTGTTGTTTCCATTTTCAGCTGTGGAGGAGGCATCCTAACACACTGAAGTCAGAACACTGTGACTTTATGTTATCTAACTTTGCTTCAGAATTATTAAAAAGGAAGAAATGTCAATAAAACTCTATCACTTGAAACCTTTACTAATTTAAGCATCGGTTTAGACATTATAATCACAATTACAGTTTTTAATGAAGAAAAAGCTGTTTATAACTTTTGCAACGTTTGATGGAGTTATACATTTGAGCAAGTCTATCTATCTACCTACCTACCTATCCATACATCATCCATCCATCCATCCATCCATCCAAATATAAAAGTAATCTCTGTTTTTTGATTGTGTGTGTTAATTAATTATCTTCTTCACAATGGATTTTTGCAAATAAACTTTATTTATGCTAAGGGGGAAATTCACTTTTCCACCAACTCAAGTAAACACAAAGAAAATAAAAGTAAAACTTAAGTAATCGACCAATCTCTCATCGACCTGTCCTCAGACTGAAGTGTTGTAGAGTTTCGTGGCAGTCTGATGAGGATGAACGCTTATCCAACACGTTCACTCCTGGTTCTTAATCAGCTCAATCATCCTCTGTTGCTGCTTCTCTGGATTCTCAGAATGTTAAAGAACATGATGCTTTTTCAACATGTTCTCCATATTATTCAATGGACATCTCTTAACCACAGTCTACAGTGACACTAGCTTTTCTCCAAAGTTATTTTTCACCAATTTGTTTAGCGATCGTGCATATTTTGTTTGATACTGCCTCCCCAGTAGACCACAGCTTAGAACACCATATTAGCCAACACCAAATGCTAACATTTGTACAATGTTAGAGAAGATGTCAAAAGGCTGGAGTCACCTGGAGAAAAATAACCTCAGCTTTAGGTAAATACATGGTAGAAACATGTTTTTGGACACCCCATGCATTTCTGATTTATTGCATTAAGTCACTGGACTGGAGGTATCATTCCATTCTGCAAATCCACCCACTCCCTTCTGCACATGCTCTGTTCTCATTCAGTGCATGACATGTTGAAACTGACAAGAATTTGGTTTTAATATTTTTTCTGGTTAATAATAAACAAAAATAAAATCACTAGCATTTATTTATGCCTGCCTGATGCAACCGCATCTTCTGAAACACATATTTTTATCAAAAATATTTCATGATAATATTTTTTTAGAAGGGGCAAGCCTTAAGTCAAAGTCAGCTTTATTGAGAAAGCTGAAACTCCAAGGCCTTATGATGCAAAATGAACCTAATAGGGTGGAAAAAATACATAAAATAGAATATAACTATAAACAGAACGTGACTATAAATACAGAATATAACATTAAACAGCAGGGGGTAGGAGACAATAAATAGACATTAAAGGTACAACAATGAAGTTAACAGATGATGTACTGGTAGACGACTTATTAATGTTATTGACTTGTGCAACATGTGCAATATGTAGTAAAGTGAAAGGAGGCTGGAGCAGCCCTGAGATCAGTAAAAGAAATATATTTTAAAAAGGAGATGATGTAAAATTTTAAGGGTGTCAGAAAAATGTTTTTCCACTACTGTACATGTTGTAGCAATAACACATTGAACTGATTTACAAAAATGTGAAGAGCCTGGCGTCCAAAGCCAGATCAGGGAGTTCCACTGTAATTCTCATTCATCTATTTGAGCAGAGACCTGAGCAGAAGCGTGGGATAAGAGGTCAAGTGTATCTGGCCATTTGTCTGAAGAAGTATGTACTGGAAATACCCATCTTCTTGGACAATTAAGCAAAGCCCATCACTCATCAGCTCCCGGTAGTGATGATGGAAAGCAACGGAAGCTGCTCAAACCTTTCAGCTTGGAGAGCTATATATATCCTCAGGGCTTTGTGGAGTCTCCACAGGCCGATAGGGGCCACATCTGACTCTGGGCTTGGATTCACTCATGTCTATTCAGCCCCTGGCCATCATAAATTTTCTGTGATTCATATTCCTTGAATCTCAAATGTGCATGACATTTTGACTTACGAACACAAATCATGAACAAGGCAGCAGGAAAGAAATTATTATGATATTCTGTATATTTTCATGACTTCACATGAGTGTGGAGGTTTGTAGCGTTTCAACATTTTAACATTAGATGAAAATGGGAGCAGAATATGTCTGGTATATTAAGTATTTGATCAAACAAATTGTAAAAATGAGCAGTGTGGGAACCGCAAACATCCCAGTCATCGTATATACAGTATATCCCATGCAAAATATTTACAAAGATAAGATTTACTGCAACGGAAAATATAGACTGGCATCTTGTCTGCTCTGACTGCGACAGTAAATACCATTTTTTATGTAAATATCGTAAAAATAAATTAATCTCCATAGGCCCCAGTGTCTCTGTTGTCCTTGGGGGCGAAGCTTTCAAATTATAGAGACTTATATTTTATTTCTGACAGGCTCGGCTGCTGAAAGTAGGGATTCTACCTCATATTTATGCTGTGAGAATCTCCAGAATAGCGGCATCAAAGAGAAAACAACACACCGCTTTAGCTATGTTCATCCTTTTTCTGAAGTCTGTGCAGCTGGTCAGTTGTGATCTATAACCTTAAATTGCACAAGTGTAACCTGCTATGGCATGCAACGCAGCCTGATGCGTAAAATACGTCTATCTTGGGGAACGTAATAAATGCTTGTCAGGAGTTCAGGAAAAAAGCTGAATGGTAAAGAAATAGAAATCCATAGGACAGTGAAGAAGAAGGATGGAGTATAAAGGTGATGTGGAGTAAATCCAGTATATAAATGGCCCAGGGGAAGATCCTACATCAGTATGTCATGTTTCAGTGTTAGTCATGCACAGATGTTTGTGAAGAAAGCCGCTACGATCCTGTCAAAGCCATATGTGCTTTTGGTTTTCACAAACACTATAATCAGTAGCACTCTATAAAACGGCGGCTGAGCCCATAACTAAAAATACACAGGCACGGTTTCACATCAGAAATTACAGATAAATATACTGGTATAATCATTTTAATGGTGAAAGAAATTATTTTATAACCTCAGATACAATAAATAACCACATCCCATGTTTGGTCTTTGAAGATTCGCTGAGGTTTTAAACCCCAATCCTCATCCTGAAGCACAAGGAGTCATTTTATTCTATGAGTCATCAGTTCAGGGACCTCGAGCCAATGCCTGTAGCCAAATAATTAACAAATGGTAAGGCTGTCGTAGGAGATAAAGTAGCTGTGTGATCAAAGTGGTATAAGAAGATCAAGATGGGAGACAGCCCGTGGCTTCTGTCGGTAACCTAAACCTGTTATCAGTGTAGAATCTTTGAGACAGAACCCTTTAAACAGTGATACGGGAACCTTTAAAATAACCCTTTCTATTCAATATAGCTTGACTCTTTAATAAACATGCAATTAAGCACAAAGGTCCATTTTTCAGTTTATTCATATGCATGCAAACTCCAGGCCACCGCTTCCACATACAATCATGCAAATCTCAAAAAAACACATCACTCTGAAATCAAGCGTCTGTAAAAATATCACTGAGTGTTGGTAGAGAAAATAAAAGAAATGAAGTACCCCTTCAGCTCAGACTTATTTTCTCTCCGGGGGGGAGGTTGGAGGTCCCGCAATACTCTCTTACTAATCAAAAGTTAAAGTGTTTGGTCTCCCCGGGGGGTTTCTTCCCTCCATTCTCTTTCTGGATTTAGATCGAGCTTCTTATTTAAAGGAGCCACTTCAAAGATTGGTTCACATTCAATCGACACCCTTTCTTAATTCAAGTGATTGGTTTATAATTAAAACATTATACTCTCACATGAAAGGCTTTGAGCAATGTGTCACTGTCAGTGGCTTTTGCACATTTGCATACCTGCCTCCACTGTCCAACACCTCCATTTGGAAAGAAGACCCGAGTTAGAATAAATCATTAAAAGGAAGACTAAAACTAGCAGTTGAAATCATTTCTTATCATTTTCTTTGCACCTTTCTTTGCCCTCCCTCCCTCCTTGTTGGATAATGACAGAATTCCTTCCATGCCACCACCTAATGTTTTGGCCCTGTAACACAAAGGCGAATATCTCTGGAAAAGGTGTGAGCATATCCAGGTTTGGAATGAATCTGGATACCCAGTGAGAAAACTCTTTCCATTACGAAAAAAGACCTGGAATCTGGGACCTGATGCTATTTTTTTAGTACCGCATCCACAAGGTTTTAAAATGTTGGAACCAATGCCAAAACGTGTTGTCTCGACACTGCAGACACTAACTGGTCAGACAGTTTTCTCTGTGACCACCGATTTACAAAAATCAGATGCAGAAGTAGACAGTGAATAGCGATCCATGAATCCACATGATGACAGAACAAAACTGCACTATGGTCGGTCACGTAGATTCAGTCTTTGGTGGTGGACGTAAAAATTCAGATGAGAAAACATGCAACGAGCGAGTTTTCAGCAACTCTCTGAGCAGAGGACACGGAAGTAACGTGTTGCATCAGAGTAACGAGTCAAGCAGAGTCATGTTATAGTGGTGGAGTCGTGTTGGAATACCAAGTACAGTTGAGTAGAGTAGAGCCGAGCCGAGTAGAGCTGGTACCACGTAGTGGAAACGAGGCATTATGTTTTCCCCTGAGGCCTCCTGTCAGCAGAATATGCCTGGAACACCTCCTGCACAAAACATACTGTTAATATACTGTTATTGCAACAACACATCATCAGTGATGTAAAATTAAGTTGTCTGACGATGTTCTGTTGTTGACTATTTGACTACTTGATGGGTCGACTTTAAACTCCACATGTCGACATTGAACTTGGAAATGTCGAGAATAAAGTTGATGTCCCATAAAGATTAAAGTCGACATCAAATTAAAATTTTATTCTCAGAATTTCGAGTTCAATGTCGACATGTCGAGTTTAAAGTCGACCCATCAAGATAAAAGTCGACATCCAATTTCAACTTTATTCTCGGAATTTCGACTTTGATGTCTACATGTTGACTTTAATCTCGTCGTATCCAAAAATATCTTCTCCTTCATGAATGGCCCTAATGTCCCGTCGTAAGATCTTCATCACAGGAGAATTAACCAACCTATGTACATCTAAAAATGGGCAGTTCGTAATATTTACTGATATCTAGTGGTGATGCTACAGACTGAATGAACTGAACTGAACATTTGTCTCTGATGGTGGCTGCAAAAAGTTTAAAGCCCTCGTTAAAGACAGTTTTTGTTCTGTTCATCTAGGGGTTTTTTTGTTAACTGGATCCTAACTACAAAAATAAGTGACAGTACCTTAAAGCTGGATTCCACCTACTGTAAAGCAGAAAAAAGAAAAAAACAAAATAGTCGAAACCTGGTGGTGGAACATGGTGAACCTGCTCCCCCTGTAAATACAAACAACTCATAAGGTTCTTATCGTGTCATTATGCACTATTAGATCCTATAAACGCCTCCAAATCTTACATACACTTTGTAGCTTCACTTTTTAATTCAGCTTTAGGCGTAATTTTCCTAACTTTGCTGTGTGCCAAAAAATAATGATGTCAAATCCTCAAAATAATAACAAAATAAAATTATAGTTATGCACTTGTAAAACTAATACATGAAAACCCAAAGTAGTTAGATGATCGAAATGCCTCCTCCAAGCAGGCCACAGCAATAATTTAGTTTGGGTAGCGTGGTGGCGTACTGGTTAGCACTTCCGCCATTTTCCATCTCCCATTCCCAGTTGGATCAAGGCCTCTCTGTGTTGAGTTTCCCTGTTCTGTCTGTGCTCTGGGCGTCCTGCGGATTCTGCAGTTTCCCCTGCCAGCGCAGACAAGTTTATGTAGGCTAATTCTACTTATAGTTTCCAAGACCGAGGTACTAATGATGGTAGTGAGTCCTTAACATGCTAATGCTAACTGCCGTGTGTATTCGAGTGGGCTGGGACAGTAACCCCAAAACGAAACTTTATCCTTTTTATTGTACTACTAAATAAAGATAATAACTAATGAAAGTTTCAACTCTGATAAGGGCCTTACAGTGTTGACAGCCTACATTCATACTTAGACACTGGTGTATTATGACATGCTGGCGTCCCCTGATACTGAAAGGCCATATGGCCACAGACATCGGTCCCACATTAAGCCTCTTTGAAGACCACGCATCAAGCACATGGAAGACAGACCGATGATGCAAGGACAGGAAAACGAGCACAGACATGGAAAGAATAAGGGACCATGTAAGTTCAAGACCAAAAACAAATACCTATCAAGGGCACTGATGTTATCGCAGCCCACAAATCTTATGAAAAAGCTCAAACACATGATGCTTACACTGCAGGGGAAAAGTTGAGGAAGAGATATACAGAGAGTTAAAGCCAATATAAACAGAAGATCTCTCCTTGATGTACTGAACAAAACCATTTCATTCATGGGTGGGGGGTGGAGGGTCATTGAAGGGTACCTTGCTAGACTTTGCTTCCGATATTGTGCTCGGCGAACCTGGCCAAAGATGTTGTTTTAATGGTGTGCAGAGAGAGGGAACAGAGAGAGACAGCAGAGGGAAAGAATAACAGGGTGTAATATCCACCAAAGTGTTTTTCTAATCACCACAGGGAGCCTGCAGCGGCGGAAGACTCTCTCATGACCATCTCATGTCTGGTATTAACATCATATCCAGTGCATTAATATGTCAGCTCTGCAATCACTCTATAGGTGTCTTCATGTCTATGTATCATTAACTTTACATGTCCACAGTGGATTCAAATGCATTAGAGTAATCTATGCAAGACTAGACTCTGACATGAAGTCACTCGCATTTATATGTTCTGTGTTAAGCAGATATGTTCTGTGTTATGGTGTGCAAAATCAATCACTGAATTCATTGTTTTCCCTGACAGACTATAATACAATTTCTAAATGCATGTTGGTTTATTTATAGAATATCCTCATGCACTCGTGTTTTTACTTTTGTTTCAGTCATATAAATGCTTCTTCCACACAAGCCACAGCAATAACCTACAGCAACAGCTGGAATTTGAAGTATCCTGAAGAACCTGTCCTGAAAGAAATAGAAAATTACTTAAACAAGCCTAAAATATAGGCAGCATATTTTGTGAAATGCAATAGGAGTGCCTATTATGTAAAACGTATGAGAAAGTTTTGCCAAGCTCTTGTCTCTATTTCATCAGTATAAGGTCAAAGTAGGTGATATTTAGTGGTCCACACTCTCCCATTTGGAAAAAAACAACATATTTGCACTGTTTTCCATAAGCATTTTTGTAAGAAGCGCTGTTTTCAATCAGTTTGCTGAATAGTGACAACCCACAAGCCGGTGGCATATCCCAAAGCACCAAACCCAATCTGGGTGCAGCACAAACAGTCTAAATTTAATAGGACTTCAGAAAACGTCCTACTTCTCCTTGTGGTGACTGACTGTGAGGAACAAAACCATCTGTACCTTACGTGAGATGATCTGCACATCTGGCCTGAGTCCTGATTGTTTCAGGGGTGTGGGCATGCACCAACAGCTGCAACCAACCACTCCCAGATGTTTCTGATAGGCCGAGTGTCTAACTGTTTGTTAGGCATTGGCTGATCTTTGATCCTTCAACAGTGTTGGCTGTAGTGTTATTGTGAGGAAGGCCTGAGAGGCTCTGAAAGGCACACAACGGAAGCACAGCAACCTCACAGAAGGCTCTGTGGTGCACTGTGGTGAAAACAGGCATGGTAAAGTGGCTTCAGCTGTGGAAAAGAACCATTTGGAAACCACCCAGTGTTTCTATCCAGACCCAGTTGCGCTACTGGCATCGTAATAGAGGAAGCGAATGCATAAGTATAGTATATGACCATGTGATTTACAGTTGCACTGAAAGGAAGAAGCTTGTTATCCTAAGTGTGCTTTTATGTTAAATGAATGGGAACCTCTGAAAGCTTGTAGCTAAAATACTAAAATTATAAAAACATCTACAGCAGCTTTGTATAAACTAATGTTTTGCTCAGTTTCTAGGCTGAAAGTTCAGGTCAATATGTCAACGGAGAATGATGTTTAACCTTCCAAAAAAATTGGGAGATATATTCCCTTCTACTACAAAGTAATAATACTTCACTACTGTACTCAAGTATAATTTTGGGAGAATTACTTTAAATTGTCGTTCACTACATTTCCTAACTCAATTGCATACTACTACTCGGATACATTTTTACTCATTCCAAAAAATATATTAAACGAAATTTGGTGTTTTCACTGCTGAGATTACCAGTGACTGCAACAAAGCATGGCGGATGTTGTGTAAGAGATTTATAAAAAAAAAAAAATTAAAAAAAAAAAAATATTGATTTATGATGATTTTATAGTAGTTTTCATGTGTGTGTACATTTTTGCCACGTAGGTAACAAGTGTTTGTGAATTTCAGGAGAACATAAGGCTTCAAGTCTGTGTTGGTAAGCATCAGAACAACCCTTTACTTGTACTTTTGCTTTCATTACTTGAGTACATTTCATTGTAGATTACTTGATGTACAGGAAATACTACAAACTGACAGACTTTAACTTGCGTAGTATTTCAGTTGGTGACTTGAACTTCTCCCAAAGCAATTTTTTTGGTAGAGTACCTGTACTTCTACTCAAGCGTAACTTTCCAATACTTTGTACAATGCTGCTACTGACACCATTATTCTGCTGAGCTACATGTGGCTAAAAACCTGCAAGAACCTCAACGTTTCTCCTACAATTGTACATACCAGTGATGAGACCAAACCAGTGATTGACTTTGTAAAGCTGACATTTTTTTTGACAGAGGTTATATTTTAGGAAGTGGTGCTTTCAAGCCAAAATGTCAAAAATAAACATGGTATTTATGGACAGGAAAAGCTGTGCCACTCCTGGTCCTGTTTCCATCCCGTACAACTCAATTGAGCTGCCAGAGCTTCAACAACAGGTCATTCTGAGGCAGCACATCTAAATTTCCATCAAGTATTTAGGCCAAGGTCATCAGTTTGAGATGTAGATACACAGCAGTTTAGGTCAAGTAACAGAGCAGTTGTAATGATTATTCGCCCAATGAAACATCTTATGTCGGACATCAGCCTCTTAGTGACTGTCCTGTATAT
The DNA here is from genome assembly GCA_029822895.1 of Maxillicosta whitleyi. Lineage (NCBI taxonomy): Eukaryota > Metazoa > Chordata > Actinopteri > Perciformes > Neosebastidae > Maxillicosta > Maxillicosta whitleyi. The sequence continues at coordinate 9,123,286 of JAPSES010000144.1, forward strand.
ACTGATGACTTCAGATTAGACTTCAGATCAGATAGAAAAACCTCTGGTCACCATCATATTGAAAAACTGAGCTCAACTGATCTGAATTCAGAGGGTTTTATTTTTACTCTGTAATCACTGATCTCCCATTGATTCCTCAGAGTGTTTGGATTTCATCAGCAAATCAAATGTGTCCACTAAAGTTAGTTAAACACATGAATACTAACATTTTGACTAAGTAACATCAAACTTTTATAAAATAATGATAACATATCACCCCAATTTGATTGGATTTCAAGTCATGAGGCATGAGTTACATTTTTATGCATACTATATATTATACAAAAAAGATCCTTTTTACTTATTTATTTATTTTTTACTTATTTTTAATCCTGATACTTCCAATCATTAATTCAATGTGGTCTTGCAATACTATATCCTAGCACCACGATCAAAGACATACTATAATCAACTCTGTCATGCCTCACAGACATTTATTGGCTTTAAAAAAAATTATGAACAACCATTACTGTGAATAAGATGCCAAAAAGGAGGCTATTTGGCCCAAATGTATGAGAACACCAATGCCAGGAAACATTAACCTTTTGTACGTCATCAGGAATATGACCGTATACACAGTTTTGGATTTTCTATGAGCAAAAGCTGCTCATCTACAATATTAAAGAATATAGGAATTCATTAATTCCACTTTGTTTGCACCAAGAGTGACATAGCAAGAAGTTGTTTAATTAAAGTCTGAAATGATGATCCTGAAGTCAGGATGCAATACGTCCATTTATAACAAAGCTGGATCAGCGTGTACTGTCTCAAAGGCGGAGACACATTTTCCCAAATTAGAATGTTTACACCAAAAATACGTTAAAAAGTAACTTTCAGTGGTTTCCACACCACAGACAGATGTGTTTTGTAGCATGCACAGCACTGAGCTGTAATAAGATCACCAGATTACAAGGATGCCACACAATAGCAGACTGTCGACAGGCCAAACTCCACAGAGAATCCTAAATAATTATATCTTAAAGACAGTTTTGCGTAGTTGAATTGAGACTTGTCAAACTGAGGCTGAGCACATGGCAACATATGCTGCAGAAAGGCGACAAATCAAAGAACAAATCTGAATGCAGACGCTTCCAGATGCACTGCATGGTGCAAGTGAGCCATTAACATCCATTCATACTCTCTCCTTGACATGTAAGAAAATGTTGAGCTGACCCAGATGATTTGGAGTTTCGATGAAAATGACATCAGTAAAAGATTCAAGAATTTTATTTGCCCTTTGTGCATAACACATAGGAACTTCATGTGCGGTTGCTCCCAGGATCAGTAAAACACAACCATAAAATTCTATAAGAGCTAAAAAGGTGTGCACATACAGACAACAGATAACATAAAACCTTAAACAAACAGCCTATGAGAACTATGCTGCAAACAAAGAAATGAACAAATCCACATTTCTGTAATGGTGGTTTTCTTCAGGATCTAGCTCCATAACTATTGAAGATAC
>JAPSES010000144.1:9144652-9165534 GCA_029822895.1 Maxillicosta whitleyi
TCTGAATATGTTCCGTTAACATACCAGGCACGTTCTCAGTTGGTTGTTTATGCGTCATGTAACGTTAGCATACCGTAGACTTATTCAGCCTGTTGTTCTCTATTCTATTTTTATCTATAATTGACTTTCAACATGATATGTCTGTTCTTGGTGTTGGATTTTATCAAATACATTTAACCAAAAATGCAACTTATACTCCAGTGCGACTTATATATGTGTTTTATGGCTGGAACGACTTATAATCCAGAAAATACGATACTTGCTTAAATAGGTGTAGAATGGTTAAGCTATCCTCAGCCTATTGCAGGGCTGTAAATGCATTATAGGTGTTGGAAATTAACTTTTTTTTTTTTTTTAAGTATTGAACTGAAAATAATAAATATCTGAATCCTTGAGCGTCAAATTCTTGAACCTGGAGTCAAACTCTGAGCTAATCATATAAAATCAGGGCATATTAGATTTATTTTTTCTTTTATTTTCATTTGCATCATCAGCCACAACTTTCTGCCAATACTCTCACACCTTCTGATCGTGCCCAATGTGGAATTGTATTGCAGTCAATGGCTAGAGACAAGAAATGTTTTTTGATCCCCTATGAATTATTTATTATTTACTCTGATGATATTTTTCCATTTCAAAGAAAATACATGAATAGACAGACACAAAGGTGATTTAATTGGAGCAGTCTTTATGTTGTGTTCAGTCTGCAGACCTCTCTAGCCTTCAACATGACCCAACTGCAGTGATTTTCACGTCTTTTAAATACTTTTTTCACCTCGCTCTTTTAGATTGAGGGAAAATGTGTGAAGGAAGAGGCTGTTTTGGTGCCGGATATCGCATGTGTTGAGAGATGAAGGCCGTCTAGATGTTTCTGAACTATCTGTGCTGCAAATGGTGACTTTTTTGGCTTGTAAAATGATCATTTTCAACTCAAATGGCTTTGGAAAATGATTTATCTCATTAATTACTTTTGGGGTTTTTTTGGTGGAAGGTGCTGGTTTTTGGTTTTCTTTAGAAATAGTTAATAAAACATCCTCTCTGCTTTGAATAATTCCACCACTTCTGCATATTTTTACATCAGTATTATTACATCAGTACAGAGCGACTACATATCCTTGATAAACCAATGACATCATGTCAACTCCACCAGCACATTATATCATTACATCTTGTCAATAAGTATAAGAAATGCATGGAAATATCAATGTGATATCATGAATTACCCAAATGTACATGTCACTTTTAATCTGTTAATAATGTGTTCTCTGTATTTATTATAAGTAGTATTTTAAGGTATTAAATGCAGATTTGGAAATGTAAGACTTTTTAAGGAAACGCTGCTATAAGTTGCTGCAGTGTTTCCGTCAGCTGTACTGTCGACTATTATTCTACAGGATAGGTCCTGCTCAACGTCAGCCTTCTATATTAACAATTCCCTTAACGTCGAGCCACCTGCGCCTTCCATGACGGGTCAGCTGGGTCACACACAGCAGCTGCCCTCTGACACATGAAAACAACTCTTCAGCAAACATATGTTTATTAATGAAGCTCTCGTGCACCTGCTCAACTGCGATTATCGACTTTGTATTGATTTGTCCATATTAGCCGGAGTTGCTGTTCTGTTGGAAACTGTATTAATACTGGTCTTCTAATTAACTCAGACCAAACTTCACATTCTGCAGCTATTTTGGAATAAGACCAGTTGAATCTTGGCTGACTGGGCTGAATTCTGACTGGCCCGCTGCTTCGTGATAATTCCTATGCCATGCTTCGGCACAGACCTATTCAAGACAAGTCGAGCTTCTTTCATTATCACTGAAAGCTCCTTTTTCCAGCTGTTTGCTATTCAGGGTTTCTAGGGCTACAGATACAATTGAGGAAAAATACTTCTGGGTTCAAGACCGTCGTCAGTCTCAGTCTTTATGCGAGCTGCTAAATGAAGACCGGGGGAAGTACTGGGTTTGTTTGTCAACATCTTTTAATAAAACGCCTCCGACAGGCATCTGAGGATGCGATCTTTGCTGAAGCGAAATTTCCATTTGGCCTGGAAGAAACTTAAATGCAGCTGAACGCACTTGGGAGAACAAAATGAGTCATGAGAACGGGAGATGGCAGTTCGGTGCATGTGTTTGCACTGAAGTCTATAACTATATATCAGTATTTTGGTGGGGAAATGTGAGCTGAAACTTAAGTCTTCGAGTGTCACACAAACACACACACACTTCTTCGCTTCATAGCTACCTATGTTATTATCTCTGGAGACTGGGGTGTTCAGATTACAGGGTTTTGTGTTGGAGCTTGTAACTAGTTGGCCCAGTGCATTCTTGCCTTTCAGCAGCGTAGTTAAGGTAAAGGACATGGATGAGTGAAAACAACACTCTTTGCAGTTCTTCTCCGTATCCTGTTTTGCTTTAGTTTGATTTGTCGGGTAATATGGTTAACTAACATCCAGGATTTTCACATCAGTCTGGTATGTTCGGTATATTTTCCTATAGAGAGGAATGTGTGGCCAGGTGTTTCGCTCACTCACCAGACTGTATTTAGTTTTTAAAGTCATATTTTGGCCACAAGGAAAGAATTTTCATTGTTTCCCCAAAAGATACAAGCATCTTGACATTCTTGTCCGCGGGGATCTGAAGGATGAGCAGGTGAAGGTTTCAACATTTTCTCTCCCTTGTTCCTGTTCCAGCAGGCCCAAGTATTTGTCAAATATAAGCTGGGCTTTTAAGTGGTCTTTAATAACAAAAGGACCTTAAATCTACCTGTCACATATTTCAGTAATGACAAAATCCCAGGCACACAGGGAGGGAAAAAAAAATGAACCTCACTCTCCCAAAACAGTGTCGGATATCATTGATATTATTGGACAGTACAGTATTTCTACTTTTACCATGAATCAAAATCGGTGACATTTATGTTACAAGACTGTCATAGTGAGATTAAAGACACCACTTCGTACTGTGGATCCAGATTTTGTCCACAGGGGACAGATTGAAATATGGTCGATTTAATTATATGTGTGGAAATTCTTACATTAACTGTAGCTAATAATTTAAGGGAGTTATATGTAGAGTTTCTACTTTCAAATATTAAAAAAAGGTCTAAAATTATCATGAGTGTTTATGACAAAAGCACCAATCTACTACATTACAAATAATGCTCTGATTATATTCGCTGATAGTTTGTCAGAATTACGTGACCACTAGAGGGAGTAGTGAGTCGCTCTGCTGGTGTCCAATAGTGAAGAAATTTACCACCAGAGGGCCACAGAAAGTGGCCAGATGGGGTGAGAACCACTAAGAAACAACTTTTAGAGTCAAAGAAAGTGACAGTGATAAAAGCTAGAACCACTGGACACAGCTCTAAATGAAAGGAATGGAGTTTGATGGTGAAATGGCAGCGTTGCTTCTACACAGATGGGTTTGACTGAGGCTTCTGAATGTATAAAGTTATAAAGGAGAGACGACAGCTTTTGTTTATGGTTTGATTTGTTTCTTTGTTTAACACTCGAGCAGAAAAACTATTGATTGAATTCATACCAAATTAGGTTGATAGTAGTAATGCATGGAATATTGGGTAACCGAATATATTCGGCTGAGTATTGCAAAAAAACAAAAAAAGCCACATTCGGCCTTCAGTGGAGCGAGTTAAAAACAAGGCCAAATAATAGTGTGACGCAATGACGTAATCAGACGATGTGCAGTGGCGCCATGACCTCTCACTCTCGGTAAAATGTCGGCGGTGTGGAGATATTTTAAAGTGTTAGAGAAGAGAAGTGCAGTTTGCAATGAGTGTTCAACCAACCTATCTTTCTTCTGCAAAGACCTTTAGCGCCGCTGCTTTAATTAGTCATTTAAAAGCCACACATCCTGAACAGCATGAGTACGACAGAGAGACGGCTGCAGCAGCTAAAACCAAAGCTTCTTGTCCCAGGACGCCCACTCCGTCTGCAGCCGACACCTTTGAAAAAACAAAAAAGTTCGCAAAGGCCAGCGCCAAAGTAAACGGAATTACAACGAAGGTAATGGAGTTCATGGCTTTGGATGATCAACCATTTAGTGTTGTGGAATATTCAATAAAGATTTACTTTCTTTAATAAACATATCTAAAAATTTATTCTATGCTATTTATGCACTAATAAAAAAAAATAGTGAAAACTTAACCCCAATCGATATTCGGTATTCAGCCAAGGTTTTATATTAAATTCGGCTTCAGCCACAAATTTTAATTTTGGTGCATACCTAGTTTATAGGTTATCAGTGACCCCAAATGGATGTGAATACAGTCAAGTAGGTCAAAGTTCCTATTTTTCTATGAATTTTTACAATCTTTTTCTTTCCAATTTACTTATAATGAGCTAAATTTCATCTATAAAATGGCAATTTTGTTTCAATTTACTTGAAACTTGTCACATATATAGAAGCAACTGATACGCTGACATTAGCACGTGCATAGACATGATGACAACAGCTGGATTGATGCCAAAATAAGCCATAACATTTGGGAGGGGCGGGACTTGTTTTGCATTGCATCATTTGTTATGTGATATTTTTATCTTTCCAACTGACAGGTCTGCCCTCATTTGGATGATTTAGTACATATTTTTAGTGAAGCTATTGACAACACAAACCAAACACAAGTGAGTTGTGGTTTTACTGTGGCTGTTTTGCATCAGAGCTAAGCTAACTGTGCTATAATGTAAACTATCAGCTGATGTGTTTAGAATATTAATAATACATATAAACTCTTTAACATTAGATGATAGATTTTATGACCAGATTTTCATTTAAAAAGCCTGTGTACTTAATAGGCTATAATGTATTACAGTACTTGATTTGTAAAATAGCACCTTTTCGCCTTAAGATCACTGGATGACTGGGATTTTTATTAATGAGTTGTTTGCTCATTTAAAAGCTGCTTGATGCTTTTCCAGAGTCATGTAGTCTTTTTTTTAACAGGCTGCTTGTAGTGAATCGCTGTTTTTCAGACCACTCTTGTGTTGCTAATCTTAAATTCCAATAAAATATTCCTCTTTCTGATCTGTGGGTGGCTGGAGTCTCCTGTGGTTATGCATTTCATTAAGTGGTTGTAACAGATGAATTGTGTGGGGCTTGTGCTGTCCTGTGTTCTTCTGTGGCCCGCTGAAAATAGGAGGTGACCCACTTACCTGGGGCCTCGCTCTATCACACTGCCAAATTACCACCAGGTTTTTCCAGAGTAATTGCTTATTTCCATTTATTTACTTGTCTATGTGTAAGTGCAGTTGTGAGGATGAAAGACCGGAATACTAACTTTGCGGTGTGTGTGTTGGGAGGTATTTCCAGACAATCCCACATGGAGTTTCTGGGGATTTGGCTCCAGAACATCTTTTCCAGCACTGGCATTTTTTCCCCCCTCATGTATGAATAAAAAGCTGATGATGGATTCAGTGCACTAGGAACATCACACCTTTAAAAATGTCAGAGAATGGAGGGATTATCGCATTATATTCTGCTATTATGGCAACCCAAATGCAACAAAACGTCCAAAATTTGGACAAACATGCTACCATTTACAAAAGTATTTGTAAAAACACAGGTCCAGTCGGTAGGATATAGGAGGATCTAAATGAAGAAATGTGATTTAGCATTCACAACTATTTCCATTAGTGTACACCTATAGAAAATGAGTGATACTGTTACCTTTAGTCATTTATATTTGCAGGGGGACTGTTGTACCACTGTTTCTGGGAATTTCAGTTTATTTTTTTAATACATACCAGCTTCCATTAATTGCTAAGGTTACTATGTTCGGGTCTGGACCACAACCATTAAACCTTTAAGACTCAATGTTTTTTTTTTAAGCTGTCATATCATTAAGGTTATCAGTTGGTTGCAATCTGCATCTTCACCACTAGATAGAACTGAAACTCTTTTGTTTTTGTTTTTTTGTTTTTAGATCTGTAATGTTCAGAGATAATTTCATTGCGTATTCACGGTTTACTCTTAATTTTAAAGAGTTGCTGCTTTTTTTTTTTTCTCACTTTCACACATTAAATGGCCATCTGGTGCTGTTTTCATGTCCTCCGAGTGAATTTGTGCTGCAAAAATTCAAGGTCACTACACAATGGGTTACCTTAACTGCACTAACTGAGAAATCCACATCCTCCGCGACTTAAGCCACTTATCTCGGTTTGAAATGTACTAATTAATTTCTGACCAATTTCACATTGCGTTAACATTGAAACCACTGAGAACGGTAGCAAAACCCTGAGCTGAACCATAACTTATAAATAGCATAACACTTAACTGACTGTTCGAGCTGTCCAATGGATTTCTGTAGAGTTGTGAAGCCCTGTAGGCCTCAGAGCTCTGATTTAGGGCTAAAACGCACAAGGCATTTTTCTGTTCCTCCAGGGATGACATCTGCAAAGCCATTAAACTTTCACCTTCCTCATATGAAAAAATAAAGTGTACTCTGTGAGAAAGGGAACAACCAACCCTAGAAGTAGCCCTTGGTACAACGTCTGTACTAGCATTTAGAAAGCACGTTTACCCTCTAGTTTCCTGTAATGAGTGCAGTGGCATTTCACAATACTGCTCCTTGCCATTTTTGGGTTTGTTTTTTTTTTATTTATTTTTTTTTATACATTTCATTCAACCGGATTACATGAAACTAGCAATCGACTGCAGGGTACTGTGAAAAATAAATGGATTTCCATCAACATCAAACATTGTGCATTGCAGCACCACTGAGAGGTGATGAGTGAGCAGAATTAAGAGGCAAAAACGGAGCAACATAAGGTAGAAAAACGGGGTCAGCTCTGGTTTACGTAACGCCCCCCTTCGCAGTAGGACGGATGCATGCAGCAGCAGAAGGTTGGGCTCCCACTCATCTGTGTCAGCTACACACACACACACACACACACACCAAAACAAAACAAAAAAAAAAAAAAAACATGTAACACCCCCCAAAGGGTCTGTGCTAAAAACAAGGGGAACACGCATCGGGAAGAATAACAGCCACAATGTGGTTAGTGTCCCATATGTTGATGGTCCCAGGCACGAAACGGGACATTTATGGTGGACTGCCCAGCTCGGAGGCAGGTAGATGGAGTCCAAATGTGCACTACGGTCAAAACCTAAGAGTTCTTCATGTTTTCTGATGCAGGAATTTGTGCCTGAGAGCAGACAATGAGAAAAGCTACATGGATGGGTTGGTGTGTTTCACTTCAGCTGTGAATAACTCGTGCTCAGTCAGGCTGTCACCACGCTCATATTGTCATTACGTTCCCTCCACTTCACACAAGCTCCAGTACATGTTGAAAGAGGCTGAGTGGATCACTTCCCCTGTCAGTCTGTGTGCTGTTTATCTAGCTGGCGTGACCGAAACTAGCCTTTCTGCATGCGGGGAAGTGGGAAGTAAGGGAAATGTTATAAAACAATGTCAATTTGCACCTCCTCCACTGCTCTACTTTACTTTTTCTGATCAATTATTTATGGGTTTTGTAACCAGGTTACATTGAAATATACCTCATATATACATGCTTTCATTTTATACACAGATTGTGTGGTTTGTCTTATATCTGCTAAGTCTGTAAGTCTTCGAAGTGTCATTAATTTAAAAAGAAAAAAAAACTTGGCACAAGTAAAGAAAAGTTCACTGCAACAAATATCAGCAGGTCGAATATCCACATAAGGAACTAAGTTTGTATAAAAACTAGACAAGACATATTTAATGTTGTATATTACTTCCCTTCCATTTCAATAAATCTTCCCCATCTGTCTAAATATTTTAACAATTTATTTTTTGCAGTTTATCCTTCCATTTACTGTAGCTTTTAAAGTAATTTCTATTCCCAGAATCATTGTCAGTGACTATATTAAAAAAAAGGTTTTTCTTCAGAGCATAGTGAAGTTAATAATATAACATTACCCAACATAAAAAAAATCTAATTTAAAACTTAATTCCTTTGTTGGATTTATTGCATTCCTTACTAGGAACATCAATTCTTTAATCTTTTTATTAGTTTTAGTGCTGGATAACAAAAATGCATGTAACGATCACATGTACTATTATTGATTTTTTATTATTATTATTATTTTCTGAGCAAAATAATCTTCAGAGAAAGGAGAGGCTATTCAAGACGCACATTTTCAAAACCTCCATTAATTCAAATCAACCTTTTAACCAAAATACTACTATTAAGCGATGGATAAATGGCAGAATTCTGAGCTGTCCCCTCTTGTTTTTTTCAGAGCCTGGCCGTGCAGCCTGAAGATTCAGTGACAAACAAAATGCCAAGGAAATCATTACAAACCTTCAGGTGGGCAGCAGTATTCTGACATTTGATGACTTGTTTTATGACACATTACTCTCCTGTATTGACTCATGATTTACAATGTTTATACTCTCCTTTCAGCCTTTAAATCATGGGAAATGTGGAGAGCCAGAATGGAGACCATGCTCTCTATGGTAACGAACGTGGCTACTTGTCACGAAAGCACATGTCTCGATCTCTTCGCATCTCCAACAAGCAGTCAAGGCACCCTCGACATGCTTCATCAGGGAAAATAGAGCACAGGAACTCTGAAACTAGTACACGTTCAAGTAGCACCCCGAGTATCCCTCAATCTCTGGCTGATAGCGGACTGGAACCCTTCAATGAGACAAATATCCTGCCAGACTTCGGAAGCCCCATTTGGGTGGATCGCGTGGCCATGAACCTGCGGCCCATGTCCTTTCACAACGACCTGGCGAATGCTTCGGTGCACATGGAAAGAATGCGAATAACAATACCTGGCCCTACTGCGGAGGAGGTACAGGATGAGGACATGTACACAGGTGAGGTCAAGTATCTCCAGAAACCACGAGATGGCTCCAAAGACACGGTGGGTTTCAAGAAGAAGCGGTCGAAGTCTGCAGATATGTGGCGAGATGACAGCTTGGAGTTTTCCTTGTCAGACCTCAGCCAAGAGCAGCTGACCAGCACAGAGGAAATCATAGATGCAAACAACGAGAGGGACTTCACCGACTGCGAAGGCCATCTGCAGTCCAGCCCCACAGACTCTACCGACAGGGCGAACTCTCTGGATGAGCTGTATAGCCAAAAGAACCCTGCCCGCAGGCATACCCACAGCAGCTACTCCAAGTGGCACGACGCCAACAGGGCTATCAGAGAGGGCGAGGACGATAAGATGCTATCCCCCTCAGAGGAGGATGGGAACACCTACGGCGCATACACCCTTCCCTGCAGGCGTTCCCACTGCCTGTCCGAAGGCCTGAGTGGACACCAGGCTGCAATATGTGCCAGTATGCAAGGCAGGAGGGCACAGACTATCCAGGTAACACAGAAAGAAATGTCACATGTGACTCACTGAAGCCCAGTTCAGACCCAACATTCACAACACAATTAAATCATTAGAATCATTAGAATGTGGCAGTGAAAAATTAACATAACCTCTCATGTAGATCGGCTGCTGTCGACTTAAAAAGTCGGATCAGTCCCTACCTGCCATGCTGTCTCAGTAGTGTGTTCATCGGGTTATCACTTTTATACTACTTTAGGAATTCTTTGGAAAGTAGTAAAAAAAAGAAATTGGAGAAATTTTCAACCCTAATTTTTTCTGCTAATCCATCAATACTACCACTGTGTCACTAGCAAGTAATTGACTATCATTATCCTCCATTATTTGACTATATCTGGCTACAATAAAACCAAAAAGCTTGCAGTCAGACCAGAAGAACAGGGAGTGATTGCTGTGGAAACAATAGACCTCCTTATCTAGAGTGCTTGCGTTAGTGTAGACCAGTGGTTCTCAATCTTTTTCTGTCGGGCCCCCCTCACCCCAACTACATCGTAACAGTGAAGCAATTATAACATCAATATTGTAACAATATTTTTTGCTTTTCCTTGAATAATTTTGAATAACAATGCAAATAAACTCATCAGCATTGCACCCTGAGACAATATTTTTCCAAATAAAAATAAGAAATGTGCTATTATCTTCCAACTATGACAATAAAGTTCCTTTTTTTTTGTAGAACAACAAACACATTTTGGTAACAGATGAACATTTTAACAATATCAGTGGCTGCAATAAGCCCATTTACATTGTACATCTCAGAGCATTAAAGTGCAAACTGTGCAAAAACAGAAACATTGCACATTTTTCTTTTCTAGTACTTTGTCCATTCTCCAAACCTAAACTGTGTCATGATTTGTTTGTCATCCCTCAAATGAATCCAGAGTACTTAAACACTAAAACATTAGTTCCACCTGCTACGTGTTCACTCCACCCCACCCCCCAGTTTGAGAAACACTGGTGTAGACTGAGGGGTGTTCAGAACTTTACAGACCAGTGCATAAGCTTCATCCTTTTCCGTTACGTATCTGTGGTCTGAACCAGGTTTTAGATGGTTTAAATTTAAATAATTCACTGGAAGACTTTTTACCAATAAGCAAACACTGTATTCGTGCTTAGGTGATGCTTTTTCAAGTTGGTGAAATGTACGGGACCTGAAATGCTCAAGCTGTGTCAGGTCTTTTTTTTTTTTTTGCTTCTTTTCTGCAAAGACTATGAAAAGCCATGCAGAATCTTAATGTGGTCTGGTGGCATCATCAAGACAGTTTCCCTCATTCATTTTCCCCACATTGTACCCGAGCATTTCCTCTTCTGCATTCACCTCGCAGATAATAAGCTGCTGGAAAAGATTAAGTGTAAAAAAAAAAGGAAACCTTATGTTGGTAGAGCCATGTGTAGTTTCCTGATGAATCTGTTGTTTTCCTGAAAGAGGAGATTGCGATGATGAGGGAGCTTAAAGTCACTCCCCGTTGGAAATGCCTTGGCCTTTTGTTATGATAATGAGGGGGGGGCACTCTGGAAGAGTGTAACAGTAAAAACGTGTATGGTGGCCCTGTCACTGCGGGGCACCGTCGGCCCTTGTGAATAGAGCTCTGGAGCACATGATTGGGTCATGTGATTAGATGGAGATACCAAGCTTGGTGTACCCCCTTCATCTCCCCAGAGCCTTTGGCCATGTGGGTAGGAGAGGGCAGACCCTGCGGTGCCACAGGGAGGGCAGGCTGCACTAACACAGCAGACGCTTTGCTGTGAGTAATTAATTTTGAGCAGAACTGCAGGATTAAGCAACTCATGGCTCCTCGCTACGCCTCTGTAGTTTTTGCAATGCGTCTGATTTAGAAGGACGGTTCAATTCAGCGTTTCTGCAAGGATGCCGTACTTGTCAATCAGGGTAGGGGTTGTAGTTGTTTAGCTACTGATGAAGATATTGTTGCCATGCCGTCTCACCTGTCTTGTGCCTCTGCCGTGACGCAGGATGTCACAGCCGGCGAGGGCAGCGAGTATGACGATAGCGGCATCGATGGGGTGACCGTGGAGGCCGAGCACCAGTCCAGACGCTACAAGACCATGTCGGCATCCTTCTCTATGTGTTCGGCAGCTGGCCGAAGCATGTTTGCCGGAAGTGACAGTGGCAGCAGCAGCGGCGGAGGAACCAGTGAGGGCGTGCAGGGCGTCTACGAGAACTTTCGTCAGGAGTTAGAAATGAGCTCTTGCCAGACGGAGAGTTTGGAGGAAGCAAGCTCAGCCCTGAGCGATGAGCAAAGCACTATGAGCTCCGCCTACCAGTCTGACGCGTTACTCAATGTGGCCCAAGGCATGGTGCGTAAAGCTGGTAGGCTCGCAGTCAAGAACTTTCTTGTGCACAAGAAAAACAAGAAAGTAGAGTCTGCCACAAGACGCAAGTGGAAGAGTTACTGGGTTTTCCTCAAAGGTATGTTATCCCAGATGGTGTGCAAAACATTCACCCTAAATGACATCACATTTTCTCTTAACTTTTACAGCATGTCCTTGATAATGTTTACTTTTTTGATGCATACCAAAGTTTCTGCAGGATGATAAAAATCTAATCTCCTTCAAATAAATAAGGCTGCTATACATTAAAGTATTATACTAAATCTAATTATCACATTTTCTGCCATTTGACTTGGCTTCAGACCAGATTTGATGTTGGTGCCTTTTACAGATGTCATCCATGGTGCACTTCTTAATGTTGGCCACTGGAGTGCACAATTCAATTACTTGATCAGCTTTAGGTTTTGAAGAACAGTTTTCTATTTTTGTAGATACAGGTAAATAAGTCTATAAATGACTGCTTTATAAGACATGTTGTTTTGCTTTTTCAGGTTGCACTCTGTTCTTCTATGAGACTGACGATCGTTCAGGGATCGACAACAACAGTATTCCCAAGCATGCCATCTGGGTAGAAAACAGTATAGTCCAGGCTGTGCCAGAGCACCCCAAAAAGGACTTTGTGTTCTGCCTCAGCAACTCCCTGGGTGATGCGTTTCTTTTTCAGGTTAGAAAATGTTTAAAAAGTCATCTGGTGTGAAGTCTCTCATGGACAAACATTACCTTGACCTATATGTGTATTGTTTCCTGTTTGTTCTTTCTTGCACTGTGTAAAATTTTGGTCTGTTTTGTTTTTCTAATTCACGGTAATTGAATTCCGACAAAACAAAGCTTTTCATTTTAAATGTCACAGCTGGTTTGTTGTGTAGCCTCTGACCCTTCCTCCATTCCTCCCCACGCAGACCTGCAGCCAGACAGAGTTGGAGAACTGGATCACAGCCATCCACTCAGCATGTGCCACTGCGGTCGCCCGCCAGCACCACAGAGAGGACACGGTGCGGCTCCTCCGAGCTGAGATCAAGAAGCTGGAGCAGAAGATCGACATGGATGAGAAGATGAAGAAGATGGGAGACATGCAGCTGTCTGCCGTCACAGACACCAAGAAGAGGAAGACAATATTGGATCAAGTAGGTTTAAGGCTCATTTACATAAATGGGTAGGTCCATTTCTAATGTTGTCATGCATCACTGCCTTCATACTTCCATGTGTTCTGAACATTGGTATGAGAATCTCAATCAATCCACCAGAGGGCGCCACTCTTAATTACAATACTGGCCAAATACCACAAAGAAGAGCAAAGTTTTTTAAAAAGAAAGTCAATAATAACAAACAAAGCAACGACAGAGGAGGTTTTAATAATGTAGATACTAATGCTAATATTGAGAAGGGCAGTTGTTATAAATATGTCGGTAGTTTTTCATTAACTCACACACTCGCTCTTTCAAAGCCACTATTTATGGAAATGATTCTGTTCAACTCTCAAGACTGCCTCCACTGTTCCTGGTAGTACTGCTCCGTTTCATCCATCCAGGTATGAATCTGCAAAAACGGACGGAATTACACATTTAATGTACGCAGGGGGCGGACAGGCCGCTCTGTCTGCATCTTTAACTTTGAGCATAAACGAGCGTTGATGCTCACCCCTACTTCACTTCCAACCTTGATAAGAACTTCACCTAAAGATGGTTGGATTTTAGCATTACTTTAAAAAAAAAAAAAATTAAGATAATTTCCTTGCATAGAATTAAAGAGATGAGGCCAGATTCTGACTCTGACTCATCATTGTGAATTGTATTCTCGTGTAGGACGGCCTTCTTCGCCCACCAGGAGACTGGGAGAGTGTGTTTTTTATTGTAACATGTGTTGTAATATTGTATATGTAACTTTTGCTGCCTCTTGGCCAGGACTCCCTTGAAAAAGAGGTTTTTAATCTCAATGGGAGTTTCCTGGTTAAATAAAGGTTAATAATAATAATACAATTTAGTGTTTCTACTTAAAAATAAAATATCATTACAGTGTTATGAGTAAAGAACTCTGAAGTTATGACAAACACCAGTGTATTACTTTGTAGAGACATGAACTCAATTTGTTTACAGTAGTGGCTGGAGAATGTATGTGACCACTAGAGGGAGTAGTGAGTTACTCTGTGGGTCTCCATTGGTAAGAAAAATGAACACCACAGGGCCAGATGGGATGAGAAGCACTAAGAAACAACTTTTAGAATCAAAGAAAATCACTCTAACATAAAAACTAGAAGCACTGTTGTTTTTACCATTGGACACAGCTCTAAACGAAAACATTGGAGTTTGAAACTTAAATGGTAGTGTTTCCTCTACGCAGGTTAATGTAATTATGAAACTTACTAAGGTATAAAGTTATGGTAGGTTATTATCTTTGCTGATTGGCTGTTTGTTGATTATTTTTCAGGCTAAATTGTGCCAGCTCTGACCTTGTTTAGTGCAGGTATTGAAACCCCAAAAAAAAACATACAAGTGATTTTGTGTCTAAAAACCAGAGCTCAGCTAACAGAGCTATAACTACAACTGTTATTTTGACCAACTGTCAAAATAAGCATATGTGAGTTTTAGTTTGAAGAGGAAAAACTGATAAGATAATACATTTTGTTTATAAACAATACACTTTATACATTTTTTTTTTTTAGCAATACAGTCTGTGGATACATAGCATTAATTTGTTGGTAGTCCTAAATGTGTTCTACCTTGTGAGAGTTTGTAATGTCTATGGCCTAATCCCCATTCACCCCTTAGCCCTACCCCTTGCCATTGGTACTACCCCTTAAAATGGAGCTGCAAGGGGTAGTGGTCAAAATATTCCCCTATGAAATGGGACAACACTTTGTGACCCGTTAACATCATTAACGCCGCTATAAACAGATGTGAAAAGTTTGTTTGTGTAAATATTCACTATCAGCAGCTGTAAACGTCTCTGTTCCATGGGCTTTGTTCATCTTTCTATGTCTATCAACTATAAATCACAGAAATACGATCTATAACAAATTCAAACGGAATTAAAAGGTCGATCCAATAATTTAAGTTGTTTACAAGGAAGTACTTAAATTTGTGTGTTTCTTTCATCACTGCTGCACGTTGCGTCTGTGTTTTACTTCCGTCTCGTCAATGATCTAAACAGAATTATGTGAAACTCCTCCTACCGCTTTGTTCATAGTGTTGTCCTGGAAAATCTCAGTTTCGAAGCCTATACAGCCCTTCACCCCTGTCTAATTGAGAATCGGGACAACACTACCCCTTCACATGAACATGCAAAATGGAGGGTTAGGGGTAAGAGGTGAACTGGGATTCAGCCTATAATACTATACAGAACCCCTTTAAGTCTGTCATGGATCTTCCTTGTAACAAAAGTGAAACATTAAACATGCCCAATCCTTCAAATAAATAAAAAATCTTAATGTAGAATTTTAACAGTCACCCTAAATTGGCTTGAAATGTACTTGTCTTTCTTTCTAAGTACCACTCCTGTCACTGTTTCTCAGCAGTTCAAATTTTTCTGAGACTTGACAGTCGACCCATTTAAGAAACGTTCCCAAGTCAAAAGAAATTATACGTGAAAGCTGGTGCTTTGTTTTGAATTAGCAGAGCAGCAAGAGTTTTCAACTCAACAGCTCGTGCCATCTCCCCCTGCTGCTTTGTGACTTGTTAACGCAAATGGAATAGATGCGCTCTAAACTAAACTTCACTTTCAATATCCTCATCCCATCTGCTTAAATCCTAAAATGACAAGAGTTAATGAAAAGGAAAATGTGGTATGAGTGGACTGAGCAACAGATCCCCCCAGCATCATATGTTAGTGGCTTGTGATGCTACACACTGAGTCACACACATTCAGTTTTATTTATTGATTGATTCGAAGCTAGAAAGTGTTTGGTAACCTTGGATCATCCTAATATTCTCTTAATTAATTGCACAGCTCTTGTATTGTTTTTACAGGTTTGTTTACAGAGAACGGGAGATCAAATGGTCTTTGTTTGGTCAGTTAGGTAGGGCCCGGTTGGAGCGGTTCTGTTTGGCAGTGTCAGGTTTCACATTGTGCAGAGCTGAATAGATATAGGCCTGCTCCTTAGAAAGCTGAAACGCTCCCAGTCTGTATCTGCCAGCGGAATGTGCAGTATTGTTTCTTCCTCATCTCTGGGCTACTTGGCAGTGATACAGACCCCTCCACCACGGCGTTGGCCACCTCTTCCAAACACCAGTGCAGGACCGTGACTGAGGGGACGGCCCACTGAATAATCACAATGTCCTGCTCTACTGCCCCAGTAAACATCAAACCATTAACCATAGAGAACTCACGGTAGCAACACTTTGAGCGAACTGGTAACGGGGAAACATAGGCGATGCTCCATCTTGGTCAAGTTGGCGATTAACTGGATGCATTGTTGTGTCTCTTTCTTTGCAGATCTTCTTGTGGGAGCAGAATCTGGAGCAGTTTCACATGGATCTATTCCGCTTCAGGTGCTACCTTGCCAGCCTACAGGGAGGAGAGCTGCCCAACCCAAAACGCCTCCTGGCCTTCGCCTCGCGTCCGACCAAGCTGGCAATGGGCCGACTGGGTATATTCTCAGTCTCTTCCTTCCACGCACTGGTAAATATCACCGCCACTTGTACCTGAGGAACTCCTGTAAGATTATGAATTGTAAGTTCTCGATTGCAAAATGAATATACACAATAAACTCACTGCAAGACTGAGATTCAATAATCAAGAAAAACAAAAAAAATGAAATGGCAATCAATTTCTCCTCTCTCCCCCATGTTTCTATTTAAGAGATTAACAGAAAAAAAGGAACAAGAAATTAGAATGTCTTATGGTCAAGTTTTTATTGATTGATTGACATATTCTATGTAATTGATAGTAGAGATGTTCACAAGGCATTGTCCAAGTCGAGTCCTAGTACTCGAGTCCAGGTCAAGTCTCAAGTCTTTGTGCAAGTTAAGTACGACTGGAGTCCAAGTCTCAGACTCATGTCCTCATTGCTGATGAATAGAGTATTTACAGTCATGGAAAAACATATTAGATCATCAAAAGTCATAAAAAACAATGGTTATGCAATCAAGTACTAACTCCTGTGTGTGTCATGTGACTAAAACAGACAGAAAAGAAAACATGGAAAATGTAAAAGCACTGTTTTTATCAGTACAGTGACATAGATACTGATGTGAGAACTGAAGTGATTTAGGTTTTTATCAAGAAAACATGGAAAATGGATAGATATCGGCTCTGAAATTAAACTATTATGAGCTATTTTTGTTGTTATCATTATATTTGTCCAAATAAATGTACCTTTAGTTGCACCAGGCATTAAAATCACCAAGAAATTGAAGAAAAAAAGGGTGGTTTAGTAATTTTTTTCCCGTGACTGTATGTGTATTGTGTTCATTAAAAACATTTCCTTTAATCAGTGGGAATACACTGCTTAATGTTTGGGTCTCCGTTTGCAGCATCCCTGTAAAGGACCTATGCAGCTAACTGGGCTAACATGACTTAAGTCAGATTTCAGTCATAGTTTTAAGGACTTAAGACTTACTTGACTGATTCTGATGAAAGACTTGACTTTGATTTGTGGCGTTGTGTTCAGAAACATGGTGAGACCTTACTTGATTTCTGAAACATGATTGATTTCTAATGCAGTGTATTTAAAGTGATCGAAAATAAGATGCGTAGATATAATGAAGAATACAGTAGGTCTATTGGTAATAATATACTAACATTATCAGTAATGCCAATATTAATTCTAAGTCAACTGAAAAAGTAGTGGCACACTAATGATTTATTGCAATAATAAGAACTGCAATAGTGTAATATTATTATATACAGTAATGGTTATGAATTTCCATCCAAAACTGTTTTCAGCTCATGTTATTTCAGCTTTGAGGTAACGGTTTCTGTTTTTATGTACAGCTATAGGTTTACATTTTAACTTCAGTGTCACAATATTGTTTTTCTTTTATTTATTTAGATTTTTTGCACAATATAACACAGAATAAAACATCTGAGACAAGATATACAAAAGGAAATTAAAATATGCAACATATTATTATTATTATTGCAAATATTATACTATATCAATAGATACAATGCCAAATATTGTATTAAGCTGTGTATATGTGTGTGTATGGATGGATGGAGTCATTCTTTCCATCATGTGCACTTTTTTCAGTCTTTGCTTCCATTCCATTACAGTTGGGGATTTGCCACTTCCAATTTACGACGTTGTTTTTCAGGGGAAGCTTGTAACTGCTGTCTCAACTTTTCATATAGAATAGATCATCAGAAGTTTGTTTGACAAGACTCATCACTTGCTTTACCTGAAGACTAACATGATTGCACGGCTTTTAGTGCGATCTCAACTTGACTGACTTTATTTTCACTCCAGAATGTTGCACCTTTTATCGTGACTTATTAAAGGTTGACATAGTCTCACCTCTAACAGCTAACATTTACTTTTCAATACTTAACACCAATCATATCATCATTGCCCGTAACAGCCTTTCTACATATTTTGCAGATCCACTAAAACTTCTCATGCTGTGACATGGAGAACAGATTCCTTGGTAACCGGAGACAAACAACTAAATTTAAAATAACAAAACAGCCGGGCACAGCTAAGTATATTTAGAGACCCTCCTGGAATCGATTCAAGAAACTAAAATGTGAAGTGTCGAATGATATTTTCCAAGATGACTGCTATTTTGACGCCTGGGGTTTCACACAGGGCATTTGTTTGGCTGGATTCGGTGAAGTTTTAGCCTCCCACTGCTTCATCGACGTTATTCATCTCTACAGCTAAAAGCACTTGTAGTACAGGAAAACATCTATTTGATTTTTAAGAGTTTTTTTTTTTTTTTTTCTTGGATATTATTGATGCACTGTTTCCCCACACCACCGACGCAGGGCAGGTGGGTGTTGGAGCTGCAGTAGTAGAAAGCAGGGTGGGATGTCTAACAAAAGAGGCTCTCTTTACCAGCTCACACCTCCACTCTATCACTCGTACTCCATTTGTATCAGTACTATGTCCAAAAAGGGGGAAAGGTGACCGATAAAAGCAGGCATGCCTAGGTTAGAGTTTTTACACAGCGCTATTTTAACAAATAATTTGACATATTTATACAGTAAAACTTTAAACACCTGATATTTTTGTGTAAAAATGGACATGAGTTAAAATAAACAAAGCATATCATATTTTTGCTAGATACTCTGTTTAACAGCAGCGTATTATTGCAAAAATTGACGTGATATGACATGAAAGGGAGTGCCGTCGCCCAGGTTTCGTTTTGAGCATTGACGTGGTGTTATACGTTTTTGCAGGTGGCAGCTCGCACAGAAACTGGAGTACGACGGAGAACCCAGGCCATGTCCCGTTCCTGCAGCAAACGCAAGAGCAGGTTCTCCTCCCTCTGGGGTCTAGACACTACCTCAAAGAAAAAAACAAAAGCTCATCCCAGCATCAACCAGGTCTGGTTTTCTTTGCAATAGTAGCACAAATATTTATTTTTTCTCCCCCCACCCCCTTCAGGCATGTATTCTATTTGAGCCGTGATGATTGTGAGCACTGTTTGTCACTGCAGGTCTTTGCTGATGGCGAAGAGACGGTGAAAACGCCTGGAGATGGCATATACATTGATCCTACAAAGCAGCACACAGTAAGGAAAACATGAACTTTCTGCTTGCATGAATCTGACAAGAAACATAACGATCCTGCAACTCAGACTGTAGTCATGTGTGTCCTGATTAAGAAGCATAAGCCCAGAGGTTAGAACTAATATGGACATTTTCTTTCTTCATTTTGCTCACAAATAATGAGCTAAACTAACTGGAAAATGCAGCTATGAGTTTTACTAATGGTAGCAATTCAGATAGATTGCTGGATTAGTTTACATTAAAGAAGTTATATGTAATATTTTTTTACTTACAAATGTAAAAAAAAAAAAAAATACTGAATGTTTATAATAAAGAAGTCACAAAATGTCAATGTATTGGAAGGTAGAGATAGGAACTGAATGACGGGGCCTTTGACTAAAGTGAAAAGATGTGATGAGAACCGTTAAGAAACAACTTTTAGAGTCAAAGAAAGTGATAAAAGCTAAAACTACTGTTGTTGTTGTTTTCACCACTGGACACAGAAAAGTACAAGAATGGAGTTTGAAATGGCAGTGTTTTTTTTTCTACATGAATGAGTGTGATTAAGAGGTTTATGAAGTTATTGTGTGATCGTATTATCTTTGCCAGGTTGCTTTTTCTCAGTTCACACTAAGTATTGACAGTTCTGACCTTGTTTGGATGATTCAGTGCAGCTACTGATGACACAAACTTTACAGAAAATGGAGGTGATTTATGATTTTACTGTTTTAAAAATACAGCTAAGCTAACAGAGTTACAATGTAAACTATCAGCTGATGCAGAATATAAGACAATGTAATTTTGTCTCATTGTCAGAATAAGTGGCCATGAGCTTTAGTTTGAAAAAGAACACCTGATATCCTAATACAGATATGTGTAAACGATGAGCTTTATCGTTTATTGGCCCTATCCCAATTCACCCCTTAGCCCTACCCCTTGTAATGGAGCTGCAAGGGGTAGGGTTGAAACATTCTCCTATGAAATGGGACAACACTTCGCAACCTGGCGCGTCAACTGCGGACACAAACGCCGCTATTAACAGATGTGAAAACTTTGTTTCTAAAAGTATTCAACATACCGTCAGTAGCTGTAACCATCTCTATTCCATGGGCTTTGATCATGTTTTTACGGCTATCAACTGTAAACCACAGAAATATGATCTATAACGCATTGAAACGACATTAAACGGTTGATCCAATAATTACGTTGTTTACAAAGAAAGTACTTACATTTGTGTGTTTCTGTCTGTATGTTTTGGCTATATTTCCTTCAGTCTTGATAATGATACAAACAGAATTATGTGAAAGTCCTCCACACCTTCAGTCGTAATGTGGTCCAGAAAAATCTCTGTTTCGAGGCGTATACAGCCCTTTGTCTTAGCCCTTCCCCTTCTTTCTATTTCATGTAATGTATGTCTAATCATTTTATCTTGTACTTTTCTAATTTTATAACTCTGTGCAATAATTTTATAATGTATGTATAATCAGTTTATCTTGTACTTTTGTAATTTTATAATTCTGTGCAATCAAATCTTAATGT
>JAPSES010000144.1:9170567-9181087 GCA_029822895.1 Maxillicosta whitleyi
ATTGACCCCAATGTTAACGAAAATTTCAAAGTGATCCAGAATCCAGGATTTCTTCCGGATCACCCCCAAAAGTTATTGGGTTCTTCCTTGTGCCATTGCCAACAAATCCTGAAAATTTCATCAAAATCCGTCAATAACTTTTGAAGTTATGTTGCTAACTAACGAACGGACAAACAAACAAACCCAGGCGAAAACATAACCTCCTTGGCAGAGGTAATAAAAACTCAAAGGCACATGTCCAATAAAAACTTAAATTAACCAAAATTCATGCATTAATAAAAATTAAACCAAAACAAATTATGAAAACTTCAGAAAACAACAAAACCTGAAAAGTCTTAAAATTTTTTTTTTTTTACCTCAAGTCATTTGTTAAACCACCTGTTAATTAAAGCTGCAAATGAGATGGATTATTATTAGCACACCTTTGGAATGGAATCGGAGCTGATGATCTTCCTCTTTTCTAGGTCTGAATGCAGGGGATGAGATCCTTCAGCTGAACGGAAAAGACTCTCACAGTCTGAACTTCTCTGATATGAAGGCGGCTTTCTCCCAGGCTTCACTGGCTTTGACCGTCAACACGTTGCCTTCGGTGGACCGCCGCCAGCTCTGCTACCTTCCTCCACGGCGCTCGGATGCAGAGGAAGATCTTTACACGGACATCTTCTCCCAGAGTCAAGGTGACTCGACTGATACAGTGCGATTAGTTCGATGATTACTTGCTCAAGACTGACGCACTCATTTAAAACGACATTAGAAAAACTTTCACGACTCCAATTAGGCCGACGTTATTATACGCTGTGATTTATCCTTTTTGTGATGAAGATTTGCCAGTGTCCTCGGTGACATTAGTTCAACATTAGTCTGTTAATTATTGAGGTTAGAAAGCTTGCGGCAGTATATTGCAGCCCCACTTTTAGTTTGATAACGTCTGCATGTTTTACAAAAAAGCCATAAATCTTAATAGAAACGGACGACATATCTATTACGTTCGCTTTAACTCCCCAGGTGTCATATTCTTCACTGTGCTTATTAAAAATTCATGTTTAAGGGTAAAAAAGCAACATGTGGTTTTCTTTTTTTCGTTTCTGTCTCAGAGGAGATCTTGGATGATGGCGTAGGACTGTTTCTGGAAAGTTCAGGAGACAGCTTGGATGACGACTCAGAAATCTTCAGCGAGGTCGACGAGTGCAGAAAGGTAAGAGCACCCCCATTTCTCTCTCCTTTTTTTTTTTTTTTGGTGGCATCTGAGAAAAAGTGTGCCATCGCATGTTTCTGCAACCTCTTCCTTGATTCCCTCCTGCGACCTTGTCCTGCACAGCTTCTCCCTCAATACTTAACAGCATTTTGTTTCGCCACAGTTTGAAGCGCCATCTGTTACGGCCTTGTTTTTATGTTGTTTAAGAAAACAGAGCGGTGTCCGTATTTACATAATCCAGTTGTTAACCACATGCTCCTTGTTATAAATACGCATCAGGTTCTCATGTCATGACACCCAGCTGTTTTGATTGTCTCACACCATCATGAAAATCAAAGCGACGTAAATAACCCTATGTTGCTGAGACATGTTCATGTTAAAAACTCGCGTGTTGTTTTTGAATGTGATGGACGGGTCTTTGATTAGGCTTGCATTCTAATTTCTTGAGTATTGCTGGTGATTAGGCGGTGAATGGAGATCTATTTATAGCCCTTAAAAAGAACATACATTGAAACCAGAACCTCCCTCCATATAATACATGGATTCAAAAAGTTTGGGATATTTATCACATGGAGCACATCACATTTTCACTAAGGCTTCAGAAAACCACATTTACTAAAAGATGGGTAACTGTGCTACCTTTATTACTGCAATAATAACATTTATCAGTGATACAAAACGTCCTGTTGTATTTGAACATGCCGTCATCCTGTTTCTGACTAGGAGTTATACCTATAATGTTATATTCTGGAGTGGATATTATCTATTTATTTGTTGTGATTGTTACTATTTTCTCCAATTTCCATCCTATATCATTACATTACATAAAGGGCCTTGCCCAAGGGCCCACCTGGGATTCGAACTGGCAGCCTTCCACACCAAAGTCAGAGGTGTAAACCACTACGCCATCATATCACCTTTGAAAAAATACACATACAGGGGAGAAAAAGCAAAAGAAACGTATTGAACTGTATTTAAATGTATACATTGTATTGATAAAAAAGAAAATCTATTAGAGTAAAAAAAAAAAAAAGAACATGCGTGAATTACAAAAGAATATTCAGAGCAAGGCTGGCAGGAAATGACAAGCAACGCAGACTTGGACACAACTAAAGATATTTGTCTATTTTGATATCACATTGATGCAACTTCAAAGATGACTAATTTCTTGTAATGTCAAGTACAAAGGGAGCTTCCAATTTAATAATAAATAAATAAATTAGATGAAAGTAGAAATATCCTCAACTTTCTGCAACTGGCTGCCTTCAAAGGCCGACAGACTCTTGTCAATGAAATGTTGAATCAAAGGATGGGATCTTGTTGGAAGATGATCTAAAAACGCTTCCTCAGATGCTCAGTGTCGCCACACGCTCTAATCTGTGTACTGGTCACACCATGGCTCTTTTATGTCTTATCTTTTAATCCTGCCATTTAAGTCGTCCTTGTTAATGAGCGGCAATTACTCAAGCCTAGCAGCATCACCACGGAGGATGTAAAACAGAAAAAGAAATCTGGAGCTTTTAATTGTAGTGGGTTTTGTGGTGTTTCCTCATACTTACTGCTCTCTGAAGATGCATCATTAAGTTACAGGCTTCTGTTGACAGTGACCCAGAAAGAAATAAAGATGTGTGTTTTTGGATTTTTAATGATCTGGGTGTGTACCGTTAGGATATTCATGACAACAAAGTCAGAAAGGCTGCAACTTGAGCTTTTTGGCAATGCTTTCTCATCCTTCATTATATTGTATTTTGTGATTACAGCCCTAACAAACCCTATTACAGTTACAATGTCTTTGTACCTTCAATGTCTATAAACCTTGGAGAACCCTCCATTAACGTTCCTGATGTTGGATGCAACTTTACATATAAGCCAATGCATATGCTGTCTAATACCGTACCTTTTATTTGTTTAGTTTATTCGTTAGTAAGCCATGTTCAGTAGCATTAAATACTTTTTTTTAATCTATAGATAACTGTATAGTATATTTTGTTGTTGCCCATTGTAGTTGCCAATTTTCCTGGCAGTTCCATTACCACTACTTGCTCTAAAGCCATATTGGTGATGACTGTATAAACTACATTTGCCAATAAAACTGCCAAGTCATTCTTTGTATTATTAGTTTACAAGTTTTAACCCTAAACATTCAGAGCATCTATGTTTCTGAATCTGAATCGCTGAGTGCAACACATGTTTTGTTGCTGGTAAAAACTCCTGTTAGGGCCTTGCTAACGTTGATATCTCAATTCATTTGAGATAAAATCACACAAGGAAAAAATGCCGGCATTTGACCGAATTGCACCTTTTTCTTTAGCAGCATTCTCCTCTTGATATACATCTCTCCTCTAAATATACATATGTATAAGAAGCTTCTGTTATGAGACGCAGTAGAGCAGGTGAACTGGAACCAGGTCACATCTGACAGAATCTGATCAGCAATCTGTGATTACTGTCAATCATGTATTCAACCTCCTTACCTGTCTGGAAATGTCTGTGATTAGCTGGAAACCTACACCACTACAGTCTGTCCTCAGAAATTGCTTCATTTGCAATATGGTGGAAGGTAGTTATGGATTTTTTTTTTTTTACCTAGCGATGCTACAAAAACACTGCGGATTTAATCGAAGACATTTGAACTCGCACCCTTTTAAGATTCGATGCTATGAAAAAGTATAACATCTAGTTTTTTGGGGGGGTTTCTTTGACAGTAGTGCTGTCCTGTTCCACAACTTCCACTTGTATGTGTCCTTCCCCCATCACTCACCCTGAAATTCTTGAAAAGCTGCATTTTCTGTTCTACCACGACGTTGGTTTCTCAGCCAGCCCTCTTCGGCCACAACCTTGAGGATTTTTGTCCCTTTCTTCTCTGGTCTGTCCGGAGAATCAAGAAGCATTTACAGTGCTGCCAGAGTTTGGCCAGATCTTCACACTCACTCTGTGTGCCTGAGTTTTGCCAGCCTGTAGAGAGAGGGGGAGGGAGAGACAAGAGCAGAATATCAGTGACAGAAGTACAGCAGAGTCTGAAGGCGAAAAGAAGGGGAGCAGGGAGGCTGTGAGCACTGGTGGGCGGAGAGAAGGAGGGTGAGCAGCTTCACTCATCCTTCATCACAAGAACCACACCACACTTAGTTCTCCTCTAAAAAGAGACGGAGACAAAAAAAAAAGGGCTGGAAAGTGTTGGAAGACGCAGTGTAGGCTTGATTCTGTGCAAAGCCTGGAGTCTACGTCTATGGCACTTTGACTTGCGCTGGCCGACGGTCCACCTGCCATGTCCATCCTGAAGGGGAGCAAAAACAGGCAGCGTTCCACAGACTCCATCTATGACATGCTTCATCTGGTGAGAGCTCTTCGTCCTTTTAAATAGTGCTTTACGTGCTTAGTTCTTGGCTGCAGCTGTGATCAATATCCAGGTGTTGTCGTATTCTAGTGAGAGTAAAGCACCTTTCATTTTCTGTGTTTTATTTCACACCTCTTCTTGGCTGCTACAGACAGACAACAGGAAGCTGTGACTCACCACTGTGTCGCAGGCTTACCCCATAGTCAGCAGAGTGCACTGTAGTACACCAAAATACAATTGTTTTATTAGAGGACTTTACATGAACTGCACTGACAGCTGTTTCTGAAAGTGGCAGGTGTCTGTATTTACATGTCGAACTGTGATATATTTGTTTTTTGTCTGATCTTCCTGTTTTCGTGTGGACACACACTTCCTGCTACTCTAACATGCCTGCTTTCTTGATGTGAAAATTGTTTTAATCTCCATTTTATTTGCAGAGTAAATGCTGTTCTCTGGTATTGGACAAGTTTACCCATGACAGGCTCTCTTGTCTAGATAATTGATCTTTTATTGCGATATGAAAGGCTTTGGATGTTTGTTCAACCCTTCTGTTCTTACTGTTCCGTCTCTGTCATGACCGCCCGTACACCCAAAGTTGCAATACTGTTAATTAGCCTCGACTGTGAATCTAGGCTCTGTGAAGTCTCAGCAAGTCACAAACTGTCTTACTGGGCAAAGAGTGGTTTAGCACAGTTGATGCACATAATTGGCAGTACATTCACTAATGAACCAAAGTTTTAAATTATTTTTTATGCCCAAAAAGCTTTTTTTTTCCCACGCAAAGATTAAATATGCATATTTTTTACTTGTCACATTTACACAAGCAAAAATAACACTGCCAAATTTGTTCGCATTCCTCTCATCAGTTTAGAGGAACGACATCAGTGAAATTACATTCACAGACAGACATTCTCGCACTCCTATTCATCTGTTGATCTGAGAACTGCCTCCTTTTTAGGAACATTGTCAAGAGGAACAAATGGCTGTTCCGCCTTACATATAAATGCTTCTGTCTCATTAGATCATCATTTCCAATTTTGCAACTACATGAGACACACGACACCCAAATCTTGTTTTCTTTTAGTCTATCTCCTGCACTTGTGGTTTTCTGTTTTGTGTTTTTGCAAACTAGAAACAAATTGTGTGTTTGATTACTTCTGCATAATTACTATCTTGCATCAAAAACCAAACTCTTGGGTGTAGTCAGATTTGTAGATTGATGATAAAAGTTAGTAATTCAGTGCTTAATGAAATGATTCCATCTGAGAATGATAAGTTTTGTTTTTCTTCTCAGCAGTTGTGACATTTATTTGTCGTCATTTCCCAGAGGAGTTTGTAGGTGCAGCAAGATAAATTGCTTCTGTCTGGCCTATAAAAATCCTTATATTGCCAACTAGAAAGCTCTCTGGTGCATCAGGCACTCAGTGTTGTCTTCGTTTGTTAGTATCATGTTGGAATATACAGTTTGCTCCCTCTGACATCCCCATTTAATCTTTCTATGGATCATCTACTTTGGTGTGGGAAAAAAAAAACATTGTATAATGTTTTGTCTCGTAAATGCTGCCCTCATAAAATGAAAACGAGGGCACTATGGGTGAAAATAGTAGCCCTGCATGTGCTGTCTTTCAAGTGTTTGTGCTGATGCAAAAAGCAAGAATACCAATTGTTGTAAAGGCTGGTGAAGCCGTAGCCTGTTGCAAAACAAAAAGAAAGGACCTCTATTAGTTCTGACATGTAGATTGTTGCTGAGTGCAGACTATTTTTGTCCAAAATGATAGTCTAATGCACATCAGGAATGGTCTCCACGGCAACCCATACAGTATGTGGACAGATACTGTTGTGTGTATATTTTGATTCTGTGAAAGAGATGAATCATTACACTGAATTGCCAGTAGGAAGAAAACATTAGGGAATAGAGGGATGTGAGTGAAAGTGAGGGAGGTAGAGAGTCGTTGTTATGACAGACTGAAAATAGACCAAATTAGTGCAAATGATTTTTTTTAATAGCTCCCTCCGTCTCTTTCTAGGCTCATTCTCTGCACAGTCATGAATTTGTGCGCAGCAGTAGATGGAAAGTGACACTTCAGGTTTTGTTTTAATGGTGCTGATTTATCATTAGCCTTTTGGGACTGCACCTCTGGAGTCGCATACTTATTTTCCACCATGTTTTCTCCTCTCTCTCCTCTTGTTTTTGCAGAGTACGGAGCAGGTCGCTGCTTTCTGCCGCAGTCTCCATGACATGAATCCCACGGAGTGTGTGTCCTCTTCACCGAGCCCGGACTCGCCTTTCCCACCTCCCACAACTCTCCGACAGCTCTCTGATGCTGACAAGCTTCGCAAAGTCATCTGTGAACTTGTGGAGACCGAACGCACCTATGTCAAAGTCAGTATCGCTCTTCTTACTCGTAAGAGGCAGATGGTCTTTGTGCGTGTGTGTGTTCCACCTGTCCATTGATCTGTGTTTGTCTGCCTGAGCTTGTGGTAGCCATACACATTACCTATTCTACAGGACCGATCCATATTTATCTGTGTCCCAGGAGATCTAAGGGGACACAGCTGTGCCCTTGCCTGGATATTGCCTAATCTTTTTCTGCCCAGTATAAATGTGGCTCAGTGGAATAACTGGGTTAGAGACCGTATATAACAGGATAATGTCAGGGTGATCCAAAATGTTACGCTACATTTTCAGGCTGCCTACAATGTATACAGCCATTATATGAATCACATTGGACATGATAGAAGATACGTTGAAGGAACATTTAAAGGGGACAATTTTTGTTTAGTTTTTTTAATGGTGGACTTCACAGTTTGACCAAATTTGTTTGACAATCTAGTAGAGATATAGACGCCTTTTAAAGTTGGATTTCATAGATAATTTGTTGGTGTAATACAATTATTTATTACATCTTCTGTACCCCTTAAACACTGTCGACCACAAGCCTGTAACATCCATGTCCATCCAGTTTTTGGTTGCAACTGCTGCGTAAAGGATCAATGTGCAACATTTAATGACTATACAACTCGTATTCCTGTTGTTATTATTATATAATCAGCTGCAGAGTTCTTTAATATTTTCCATTTTCAAAATCTAATGTTGAAGATTTTATTCTCTGATGTTTTTTATGACGTGAATATAAACACCTAGTCATATATACGATGCTGATGAATGGTTTCCTGTGTTTACCGTTACTTTGCTAAATAATTGCTAGAAGGCTGTAGTTGTACTGTAGCTCATACAAACTAATTAACACCAAACCCCAGAGGATGTTCAAGGTGTGGAGTGGAGGTGTGAATCTTCAGTGGCACATTTGAGATGGCAGGATTTGATACAAGCAGTCAAATATATCTGAGCTGACTTTTTTATTTAGAGACAAACATAACATAAATGCATCGTTTGTGGCCTCAGTTAGGATTATAAATTATAATGTCTGTCATTAGGATGTCATTCTCAATCCAGAATTTTCATCATTTCTAGAGGCACAATAAAAAGGTCTGTAAAAAAAATGTATTTATTTAACTGTTTATTTAATTATTAAATGTGAATAGAATAAGGCTAATGGTCTAAAAACACAAATATCCCCATACTTATCCAGACTTGGAAATAACTAAAATAAAGTCCATACTCTGTAGGAAACTAAACCTGCAGCTTTAACTATGAATTTTAATATTTTCTGTAGCATTGAGCCTTTTCTTTACAAAGGGAGCAGTCCTCTTACAGTAAGCCCTCAATATTTCTACAGTAGCCAAGAGGTCATTTCATTTCAGTTTTGTGGTGAAGTGACTGTAATTGCAGGCTTTATAAGGTGCTAGAAAGCTGAAATATTTTCTTTTAAATAGTGCCAAGACAGTTAGGCATTATTCGGTTTGTAACAAGTATCTCCTGTTGCAGAGTTTGCATAAATGGTGGGATGAAGTGTTAAAAAAATGATAGAAGTTCACATTATTTGGTTTAGTCATGATTAATTCTTTATTAAGGTGGCATACAATTGTTAAATCAACAATAAGATAATACTAACAATATATTTGTATTTAAGTAGGTCAGTTTCTGTACTCTTGAACTATGAATTATTATTGTAGATTTTCTCCAGTTCAGCTAAGGCCTCTGCATTTAATTAGATTCCACCTCCCCATTGTAAATGAATGCAGATGCATCCATCCACTGTTGTTTTTGATCTTCCACAATCTATTTTTCCCCTGTCTCTGATTATTTCTACACCTTAATCACTACTTTAAGGACAATGCAAACCTTAAGTAAGGCAGTGTGCTTTTCTTCTACTCAATATCTTGGAAAACCCCAAATCAAACACACTTCATTCTTGTTTTGCAGGATCTCAATTGTCTCATTGGGAGATATTTAACCCCGTTGCAGAAAGAGACCTTCCTAACACAGGATGAGGTATGTCAAATGTTACCTGTGAGGCTGTGGGGGTTGATTTCTTTTTTTTTTTTTTTAAATGTCAATGCTGTTGAAATGTTCCTAGACAAGTGGGTTACATAAGCATGTGGAGAATAGCTGTGTACGAGGACAGGGGGGCTGATGAGAGCAATCCACAAAAGGGAAGATAATTTACCTTCGTGCATTATGAAACACCTTTGGTTATGTGACATTTTGATGACTAGCATTTAACACATTACATTAAGATACTGAGAAATATTATAGACTGTTGTAAGGTAATGAGAGAAGAGCTTCTGAGACTGACTCGCTGTTGATTTGCTTTCCAGCTGGATGTGTTATTTGGGAACTTGCCTGAAATGGTGGAGTTTCAGGTTGAATTTCTCAAAACCTTGGAAGACGGGACCAGACTAGTTCCAGATCTGGAGAAGCTGGAGAGAGTCGATCAGTTCAAGGTAATCCCTGTCTCTGTGAAATATGAACCAACAGATTTGATCAGCAACAGGCACTTAAAACACCCAATAAAAGTCTTTAAAACCACTGGTTGAGTAACCTCGCCTCCCCTTTTCTCAGAAAATCCTTTTTTCTCTGGGAGGCTCTTTCCTTTACTATGCAGACCGCTTTAAGATCTACAGCGCTTTCTGTGCCAGCCACACCAAAGTCCCTAAGGTCCTCGTAAAGGGTGAGTAAATGTGCTTTTCGTTTGATATTCTTCTTTGGCACAAAGCAAAGGATGTGTTTATCCATCAACCATCTGCCATATCCTGGATGGTCCCATAAATCTGCTCTGCTGAGTTGTCAGCCAGAGACTTGTCCATTTGACCTCTGCATACTTTCAAGCTGGTAGCTCCCAGGGCTAAAAAGCCCTGCTATATTGTGTGATATATAATGAGCTGTGCAGAACAGTCTGTTCTCATGTCAGTAGCTACACCCACTCCCTGAAGCACTGAAGTGGATGGCCTTGTTTGTTGCATTCGAGTCCAATGAGTGAAGAAGCTGTTGGACAGAGGTTTTGTTGAGACGTAACTCACAGAAAGTCATTTTAAAGCAGTTTTTAAAATGGTAAAATCAGACCAAAGGTTCAGTTGCAGATCCAATCCAACTTTATTTATAAAGCACTTTAAAACACCCACAATGGACCAAAGAGCTGTGCAGGAAAATAAATAAATAAAAACAGAGTAGCATACAAGAACAGATAAAAGCAATAAAATCTATACAATTTAAAAACAATAACAAATTAAGAATAAGAGTCAATAAAACCAATACCAAGTAAAACAACTGAGTAAGGATGATACATTTTCAACATCTTACACGGTTTCAAAAGCCAAGGAGGAAAAAATGGGTTTTAAGAAGGGATTTAAAGACAGGCAGAGAAGAGGCCTGTCTGATAGGGAGGCAGGTCTTTCCGTAGTTCAGGAGCCGCTGCAGCAAAGGCATGGTCACCCCTGAACTTGTGCTTAGGTACCCTCAGGAGCAGGTGGTCAGCTGACCTGAGAGGGGGGGGCTGCAGCAGCTCAGAAAGTTAGGGTGGGGCAAGGCCATTGAGGGGTTTAAAAGTAAATAAAAGAATTTTTAAAATGATCCTAACATGTATGGGC
>JAPSES010000144.1:9193264-9218789 GCA_029822895.1 Maxillicosta whitleyi
ATATATATATATATATATATATATATATATATGTGTGTGTGTGTGTGTGTGTGTGTGTGACTATATTTCCTAATTTTCCTTTAGACTCAAAACATCCTGTGCCAGGCATTGTCACACTGAAAGCTCATGACTTGTAGAAAAGTGTTGGTGAAGAAGTTGAACTCATCAGTAGTAATGCAATGTGGTATTAATGGTAATAGATGTTGTATTTTAGCGATATAAGCAATGACTGTCTTGTCCATATATACCTAAAAACACAAGAATTTGTTGAGAATAATCATGTACTGACAGAGATAAAATACCAAACGTCATTACTGGATAAACCTAAAAACATTCCAGCATAGGTATTGCTTTCTTGAGTTTTATAAATGCCACAAAAGATAATAGTGTTCTATAAATTCAGTATATTTTACCTGCATTTCGCTTAAATGTAACTGGAGTAAAAATATCAGAGTCTAAGCAGGGCAGTTTAAGACTTCCATGTCACATTGAGGAGGTGAGAACTGGTGATGAGCCGACGGTACAGTGTTACATTGAAACCAATCCATCTCGAGTTTCTATGCTCCACACCTTTTCATCAGCTCGGTTTACATGTGACGAAGAGAGTTTCACACCTGTGATCATCCCTACCACCTTTCTGTTTCAAACAGAATGTTCAGAGATTACAGCAGTGGCACTTCTTGGAATTAGATGATTAAATCATTTTATTTGATTGAATTATACTGATTGAATTATACTATTTTTAAGTATTTAAGCCAGAATTTTATGAGCACAACATTATAATCTTTACAATTCACATGTTCTGCTTTAATTATGCAACCATTTAATATCAAAAATGGTATGAAATATATTTACACAGTGATTTAATTTATTCTTATCTGTTTTTAATAACAAAACCTACTGATCTTTTGTTAGTGGATGTGTGGTGCATTTGCATTCCTAACGACCAGTACTCACTGGTGTGTCTCCATTTATCTGATGGCTCTAAAGCAGTTCAACCAGTACGTTTGCATTGCATCATTAGCATTTTTTGGTGGGTGTATAAGTTCCATGACTTGCTTTTCTACTCAGTTTTGTTTTTGTGCTGTGAGAGCACAGCCCTAGATCAGTCTTCCCAGCATCACAGCCACCATGGCCTCTTACACCGCTTACAGTGGCTACAGCAAGCCCCCGCAATCATACGCTGGCTCTTACTATGATGAAAAGCAAGCCCAGACCTACGCTGACTACCAAGACTCTGTGTACGAGGAAAAAAAGAGGATTGAGAAGAAGGACCGACGGGAGGCCATCTGCTGTGAGGTGGTGGCCCTCATCATTGGCTTCATTGGACTAATCGGGGTGGCAGCCGTGACTGGGCTGCCGATGTGGAAGGTGACGGCTTTCATCGAGGAGAACATCATTGTCATGGAGACCCGCTGGGAGGGGTTGTGGATGAACTGCTACAGACAGGCCAACATCAGAATGCAGTGCAAGGTGTACGATTCCTTGCTGTTTCTGCCTCCGGATCTCCAGGCTGCTAGGGGTCTGATGTGCGCCTCTGTGGCCCTGACCTCCTTCGCCCTGATTGTTTCTGCTGTGGGGATGAAATGTACCAAAGTGGTGGACCATCGGGCTCGCACCAAACATATTGTTCTTGTGGCTGGGGGTTGTCTGTTCCTTATGGGCTGCGTCACCACTCTGATCCCCGTGTCCTGGACAGGCCATGTGATCATTAGAGATTTCTACAACCCTCTGCTGATCGATGCCCAGCGCAGGGAGCTGGGGGAGGCTCTTTACATCGGCTGGGTGACTGGGGCTATACTTTTCACAGCGGGAGTAATCCTGCTGTGCCGTCACGCTCCCCGCACCCAGGATCCAGATGAGAGGGTTGTATATAATCCTGGGCAAAATATCTACCAACCTGGATATGCATACCAGCCCAACACTTACCAGCCCTACACCTACCAGCCAGCATACTCCTACCAACCCCCCTACTCTGCACCCCCACCTGGATCTGTGGCGTACACACCAACCCAGTACTAGGCAAAACAAACAGAGACAATTTTGAACTCTTTTTTTTCCCTTTGTTTTATTACATGTGAAGAATTTGAAAATTGGAATGAGGACAATCACATGACTTGTAGCTCCAAAGACAGTCTGAAACTGGCCAAACTTTCATTACTTTTCTCAAAGAGGGCCAAGTTACTTGCAGAGAAATATGTTTCTGCCATAAACTGTGCTGAATTCATTGTATATTCTGTATTCATTTCTATACAGTCAATTTAAGCAGAGTATTTGTGATACATAATACTACAAATGTCAATCTTTACAGCCTCTGTTGTCATGCTCTTTGAGAATTTATTTTATGCACTGGGCCTTTTTCAGATAATATACCTCTGGATGATTTGCATTTACTGCTAAATTCTTGTTGTACATAGATACAGACTTTTCATATTTTCCCGGGGTATATATCAAGTTAAATGTTTATTCCAATAAAGGATCAATGTTACCAAAATTCATCAGAATTCCATTTGTGATTTCTCTCAGAGGCAAAAACTGTTTGCTTAGTTATCAAAAGCCCTAGTGAAACTCCCTGTTTTGCTCACTGGTGTTGAATTTTTTTCCATTGTCTATTGATGTCTGTGTCAATGCAGCTAAACTGGTAAAACCAGACTGTTGAAACAGGTACGCCCACGACGCATAACCGGGAAGCCATTTCATGTCAACTGAGTCAAAGAGTAGACAGCTATTTTTTCCTGAGAACTGACATAACATCGAGGCCACTAACCTTGCACTGACAGTGATAAATGGGCACAAGTATGTTTTGTGTCTGAAATCTCATTACTGTGATAAGTTTTAGTAATGCCCTTCAACATATGGGACCCAACAGTGCCCCACAATTCTTTTGAGCTTTAATAGAGCAGTGACTAGGTAAAGGCCACAAGCTGATTGATGTCTTTGATAACTCTAGTGATAAGAGGTAAAATATTAACGAAAAAGCTGTTACATTATATTCACTGCCACAGAATTTTAGATAAGTTTGTAACTTTATTGCAATTTTTAAGCGTCCTTGTAAAATGTTCTATTCTGATTATGTAAACTGAGACTTCTGAATAAACAAAGCAATTGGCACCAGCAGGACACAAGTACAGACACTGAAAACAGCCTGGGGATTATGTTCCCTGGCAACAGGTTACATTTCCCACTCCTCCCACTCTGCTATCCTGTCCACAGGGAGGAGGCACTACAGGTGTACATCAACCTGCACCTCCTCCTCCTCCACTGGGATGCAAAACCACTCCATACATGAATAGTAGTGTTTCCTACTATTATCACACGTCCACAGTTCATGGTATGCATGAGGCTTGAGGAATAAGAGGAAGACAGGATGGCCAACTCAGCATTGGAGATAGTGGGTCTTTTACTGACCCTCGTAGGGCTGATCGGGGCAGCAGCAAGCACTGGGATGCCGATGTGGCGAGTCACCGCTTTCATTGGGGAAAACATCATTGTGTTTGAGACTCGCTACGAGGGTCTGTGGATGAACTGCTTTCGGCAGGCCGACATAAGGATGCAGTGTAAGGTGTACGACTCTCTCTTGGCCCTGTCTCCAGACCTGCAGGCAGCTCGGGGGCTTATGTGTTCCGCTTTGGCACTGGGTGGCCTCGGTTTACTGATCAGTTTGGTGGGAATGCAGTGCACAGCTTGCATTCAAAATAACGACCGAGCTAAGCGAATGGTCCTCATCATTGCAGGAAGCATGATTATAATGGCTTGCATCTGTGTCCTCATCCCAGTGTCCTGGACGGGTCACGTCATTATCAGGGACTTCTACAATCCTCTGCTCCTTGACGCACAGCGCAGGGAGCTCGGAGAGGCCCTGTACATCGGCTGGGTGGCCTCTGCTTTTTTGTTGGCTGGAGGGTGCGTGTTTGTTTGTTGCAATATACAGTCTGATGGAAAAGGCTCAGAGAGGTACATATATTCCAGGAACTCCGACTACATAGCGTACCCCCCACAGCCTCTCCAGCCTCAACAGCTGGTCCTGCTTCCCCAGCCACAGCCTCAATATTACCCTCAACCTCAGCCAGTGCTATCACGACACCCATCAACTATCCACAGCTACCACTCCAGGCACCCCTCGGTCCGCAGTGGAGTGGCTTACCTCTGAACTCTTTAAATGACTTCAAATGAGGTAATGATGATCACAGTTACAGTCATAAGGACATGCAGGCTATGTAATGTATTTCAAATGTCCAAAGCTGTTTCATATAACCAACATTTCAATGCATTTACCAGATGTGAATGAATTTGAATTTCTCTATATAAACAATGCATGCTGCAAAGATACCCTTCATATATATTACAAATGGTCTGTAATGTGATTATAACCTCCCCCTATATATAAGGTCATCATTTCTGTAACTTTTATGTTAATTGTATCATTTAATTTTATATTTGTAGTTTTCTTTTGTACTTTAACAGGAGAGAACATGTCGGTAATTGAGGCTGAACAGTATGCAAAACAATTTCACTAATGATTTTGAGAAATATTTTCTTTAAATCATGGTTTCAAAATCCATTTTGTAATTTTTGGGAAAATAGGATGTTGGCTCAACTCTGTTCAAAACAGGCACCCTTTGTGTTTTTGGTGGGCGATCCAACAATGCTTAGGTATTGTGCTTCAAAATGTTGAACAGTGACACACATAAAAACAGAAAAATAATACAGCTCCTGTGATTTAGATATTCCACTCCATATTGTGATTTCAATAATATTTCAATTAACTGTTTGGACATGGTCTGTATATGCTGTACAAAGATATTCATTTAATCTTAACCATCGGTGTGTATTTGGTTTTATAGGCAAATGCCATTAGTTGTATGGAATGCTATTGTATTAATTAATATCAGAAGTGGAGTCATGTGTTATAGACTTAAGAGTTAATATTTCAACCCAATTAACGAACAACTTCACTGACCTCTTATTTTTCACCTCACCCCACCCATCCACACACAAAAAACAATAGCATTACTGTGCACAAATATGTCTACAGGACACAAATATCCTGTCAGATATCACTCTCCATCTCTTGCTCGTACGAATAAATATACTTTCCTGCTTCACTACCAGTATGAAACTCACGATCTACAAAGTAACACAAAGCCATCACCACAGTAACAGTGTGTGTCTGTGAGATCACAAACCAAATGTGAGTGTGTTAAACTTCCCTAGCGCTCTTGGAAACGGATATAAGCTGAGCTAATAGCTAAGTAAACATGAAATTGAGGTTTAAGACTGTTTGTTGAGGTGTGCACATGGAGGAAACTTAACAAGATACCATACTGTTTGTACACAGAGCTGAGGGAGCAGCCCTGACGCACCGTCATGTGGTCATTGGATTAGAATTTGCAAGTGTCTTTGCATGAAGACACAGAGAGCTTTGGGTTGAAACCTGTGTTATTTCTATGTTCATCCACCAGCCTCTGTTTAACGATTGTAACTGTGTAAGGCCATCACCTGTTTGGTCATATCATTTCAGTTTTAGTGAGCTCAAAAGGAAGCAGCAATTTTAGTTGGGACATTGAAATTTCTATTCTCAATAAAATTAATGAGCATATATAAAATGCAAGTATGGTAATAATTTGATTAATCAAGGTTTTGCTTTCTGAAAAACGCTGCCTTACGAAATTGATGTTATTCCTTTTAAGACCTTTAATGCTCCAAAATATCCTACAACTTTAAGAAAGAGTAAATGTTTAGTGTTGTAAATGTATAACTAGTGGATGCATGTCTTGATTATCTTTTTACAGTTCACAAATATTGATTATTTTACATTTTGACATGTTGTAAAAAAAGTTTTGTTTTTTTTTACTGTGACATAAGTCTGTATTTCTTTCATCATATATAGATCATCTCTGCTCCCCTGTGGCTAACATAAGTACTGCACTACATTTCAATGTCTTCAGTGTGCTTGTATTTTTAATTAAAAAAAATAATTAGAGAGAATAAAAATATATTTTAAAAAAATCTCTTTGAAGATCTGAGATGCTTGTTGCATTGTCTTGTTGTTGGTATTTTATGCAGATGAAGCTGATCACACAGATAAACCACTACAGACTAAGGGACCATAAACACAAAATAAGCACATGTCACCTTCACCCCTATTGCTTCAAACCAACCAGAAGCCTGCAACACACCTTTCCCATAACAAGACACCTCTCACAACTGTAAACACCATCAGAGGAGCACAAGATCCTCAACACCTCGGATGTATGCAAGAAGTTTGGAATTAATCTTAAAACCTGCACAATGGTTCAAGGAATTACAGAAATAGCTGCAATGTGTGTTGGCTTTGTGGGGCTGATCGGGGCGGCGGCAACTACAGGGATGCCAATGTGGAAGGTGACAGCTTTCATTGGGGAGAACATAATAGTAATGGAGACTCGATGGGAGGGTTTATGGATGAATTGCTACCGGCAGGCCAACATCAGGATGCAGTGCAAGGTCTACGACTCCCTGCTCTTTCTGCCCCCGGAACTACAAGCCGCCAGAGGCCTCATGTGCTGCTCTCTTGCTTTGTCTGGACTGGGGCTTCTTGTGGCCCTGGCAGGTATGAGATGCATCTCCTGCTTCCAGGGTAATGACTGGGCCAAGACCATTATCCTGATGGTTGCCGGTGGTATGCAGTTCATGGCCTGTATCTGCGTCTTTATCCC
Organism: Maxillicosta whitleyi; assembly: GCA_029822895.1. Classification (NCBI taxonomy): domain Eukaryota; kingdom Metazoa; phylum Chordata; class Actinopteri; order Perciformes; family Neosebastidae; genus Maxillicosta; species Maxillicosta whitleyi. The sequence goes on from JAPSES010000144.1 coordinate 9,199,963, forward strand.
CGTTTCATGGACAGGCCACGTCATCATTAGGGATTTCTACAACCCTTTGCTGATCGATGCCCAGAGGAGGGAGCTGGGAGAGGCCCTTTATATTGGCTGGGTGACCGGTGCGTTCCTCTTTGCCTCTGCGTTGTTATTTCTCTGTCGTCGCATGCCTTCAGACAAAGGTTCGTTTGACGTGTACCACCCTGGAGACCTGTTCGGTTACAAACCAGCGTCAAACAAACCAACACTGACCAGGTTCCATCCCATTTCAAGTCTCTCCAGCCTTGGACCGAATCCATACAGACCTTCTCTACCAAACGGCGTTGCTATTGGACAACAACTGGCAACAACTCCGCAAAACTTCACCCAAGTAGTTGCAAGTGATGGCTCAGTAATCAACACCCCTATTGTCTATAACCCTAGTCTGCCTGAAAATGTGTCATTGTTATACCAAGGTAACCTGGCGCATCATTCTTCAATGCGAAGCTCTAATCACACTGGAGGAATATACACGCCAGGGAACTCTTTGTATATAAGCCAAAATTCAATGCCGTATTCAATGTCTACTGGCCATCCCTCAATGTCCTACCAATCTGGTTTCCATCCAGCTCCTCAAACTCCAATTTTTATTGGATATAAAACATCAAGAATTGAACAAGCCTCTACTCCGAGCGTGAGCAGTGCTGGTGTATACATATGAGGAAAAAATCAAAGTGGACTCTTTGTTACCGATTAATCTTTTCATGTAATATTTGTATTTGTCTGTTAGGGAACTAAAACTACTGTATCACAGTAACAAGATGAAGGGGGGGGGGGTATTTTCTTGAATTAGGTGGAAGCCCCTATTTAGAGCAATTGTGTTGTCCATAAACAATTCTGCAGTCAGCATAAACAGAGCTACATTTGTTTTAAGTATCAACAGGGATTAAAGTGTGTCTTTTTCTGAGAGCTATGGTGTGGAGCTGCTTTTAAAAGATATTTATGACAAATAGGGAAAAAAAATCACAGTTTAATGTTTGGGTTTCTTCAGTATGTTAATTGCTATCTTTTATTTAACTGTTGGTGTTACTCTATCTGAGGATAATTATGCTTTGGTGGGTTGTTTTTAAATCTCCTAACCTATTGACATGACCTGAAAATGCTTTAACAGGATCATATCAGAGCGATCATTAGCCATATAGTAACAAATAAATAACTCACTAATCATAACTTACTTACTCAACAAATGCATTTTGTATCACTAGTTATAATAATTAGACTAACTGGGAAACATATATTATGTTAAATTTGACCCTGCATTTTGCTCAATAGGGTGATTTCTGCTGAGATGTTACAAAAAAATAAACACACCAGATGAAACCAAGTATGTCTGCGCTATAATATCAAAAAAGTGTATGTGTTATTAATTTGGCAAGTATGACAGTGTACGTCAGATTTGATTTCTTGGTGTGAGAACTGAAATTGTCCTACTTTAGTGTAAAAATGGCCTCATCTCACATGACTTTCACAGAGACGAGGTTGAGTATTAACAGTACTAAGCAATATCATCATTCCCCACCAGATGACAGCAGAGGACATGATCATAAGCTATCCCAGTCCTTTCTCTATGCAGAAACATACTATTCTTACATAGCATTTCATTAGCTTTTCAGTTTAATTAGAAAGATTTCAAATGAATAAGACAAAAACAAAATCCTGGCAGGAAATAGGGGCATCCTGGAGTGAGTTACAGCACTCTATTTTTAAGTATGTTAGTTTTATGTAGTTTAACTGCACAGCACATTTGGATAGAAGTATTTTATCCCAAGAATAATCTATGTTTTATACCAGTGTGTAAGTGGAAATATAATTTAAAACTACTTTTGCTAATTATCTTAAGTGACTTAACTAATAGTAAGATTATATTAATCCCAAGAAGCAATCCAGAACCCTGAAGTTTCCTCCCTCTCTCCATCACTAGTTGCTGATAAATCCAATTGAGCAACAAGGGAAAATCTCAACTTCCATCCAAAACTTTTTGAAACAAAAACAAACAAAAGAAAAGGTGGGTTAAGGTACGTGAACACATTTAATTTTACTCTGAGACTGTGTCAGATAAACAGTTTGAGGTAGTTAATCTTCAAGAGAGCGTCACAGACCAGTTTGAAGATTAGATTTGCATTTCCATCAGGACTGGAGCAAAGATTTAATCATTCCTCGGTGTACCAAAGCAAAGACGTTGTCGAGGTCGAATGTTGCCAGATTTGAAGTTAATCTTTAGGACGTATCCATGTTTGCGGATCAGCGGCTTGGCTATGCCCTCAATTGAGCGCCTGCACGGGAGAATCACTTGGCTGTGTCAAATCAGCCTCAGTGAGTCAGAGCCAAACTGGAAGCACAGCAGGGTTAATTTCATAATAAAAGCATCAACTGGTGCTGGAAGATATAAATTATTAAAAAGGAGCTCTATACAAGACTGGACTTTGGGAGACTGGAGAGTATAATCATGAATGACAAGTACATATTAGAACTATGAAAGATATATGTGCAAAGAACGAACTTTGTAAATGCTATCAATGTGAATACACACATTAGATATATCATGTTATTAAACCACAATTACTAATAAATATACCAATTAAATGTATGGATATAACCCGATGTAGCACCTTTCCAATCTTTGTTATGTTTATGTTTTGCTAAAAAAACGAATGTTTCTGACCACTGGCTGTTTTTCCCCCCATCACACTGTTAATATTCTTTACTTGCCATTTACTTATCTTTTATTTTGAAAACTGTACCCAGAAATGCCGTTTTCTGCTCTTGCTCACTTGACAGCAGAAGCACAGCGCACGGTCCTCCTCCTTAGTTGCAACCTACAATTCAAGTGTGCACCGGGAAAAAAAAAACATGATAAGAGGGATGCCAGGACAGTCAATCTAGGAAGAAAAACCATAGTAACACATAAGGGATTTTAGAATGGAAAAAACTGGAGTTCTTTTGGTCGTGAAACAAGTGGAACCTGTGTTTTTGTTTTTGTTGATGTTTTTTTCTCATCACAATGTGTGAGGGAAGGATGTGGGTCGGATGCCAGTTTGTTTTTCGTTACGGATTTAAAGACTGGCAAGTTAACAGCATGAATCACCAAGGGAAGAAAAACTGATATCAATGTTAAATTTGACTCCGGAGGGAGGACCATGGCGAAAAGGAAGGGACTATTATTTTCACTGCTTTACTTGATGGCAGAGTTTTGGCTCAGTTCTGCGCAAGTCCTGAGAATTGGTAAGTGGTCTGAATTTTTCATTTACTGTTTATTAAAATATTAAAAACACAGACTGCCACTGTGAAATCATTACCTTTTTTATTATTCTATCCTGTGACCTACAATCGGGTGAACCTCATTTCTCAGTAGTATTAATAATGCGCTCCATCTTTGCATGAGCAATGAAATAAAATTATGACTTTTCAATAATTTGTGGGATTTTACCTTTACGGTCCCTGACTATACATTTTGCTTCATCCTAATATATTGCCTCATAACCATTTTAATTAATTAAGTACTGCCAGGATATGCAAAGAAATTTGTTTCTGCCAACTTTAACAACTCAACTGCTGCAGATAAGCCTGTCTTTATAGTATATAATTTAATTCATGGCACCTATTTTTTTTTTTTTTTTTTACTCCTTTATGAAGCTACAGACAGTCATGGTGTGTTCAAGGCCACACACAGCTTATATGTGGTATCTTTCAGATAGCAATATTGCTATTCTCTATACATTTGTGCTTTAGCTTGGATTAGACATAAAGTGTAAATTGACAAAACAGCATATTAGAAATGTTAAGAGACTTTTTCCATGTTGTTGTCTGATGTTCCAATTCTATTTTTTTTTTTAATATTAATAGTTATTTTGGTTGATGTTCCCTCTTTTAGAAGCAAGATATTCAAATAGAGGATCATGAAAGAGGCATACAGGAACAAACTACTGATTTTCATTAAATTCATGTTAATACACTTTAGCCCAGTTTCATAGTCGCACTTTCTGCTCCTTGGTGTTGACAGTGCAGGTCAGAAGAGGATGAGTGATTAAAGTGGCCTACTGCGCCATCTGAAGGGATGTACTCTTGGCACAATGTCATGTTTGGCACAGAGGATTGTGAAATTAATACAGAGCTTAAGAATAATGAGTGGGCAGTCACAGTAAAACAAAGAACAAAGGTATTTAGACAGGGTTGCTCAGTGGATGCTGATCTCCACTGACATCTGTGAATGTGTCTGTGTCCTCTGAGACATGAAAGTCTACTTTGCTTTCAATTTCAGTCTGTGCTTATAATTAGACAAACAGAGCGCACACTTCAACACCCCTCCCTTTGATTTCTGATGTAACTTAGACAAAAGTCTACAGCAACTTGGTGTTTTCTTGCAAATTAATGATCTCTGCTCCTCTCCCATTGGTTATTTTCTATTCCTCTCATGAGTTAGGTGATTGCATCACAAGAATTACATTTTTTAATTTACGCCCTGAGACTCTCTGATCCACCCAATGCCCAGGGCAGCTCTGTATTTTTCTCTATTTCCTCTACTTCTAAAGAGTCTTCCAATCAGTCTGGTGTTGCATAACGATAGAGGCCAGTAGGCCGGTGCCACCTCTCCACTCTACCAGTCCTGATCTGTGCTGTATGCTGTTAATCTTTCTAAATTATCTATCACTCTCTGAGGCCACCAAATCTTTTGTCATTCTCTTCATGACCCGCGCTCATCATAATCTCTTCCATATGGTGTGTGGCTTGGTTCAATTAGCATTTCTCTGTCTTGGCAAGCACTGGCATCAGATTGTGAATGGCTACCACTCTTTTCACTGGGGTTGGTAATAATGGTAAATCTTCTTCCCCAAGCCTTTAAACAACTAAAACTAATCTTCTTTATGCATAAAGTCTCTTTCCCCAAATATGGTACTTAGGCAGCTACCAAATCTCATCACTGGGATGTGCACAGAGGCAGGAGTTTGTGGCCTGGACTTTATTTAGCAGTTTGTTTAACATTGATTTGCTGTTGCTTGCGATTATTCTCATCTAATATGTTTGCTGCTGTTTTGGACATATGTGATGTAAGCATCAATACAGTGGACTCTCATTTCCTTCCTTTTTCATGGTCTTACACTCAGTGTTTTTTTTAGAATTTCAGTACATTTTCTTGATGCCCTGATACATTTTATGATCCTAATCATAAATTTGGACATGTAATATTTTGGTGGTGCTCGCTGGTGTCACAAACAGAGAAACCTCAGTGCTCCACATCAAACGAAGATAGTAGACTGGTTGGTCCTCATTCATGATCAGTCTGGCATGAGCCCAGGTTGGAGTGGCACTGGTGGTGTAGTTGGGGAGGAGGAGGGGGTATCACTGGGAACTGACCCAGGATGGGGAGGTGGGAGAAAGCAAAACACTACGTCATTGTGTTCCTCTGCTTTAAAAGACTCCCCTTCATATGATAATCGCACACAGTGACAAACCCACACATTAGACTCTAAGACCAGTTTCTTCATGTTAACCTCACTCTCGGTATCAGGGATTTTTAAGGTTCACCCATTGTATTTTTCTTGCTCTCTCCTCTTTAATGAGGAACAGAAGTCTATAAAAAGAAAAGCCCAAGGCTTTATCAGCATTTGCCTGCAGCATGAGCAAAATCTTTTGTTTTTATGACCTCCCAGCATGCATTACCCCACAGCATTGTCTGGCCTATTAAAGATGAGATAGAAGCTCAGTGATTCTTTAAATCATTTGGAAAAATAAGAAATTCTAACTAGAGCAAGTACAAAGATGAGAAATAAAGCTGAAATAATAGAATGTGATTTTTTTCCAAAAGAGATAAGCTTTAATATATAGCTTTTTATATGGTATTTTGGAGGCTTGAATAGACAGCATATTATTGAAGTTTTCAACACACCATAAAGTGGCGTACAAGAACAGCTTGTGTAGTGATTTCTGCTCTAGCTTTACCTTGCCAGAATCTCTAAGATCAAACTTATAATTACTTTATTATAAATTATCCGAGGCAGCTCTAACTTTTTTGTCCATTTGTTCATTTGCTAGCTAATAGTCTATTGAGTGAAAGCATTGATCCATGTGTCATCTGCAAACACAGTGATAGGCTTATTCTTTGTTTTATCTACATCATTATTGAAAGCGGACTCTATATACACTATATATGTGCTGAATCGTTCTTTAAATCTTATGAGTCCTTTTACAGTTTTGGTTTGTCTTACTTGAGAAAACGCAGACGTCTGGAACAACAAAGATGGGCTGAGCCATGATCCCATGACCCATTTTTGGACTCACACAACGCTCCAAAGCACTGAGTTCAGGCTACAGCTTCATGCTGCAAGAAAAAAAAAAAAAGATAAATTAGGGACAAATAATACATTTCTTCATTAATGATATTGCTTTATTTATCCCATCTTGTCTTCTATTAATCATATTGCACCCTAAATTATACATGAAGGTTTGAATATATTATAGCAGATCTGCATACACTCACAATTTTATCAAAATGGAAAACCCAACAATATGTGAAATGGTTCAGGTTTGAGTTTAAAGATGAAATAATCCCAGACATACTCCTTATAGTGTTACTCTCCATTTCAAATACTGGTTTTGCATCTCCAGGTATAAGTGCCTGATTTTCACAATAATTTGATATAAATACCTTTGAGTATGAAGCATAATTCTGTATGCTGTATAGTCAGTGATACTAAATATGCAATTATGTGATCATTTCATGACAGTAATAGTAGCTGTAGTCAGTGTAAGCTGTCTCATCTAGATCAATTTCCTAACATTATCACAGTTATCTTTAAATGTGTTTTTTCTCACAAGGATTTTGCAGCCACTCTTGCATGATCAATTTAATTCCTGAGTACAGCTGTATGTAAAATCCTATACACTAATCACATATTTTAGGCATTTTATATTGGATATAATAGAATACGGGCTTGTATTATTGACCTGACTTGTGTGTGTGACATTTACTGACATGTGGCGGTGAAGTTGAGCATTTCAATTAAGACTCTCTCCTATACCATTCTTAAAAGTGACTTGTTGGGTGTTCGCTTGTTGGTTTTGGGGATATTAAATCTGGTCGACACTCAAACAGGCGTACCGTAATACTTGGATGCTCCCTGCTAAAAATCTAAAAAAGGAGAAGAAGAGGAAGTCTGTTCTGGGCTACTTTAGAAACATGGTGGACTCTGAACAGGGACCTATTCCCTCTGTCTGTAGATATAAACAGCTAAAGGTCTAAAGGTAGGAGGGAAAACAATGTAAAACAAATAAATAAATAAATGAAAAAAACACAGTGATCTGGATTTTCAATGTTTGCAGAGATATGAAAATGATTATTCCATTTCTGCAGTCACATCCTCCCACAGCCTGCTAAATCTTACACACTGGACCTTTAACATGCTCCATCTGGCAACACTGATGCTATTATAATCTCACTGGTGCCAGTTTCGATCCTTGAGTGTTTTAACGTTTTTTATCAGGCAAGGAGATGGATTAATATTGTACGAGGCTATCAACAAAGCCAGGTTGACGAAGGATTTATATGTAATGCTGTTGTTTGCTTTACTTAAATATCTCTGTTTGGATGACTACAATTGGGACAAGAGCGTTGCCTCAGTCTTGCCACTACAGTATCATAATTGTCAGAGCCTGCGGTTTGAACAAACTTAATTATTTTCTCATGATATGCACAGTGTTTTGTGGGGTCTTTTAATTGAAAATGACTGTAGGAGATAAGACTTTGATTTCCGGCCTCAGTTTTCAAATACATGAATGTATCGTATGTAGTAAGATAATTTTAAACTCATTTCCCAAAAAGAAAAATTAAGTGATGGTGCTTCACTCCAGATGTGTGGACATGAGTGTGAGAATTTGGATCAGTCAATTCTACTATATAGCCTAACGCTGCATATTTGCTAAAGGCTTTACTTTTAACAAAGGCTTCAGCTCCTTTCAACAGTACTGATATCATTCAGTGGCGTTTTGCTGATGTGGACAAGCTGCGATTGCTTGGACCGGTGCTCTTTATGCCGAGCTGCAGACACACAGCTGTCACACTGCTGCTCAGGAAATCAAGAAACTCATTATATTTAAAAAATAAATAAATAAATAAATAAATAAATAAATAAATGATTTTATCTCAGGTGGAAAAAAGAGAAAATGATAATGCCTTTTTCTGCCACTGTGGCATGAGGCGTTTCACAAATCTAAGAGGAAATTAACAAATGAATGTGCATTTTTTTCGAGACAATAAGACTGTGAACAGTTTATATAGCTCATTTAGCATATAAAAGCTGAACCAAAAACGTCTTGTTAAGGATGCTGCCACTGAACAGCTGCTCCAAGTATGTTTTCATTAACACTGAAGCTTTGCAGAGCTACAGAGTGGGATGACAAATGAGGATATATACAATTAAAACTGGAAGAGGCGGTGCATTAAGCAGACTGGGGGAGATAATATCAATGGATTATTAAAAGCCACTGATGAATACTGGTTTTAAATAGATTAACTGACTTTTATTTTATGAAGTGGTATAGACTGTCTAGCATACTTTTTTTTTTTTTTTGCCAACATTACCTGGTGATTCACTTTGTTTATGTATTATTTTTAGACACAAATCAGATACACCGAGTTCCGATTTGAGTTCGGAGCTCTTGCTTTGGGATGATGCATGTGATTAGCATTTGATTAGAGGTCAACTCCAAAAAATGTAAATCAGAAAATCTAAATAGCAGCAGCTATTTCTGCTCTGACGGGTCCATCTAATTTGCATAGCCTTGTTAAAGTCCAAGGCAAACTGACTCACTGATTAGAAATGATGCTGCATTTGAATTTGTTTGTTGTGCTGTGATGAGAGCCATTTCTTTGGCAATTTTTACAGATGGTTATTGATTTGTTTTTTACCTGAAAAATGCCATATGAAGGACTTAAACACGTCCTAGCAGCTGCTCGCTGAAGCTTGGTAACCATAATTAGGATTGGCACTTTCAAGCACGTTTAGTGACCAGGGAGTCCAGACAAGGCTCTCTCAGTTTGGGGTTTGAGGCTATGCTACACCAAAGAAAAAGGTCATTCACAATTAAGGTCTCAAGGGGAGCTTTTTAAAGGCCTTTTCTCCTTCTAAATCAATCACAATTTCACAGGCGCTTCTTCAAAGACTGCTAGAGAGTGCAATGACCTATTGCCATCTGTAGCCTCTCTGTTGAAGAGAGGTCATTTGCAAACTATTGTAGCACTGGAATGGCATATCTATGATTTATGTACAAGGTTAATGTAACTATTGATTGAGCAATTCTGAAAATTGCACTACTTTCTAAGTGCCTTATTTCAGTCTTTGTGTTGCTGTGGGAAAACCGTGGAAGTGGCTATCATTGGTCAATTTGACAACAGTTATTAAACATTACAAATAACTCTGGCTGCGCTTAAATGCAGCAACAAACATTTAGCCCAGGAATCGTATCACTACAGGCCCAGAGGTTTTTTTAATGATTCACATTTAAAAGGCTTGAGGGGAAATCGACGTGCAGGGGCATTTTCAGCACGGATAAGGACACTGGGTCTCACACGAGTCTGGCCGCATTTTATGCAGGTGCTGACAATCCAGAGACAATCCAGCACTTTTCTAGCCTTAATCCTAATGTTTTTCATGTGGAGCTTTACGTAACTGAATGTAAAGCATTGTATGTAGTGCTCGTGCCTGGCTGGGGTTAAACTGCCGGCCATATTGCCAACCGTGGCATGCTAGGACACTCATCTTTCTGGACCGGCGTGGTGGATTATGAGTTGGATGGTTTTCAGGTTGATCGTCTCAGCTCTTAAACAGCCCCCCTTCCCCACAGCCCAGGGACACAGAGCCAACAGAGGGCAGACTGTGTTTTTAAAAATTGACTTCTTTTTTTAATCTGTGCAAACACTGGTCAGTGTTTTATAAGGTTACAGTATTATACCATTTTAAGATATAATATTTAAGGAAGACCTACAGTATGTACGCATCTGTTTGTCTAAAATACTGAAGAAAAAAGTAGCTCATAATCAAACCTTTTTATACATTTTTCATTTACATTGTTCTGAATGGAAGATGATTTATTTAATTTTAAATACATTCTAAAAATGTCGCACTCCTCTTCTTATGATTTCTTTAGTTTAAATGGGAAATGAACAGCTCTAGTTAATTAATTTCCAAAATGAAGACTTTTTAGACATAGTTCAGTAAAAATAGTTCCGTTCACTTCAATTATAATAAGCATGTAAAGCCATTTGCTCAACAAATGGGTCACTGAAATTAATTTAAAAAACTAATAATGATAGGGGGGTACACCGAGTATTCGGTAACTGAATATATTCATCCGAATATTCCAAAAAAAATCCACATTCGGCCTTTGGTGGAGTGAGTTAAAAGCAAGGCCGAATAGTAGCATGTGATGCAATGACATAATCAGACAACATGCAGTGGTGCTGTGACCTCTTGTCCTCTGTAAAATGTCGGCGGTGTGGAGATATTTTAGAGTGTTAGAGAGCAAGAAGAGAATTGCAATTTGCAATGAGTGTTCAACCAAACTATCTAGAGGGGGTTCTTCTGCAAAGACCTTTAGCGCTGCTGCTTTAATTAGGCATTTAAGTCACACATCCTGAACAGCATAGGTTATTTATGAACTACTAAAAAAAACTTAACCACATTCGATATTCAGTATTCGGCCAAGCTTTTAGATTTTATTCGGCTTCAGCCACAAATTTTCATTTCGGTGCATGCCTAAAAATGATTGTGTAATTCCATAAATGACACTGTGATATTACGGGAGACAACTGTCATACTGTAAAATATAGTCCTTAATCAGCACTGCAGAAGAGGGAATGACAAATATTACTGTCAGAACGTCTTCTCATATGAAGTTTCATACATGATCTAAAAAGAGGAATTATAAATAATAATAAAAAAAATAATAAAAAAAATTATTGGTGACAAAATAAAAAGGCAATGAGCAAATTTCTGTAACAATATTCTATCGATTAATAGCCATGGTTTTACCAACAGGATTTATAGACTCTCTGTTTTCACAAACTGAACTTTTTTAAAATAAAAATCTCTTTCCCAGTATTTTATGGCAATTTGTATCTAAACGAGGAATAAGTCAATCAAATCATGCAAACCAGGTAATCAATAATGGAAATAAAGATTTGCAGAGCGACTTAAGATTAAAAAAAAAAAATACACAGGGGTAGGAAAAAAACATTTATGCAAATGTTAGATTCCAATTTCTTTAATGATTGGATTAGATTTGATTGTTGTTTCCTGATCAATTCAGTGTTCATTTTCATGCAAATTTTGATTGAAAAACAAATGTTTTAAGCCTGTGTGGAGTGTGTGACAACTGAATTTTTACCACTGTGATGTGAAACATTGTGTTCCTAAATCTTAAGCCCATGTCACACAGAAAAATGTAACCACCTACTAACAGGGTTAGTTTAATTTAAGACCTTTTTAAGACTACCTAGAACAGAATTTAATACCCATTTCACAGCAATACTGGCAAAAATTTGACTAATACAATTTAGGAGAGTGCATTTATTTACTTCAACACCTTGACTGCCACTGTTCCAGGTCACTTCTCACTGTGGGCTGCAAATTTAGTGATAACTGGTTCCTAATTTCAATATAAATTGTCAGGTTTGGATAGGGGGAACTGAGTCGACTAAAGATACTTTTTTTGCAGTTTGGATATTTAACAGACACATTTAATCACATTTAGGGCAGTATATGGCAAAAAATTTAAGACCTACCACATCAAACCTAATACCTTTTGAAGACTTTTTAAGGTATTAAATAGAGATTTGTAAATTCAAGACTTTAAAGACTTTTTAAGACCCCATGAGAACCCAGAACTAAGTATCATAAGTGTCTATATCATAAGAGTGGAAGGTCTCCATGCCCCTTTCTCTCTCTCTCTCTCACTGTGTGCGTGCATGTATCTGCACAGTTCTGAGAAATTGAGACATTTTTAAATGGCCAATTTGGTACGTACAGTTGAAGAATAGTCCCATCTCCACATTAAATATCTCAGCAAGTTGACAGGACCAATATTCTGGGAGACATTAGTCACTTTGGAATAAAATTGTCTCTACACTGTATGATAGGAAATGAAGTTAAAACAAGACCAACACATTTACAAACTTCTGTCCCTACATATCGGTATTAATATGACCCATGTATCCCCACGGGTCAACGCACTAGTATGGTATATTAGAGTAATTTCTCTAATTCTTGTTTTTTAAATGTAAAGATTTATTGGTTTCTTTCCTCTTCTGTGACAGCACATTTAATATTTATGGACTGTGGGTCAAACATGGTATTGGAAGATGTCCTGTTGGACTTTGGGAAATAATATATCACATTTATAATTCAAATGATTAATGGGGAATATCATGCAAAAGATTATTCAGTAATGGAAATACTGTTAGATACAACACTTTTCACTATAATTATGGTGTTTCTGTCCTTATTCAGTAATTACACCTAGTGCTGCTGCCATTTTTACTTATAAAATGAAAACCTGCTTTGGACCTTGTCTTCTTTTCCAGCATGACTTGTTTCAAGTTTCCAATGGTGTGAATGCATGAAACGTTATTGTTAAAAAAAAAAAAAAAAAAACATCGATAAAAGAAACCAAAAGCGTGGAGGCGTATGATTCCATTGGATGAGACGACATAGAACCAGTTCTCAATTCCCATCCACAAATGTTATATGAACCAGTTTTAGCTACAGAACTGCTCTCTTACTCTAGTTTCAGGTGTAAGCACGTACTTAAAATAATTACTGTAGAGATAGATATGACATGTAAATCCCTCTTGCATGCCTGGTGGCAAAGTATGCTTTAGTAATTTAAAAAATGACTGTAACAGTAAAGAGTCGTGTTTCTCTTCAACATAAATCCACTGGTCTGCGATTCAGACTCTTACTGTGCAGTTTGATTTTATGCAGATTTCCCATAAACAGATACCTCAAAGATTAGATTTGCATTTTCATCATGGATTTTTCTAATCTTCCAGAGGCTGTGATTTCTACATATTGTAAAACTGAATGAGTGTTGAATTAATATAAAACTGCCACCAAATAGCTCAATAAAAAAGATTCTTCTGTAATATCAAGGAGCAGATGAGCACTTTGCAGGACATTAAAGACAACGATGCTGCTGTGGGATTTAATGAAACTTCCACATTTGCAATGTAAGAGTCTGGAGATCAGCTCTACAGAACAAGCAAGCCTGAAGTGAGGAAAATCAGAAAAAGAGAAAAAAGTAGGCTAGATGATATTTTTTATTTATTTTCATTTTTCTTATTGAAATCCAGGTATAGATGCAGCTATCCACAGATAAGATTGTTTCTGTTTTGGTGGCCTACCAACAAGACTTTGACATCTTTACTGTAAATTACATTTCATGAGGACTGTGTGATACAATAAACCTGAAATGGGTTTCATAGATGATGACTGTTGTATATAGCAGTAAACGAAGACACCGTGAAATATGAGGGTATATAAAGACAGCTGTTCATGTGTTCCTGCTTAGAAGTGAAAGGGGAAGTGAGGAGATATTACATGACGTTTAATTGTCTGCCATGAAAATTTATCCATGGTTACTTTGGAGTTTGCCTACAAATGTGTAGCATCACTTCATATTAAAAAAAAAACAAAAAAAAAAACACTTTCATAAGTGTTATTGTGACAGCTTTTAGAATTTAGGACAAGTAAATAGGGTGGAGTGAGGGAAGGTGAAGCTGAACGAGATTAAATCCTGTCATCTCAGTAGTATTATGTGACAGAAGTACAAAGAAGAACAGGGCCACATTATGCACTGCTGTGATAACCTTCAAATTTGGAAAAGTATGATAATCACAAAGAATAACTGTGCCATGCAAAGCCACTAACTCAATAGTTTTCTTTGATTATATCTGCCAACTGCTTCAATCATCGGTGTTTCTTCTGTTCCAACAGGAGGCATCTTTGAGACGCTTGAAAATGAGCCCATTAGTGTTGAAGAACTGGCCTTTAAATTCGCCGTAACCAACATAAACAGGAACCGGACCTTAATGCCAAACACCACATTGACCTATGACATCCAGAGGATAAACTTGTTTGACAGTTTTGAGGCCTCAAGAAGAGGTAAGGATTACAATGAAACTAATATGAAACTAGGATCAAACTGTTTCTCTTGTTTGTTTTCTACGTTCTCCCTTCATTCTGTTTCATACCTGTAGCCTGCGACCAGCTGGCGTTGGGCGTTGGAGCCGTGTTTGGCCCCTCTCACAGCTCATCTGTCAGTGCAGTCCAATCCATTTGTAACGCCCTAGAAGTCCCTCACATCCAGACCCGCTGGAAACACCCTTCAGTGGACAACAAAGACAACTTCTACATTAACCTCTATCCTGAGTATGCCTCAATAAGCCGAGCTGTGCTGGACATAGTGCAGTTTTACAAGTGGAAGACAGTCACTGTTGTGTATGAGGATGCAACTGGTGAGTGAACATGGGATAAAATGACAGGAGACATCTGGTGTCATTCCCAGAGGGGCTGGAAAAGCAGTAATGCAGAAAAACACATCAGTAGCATATGCCAGATGTAATTAAAACTAACATTATGCCAAATTATATCAAATATGTTCACCATACTGATGTGCATTTTTAAAAGTCATTTTCTTTTCAAGCTTCCCCAGATTGAGTTTATTCCATGTTCATCGGTGTAATCATTTGAAGTTCAATCATCATAATATTTTAGATTGTTGGCCTGTAAAATCACAGTCTGGGCTGGAGACTTGTATTTGTTGTTACTTTTTTCCTCTTACAGACAAAAAGGTGCCATTATCTTCACCTCTATAAAGTATTTAGATTAAATCTTGTAACTGCAAACCAACTCAGCACTATATACCATAAAGTTACGATGCAGACAAAATGTCAAAAACTGCTAGACATAAGTTCTTCCCCTTAGGGCACTGTGGTGGCTATAGAATTAACAGCTAATTCAACCTAGACTGTGCGAAGTCAGTGAAATGATTGTTTCACCAAGTTACAGTCCACCTCAAGCACTTTTTATACATGACAGTACAGTCCAAAGTGAAGTCACCAAAACTAACTAAACATGTCAAAACTGCGCAGTCTGACAAAACAGAACCTCTTCCACGCTTCACAAACAATCATTCTTTGACCATTACTTTGCTCAGTCAGATTCCTTACCTTTTGCAAAGCTTCTTCTTTAACCTTTTATTTACAAAAGCATGCAGGTAGTCCTTCACAACAAATATCATCCCCTGTTCAGGTCACGATCAGTCATTTCCGATTGTGCGCTGACATTAAAATCCAATATCAGAAATGTCCCAGAGACACAGCAATTAATCTCATTCCAGCCTGATGAATCGTTAGCTAGCTAAGTGCTATGGTTATTAGCATACAACTTATCAGTTATTGTCGTGTGGAGCTCCTGCCTTTTTTCCGACATGACAATAGTGCTTTAGTGCATGTATATCCCTCCGGCTGTTTGTTCTTTTTTTCTTTCTTTTTTTTTTTTTTATAAGTCAGTAAACGTTAAACTTTTACTTTAGCGCCGCCAGTTGCTAGTTCCCCCGCCGCACCTCCCCCCAACTTTATTGAAAATATATATGTGCACAAAACAAAGAGAAAATTTTAACAAACGTCAGAAAGAAAATCGTCCAAACAAATACATTAACATAATTCTAACGCTTAGAAAGACAAAAAGGCAAATAATAATAAGAATAATAATAATAATAAAATAACTTAGATCTAAGACAATTTGCTAACTAGCATCAGAGCATGCGTAAATATGACGTAAGAATGATTACGTAACATTGATTTATAACTTGACATTGCACTTGTTAATAAATCAAACACTGAAATGTAAGTCCCTTAATATGTTTTGCATAATTTAATTTTTTTTTTTTTTTAAATAGACTTTCTTGGAATTAGTGCACTGGCCTTCCTCATCAAAACGACAAGAGGGCGTAGTTACATCTTTACTGTAATAAGTCAATGCAAACTTAAAAAAAAAAAAAAAAAAAAATTAAATGCATTGATTTAATGTAAAAAGTATCACAGGAAGCTGAGCAAAAATAAATATAAATTTAAAAAAAAATACATGTGATGTGATGTAAACATGCAAGGTAATTCCCACACCTGAATGTGACAAAATGTCCATTACATTTCCTGCATTAAAATGATTTATTTACCACGCAAAAAAAAAAAAAAAAAGTGTACATATGACAATAAGCAAATTAACTAAACAGATGATGCATTAACCTTAGTGAGTTTAAAATCATGAGCCTGCTGGTGGTTAAACAACAAAACTGCAACATGAAGATTTTAACTAAAGCTAGTACAGCAGCACATTCACAATTCCAGTCCTCTGAAAACAAATAAGCCAAAATAGAAATAATCTAGATCATATATTTACTGATTATCGATTACCAGTGCTAACATTTATCAAACTGCAACATCATACATGACAAATAATTAAAGCGCTGCTAGGCTAATGGGCGAATTTCAAAGAACGAAATATGTTTTACAAAATTATTTTAAATCTACTTGTTAAACTGACTGATACATAGCTTTACATTTGACCACCATCGTAACAAGACATTTTAGAGCAATCGTCATTTCAAGATCTTTATCATCCTCCATGGGTCACAAGGAGGAATTGCAACTATTTTTGACCCATTGTACCTTCTTTCTTTTAATTATATCCCAGTTACACTTTATCCATAAAGAATAAATCCCATTGTCATAATCATTTCATGAAAAGAAGTAAAAATATAAAACAAATCACTAAACCCAAATTCACAAGTTCAATTCAGTGTAATTCTGCTTTTTCTAAGTTTGATTGACTTGTATGTTCTAACTGATTTTATTGAGTTAATTCAATATCATAATTGAAAATAATTGCTTATGTATATAAAAGCACCTTCTGGTATCATGTCATTACAGAGAAGTCTGGATAAGTGTGAATTGTTTACTGTCTTTTGTGGCTTAATGTTTTTCAACAAGGCCATCAGCAAAAAAATGTGGAGTGTTTAACTCAGAAATTTAATCAACAAGGAAACTGAGTGGAATTTTAATGTAAAAACCGAAGCATAAATAAGGCTAGAATACAAGGATTTGGTTAAAGAACTGTGACTGCAGGGTGTAATAATGGTCTAATTGTCTTTTAATTCAAGGACTGATCCGTTTGCAAGAGCTGATCAAAGCTCCATCCAGATACAGCATTAAAATCAAAATCCGTCAGCTGCCTACAGGAAGCAAAGACGCCCGCCCTCTGTTGAAAGAGATGAAGAAGGGGAAGGAGTTCTATGTCATATTTGACTGCTCGTACCAGACGTCAGCTGATGTTCTAAAGCAGGTGATCATCATATTCATCACCATCATCATCATCATCTGTTCACTGTATCCACACCACAAAGACTTAACATGCAGCATTGTCACAAATCCATTTTGTTTTTGTTTTTTTCAATCAAGCATATTTGTTTTGGTATTTCTGACATTAATCTTGATTTAATATTTACTATGTGCAAGATTAGTCAAAATCTATCCCCTTCAGAAATCTTATGTTCATATCCAAATCCATGCAGAGGGTATTTTCAAGTCAGGCATACACATTTAGAATCACACACAAGATTAATTATAGACAGTGTGCTAACATAGTCAAATTGTGACATATATTTGCTTTGATACTTGGTATGCAAACCATGCAAACAATGCAAAATGAGACATTACAGAAAATGGATGACATGTAATTTGTAAGACTCTCTGGGTGGAATAAAGACACGGTTGGATAGAGTTTGGCTAGGAACAGATTATATGAAATATGAATACTGTCTGGATCATAATTCTAGTGTGTATGTACAGTCAGAGGCCAAACTTTAACCCTTTAACTGACATGTTTGTGTTGAGTGTTCCTAATTTATCATTTACTTTTACAATTCAACCATTTGTTCAACAAGAACATTTTCAATACATGCCGACAGAATAGACCGCGTTCTTTCCATGGACATCTGAGCATGCTCAGTTCACCCCCCACCACCTGTGAAATGAGGGACAAAACACAGAGCATTGAGTGAGGCTAACTCACTATGGAAGTAGGTGTTTGGGCTTTTTCTTTCTTTTTTTTTTTTTTTTTTTTTTTCTGTTTTTTGCAGTGTTTGGAGTTCAACCAGGTGTCAACAAGAAGTTGGACTGATTTCCAAAAAAAAGAGCCCCAAAACAAAAACTACTGGGCCCAGATTCAAATTCTTGTTTTCCAGTGTGTTCCAGGTCACAGTTCATGTTCAGCATCCTAAATCTCTTATTGATGTATATTCTCAGTGCTGTATTTAGGATAAACCTGTCAGACTTCAATTCCTCTTTTTCTGTTCTTCCGCCCTGTTTTGACGCTAAAACACACAGTAAAACAAAACCAGTGAAGAACGGGAACACAAACACATACTGACAGCAGCTTTTATGACACTGAAACAGACATTAATTCACAGCAGCACATTTACCTGGAAGTGATATCTCATGTTAAAGGCTTAAACCATTGTACTCCGTGTCATCTGTTTAGATCTTGTCCATGGGGATGATGACTGAATATTACCACTTCTTCTTCACCACACTGGTAAGAAAACCATCCACTCACATGTCAGTTCATCTTATCCTGTAATAACCCAGGGATTTATCATCGTCTATTATCATATTACCCCAACTGAAGATTTCCCATCAGAAAAATTTGATCATCATAGCAGCAGTGGAAACCTGAAAATACTATACCTGTGTC
>JAPSES010000144.1:9235055-9276348 GCA_029822895.1 Maxillicosta whitleyi
GTTTCATGAGTCAAATTTTCTTATTTTAAGATTTTGCATAATCTAGTTGAGCTTGAAAAAAAGACAATATTACTTATTTTTAGTCTAAAACTACTATTTTTTAAAATGCTGTGGTTGATATGGTCCAAGTATTTTCTTATTTTTCAAAATCTTGCCAAGTAAAATTTTATCGTTTTGTTGGCAGATCAGATAATTTTGCTTATTTTAAGTATTATTTTTCTTATTTTGATATATTTTTTTCTTAAGTTTTCAAGGGGACTTTTTGCAGTGTTCTAATTTCTAACAATAGCTGATTTAATTTAACCGCAGGCATAAAATTTGCCTTTCCAGTCATCACTCGGCTTTTATTATTCATAGGTGGTAAACATACGGCCCATGGACCAAAACCGGCCCACCAAAGGGTCCAATCTGGCCCATGGGATGAGTTTGTGAAATGTAAAATTACACAAAAGATTTTAACAATTGTTTTAGTTTAGGCACCACGCAGGCGACCGATACGTTGACATCAGCACACGTATAGACGTGATAACATCACTTGGATCGACACCAAAATAAGCTACAATACGTGTGTGGGGGGGGGGGGTTTGTAGCACCTGCCACCACGTGTTTATATTAAGACATTTCAGGTTGATTATCACGTTTTAAGGACGCTTCGTAGAGGTAACATTTTCATAATGTAATTTGACTTTTTTTTTTTTTATTGTAATTATTTCACTGGTCCGGCCCACTTCAGACCATACTGGGCTGTATGTGACCCCTGAACTCAAATGACTTTATAAACCGGTTGAGCTCGTCTTTCTGTGTAACTTCTGTTAATAAAAATGCAACGTGACAGGGACTGTTCAAACAGGAAAATAAGTGTGAATGTAATCTGTCACTGTTCAACCAGTTGTCGGCCCGCTAGACTCGTCATGTCCCCTGGTCTCTCTCATTTCTCTGGGAGATTACAGTATTATGGTCCTCATTTATATAATCCTGTCAATGGGATACACCCCCTCCTTCGCCACACTACCCCCAAAATGAAGTTCATAGAAACTGCAGCATGTAATCAGTTAGGATACAGTAGCTCAACAGCTTATGAGACTTATGTTGTGTTGCAAGAAGGTCATGGACCTTATGCTGGGATTGATTACCACCAGTATTGTGTCTTTCTCGAGGATTTCGACCTCTGCCAGTGAGTCTTCTACACTTTTTTCACTCCTCAGTTATGCATCCAAACATTTATAACAGCGTTGCATTTACATTTAAGGTGCATTATTATAGCTAATCTAGTACTTATACGCCCTTGTGCTAATTTTGGGGTGAATTTTTCTGTAAATCTAACCTTTCTCATGTCATTTATCACCATTTGTTCCAATATTATCCTCTGAAATCTAAGCTTTCTTAAGTAATTCATCACCATTTATTCTAATATTATCCTGTGTTTTTAATTTTTTCGGTGTAAATGATTAAATGAAGTATTTCCCTGTATTTAATTCACTGTTCATGTAGATGTGCATACAAGGTTAGAGTGAATTCAAAGGTTAAAACGGTGAAAGTGACTTTTACAACAAAATATACCATTAAATAAACTTAAAACAAGCATCTGTCGTTAATCAAACTACAAACATGTTACTGATGAATAAATGTTCTAGAAGTTGGTGTTTCCATGTTGACTACGGAGCCTCTGAACGTCCAAATGAATCATATCTGATGACCACGAAAAGCTGAGAAACAACAGTTTATTCACAAGTATTGATAAGATTAAAGCTGCGACAGTTGTTAAATGTTTTAGATGGGTCACAGGCAATTATTTAGATCTTTAGGAGTTAAAGTCGCAGCAAAAAACAAAACAAAAAAAAGAACTAAAGATTTTGATTTGTAGTTGGATTGTGTGCTTTGTGTCTTAATGACAGTAAAAAACAAAAAAAAATCACTTTTCAATAGTCTTTAAATGTGTTTGTATTGGATGTTTATTAGCATACAGTATATGTTCTGTGCTTAACAATCTTGCCAGAAACTTCCAGATGTTTCTAATCCTTGTTTTTCCTGCTGCCTCCTGTTTCCTAATCCTTCCTTCCAAACTTATTTTGGAGCCTCTTTTTCTACACATGATCATCTTGTGAAAAGTAGGTACCACGCAAAACAATAGATTTTTTTTTCTTTTCAGCAAAATGAAAAAGGATTGTGAATTTCTTTTTAAGCAATGCATTAAAGGGAACAAATTGAGCTAAATGTCTGTAACAGGAAAAATCTGAGGATAAGGTGGAAGGTGGGGAGATGGAACAAAGTGAGACGTCTTCATCCAGATTTTTTCTTTTCTTTTTTTTTTTTTTGGGCAAAAAAAAAAAAAAAAAAGAAAAAAAAAAGGAAAGGAAATATAGGCTTTGACACAGAAGATATATCAAGACAGACAGAGTTCAAGGGGGCTTTGCATTAATCTCACGTTGTAATGACAGTTTAAGGTTTTGGTATTCTGATGAATTCCAGGATTGGGTTTAAACTGCTTTCATTTTGTTTGCTGGTCTTTAATCTTCTAACCCTGCGTTCTTAATCAGAACTCGGAGCAGGTTTTTAATCTCGCATGAATGAGGCCGCGGATTATGGGCCTCTGACCTTGCCATGCTGCACAGCTGCTTCCTCCTCAAATCAAGTCTCTTTTCCTATGTAGCTCGCAGAGGAGGATAATCTTACTTTTTTTGCACTACAATACTCCAAAATCCAAAACTGTGCATAACAGACACAAATACAGAGGAAGAATCCTAATTTATGGAGGGAAATTCAGAACTAGGTCCCGTTCATGATGTCTGGAACGTGCCGGTATGTGAAGGTGACGCCTGTTTTTCGACAAGCATCAACTTGAGGATTTTCTCCAGATGTGTGTCATTACAGCGGAGGGAGATGATATCTAATGTCTGTGGCATTATCATCATCTAATCCGTTTGACTTTTAGAAGCAACACTACTTGTCGAGTTTAGAGCCGCAGCTTTGTGTGTGTGTGTGTGTGTGTGACAGTGTGTGTGAGTCGACTCCTCAAAGATAGGTATGAGTTTTATTAGTCGCTTCAGGGTCGGTGGTGTAATTACCACTTCA
The DNA here is from genome assembly GCA_029822895.1 of Maxillicosta whitleyi. Classification (NCBI taxonomy): domain Eukaryota; kingdom Metazoa; phylum Chordata; class Actinopteri; order Perciformes; family Neosebastidae; genus Maxillicosta; species Maxillicosta whitleyi. The sequence continues at coordinate 9,238,128 of JAPSES010000144.1, forward strand.
ACCTTGAGGATTGTGTTCTAAGGAACACACAATGAGATTGCTTTTTTTTTCTCTCTCTCTTTTTTTTTTTTTTTACCCTCTATTCACTCTGCCCAAGTACAAGAGTAGCTACTTTAGAGGGCACAAAATAAGGCGAAGAACTGTAACAACAATTCATATCATTAGGCATCAAAACATCAGCAGAATTTACAATGAAAAGCAAAAATAACTGGGCGGGCGAACAAGTGAGAACGCCTTTTTTATATTGATGTGAGATGATTGATGCATGCACCTATGGCAACATTACAACTGACCTCAGAAAAGTGATAATAAAGAACGCTGCAAACTGTGACGGTTTCACATGATTCAGAACTTTTCACATATTCAGGCCATTATGGACCATAAATAAGGCTGGCAGATGTACAAGTATTGACTGGTGGAAAAGTAGCTTCAGTGTTGACAGTTTCATCGCCTGCACATCATGAACTGCTTATAGTTCTTTTCTTAGCAGCAGCACAGTGACTCCGATGAATCATTTGAGTTTTATATTCCATAGCTACATCACCTAACTGATACTTCAACAGTACCTATATATATATAAAACCTCTCACGCTCCCTATTAGCATCTTAAATAAATGCCTTTATTTTTTATCACAACTGCTATTTTTTGATATATTAATGTAAAGTACTCAAGTGTTTTTTTTTTTATATAGATCATTTACCTTTGTGTATAATCGGGATGTCAAACTCATTTTAATTCAGGGGTCACATACAGCCCAATATGATCTCCAGTGGGCCAGACCAGTAAAATAACCACATTACGTATAAATAATGTCAACTAAATGTTTTTTTTTTTTTTTGAGTAAAATTAAATGAAAAACTTTGACACCTACAAACTATCCCTTAAAAAATGCAAACCTGAAATTTCTTCAGAATAATAAGTGCAGTTTTAACAATATTATACCTCAGTTCATCACTTATATATGTGCATTACAACTTACAGATGACAGTGGGTCTACAGATGCACAAAACAGACATAAAAATTGATGTTAAAATTGCACTTATTTTTTTGCTTGTTCATATTTCTCCATGTTATTCACATTTTTTGAGAAAGGATACTTTCTAAATGTAAATATTTTCATATAATTTAACTTTTTTTTCACTGAACCAAAGTTAATAGGTTCATCTGATAGTATTTTATGTATGTGGAATCTGAACTCTAATGATTTTCATATCCTTTACTGTGTAAGTCTAATTTTTGCATTTCACAATTTCATCCCTCGGGCTGGAGCGGACCCTTTGGAGGGCTGATTTTTGCCTCTGAGCTGTTTGTTTGACTTTGATCACAACTAAGTTTGCTTTGCTCAAATGCAGATCTGGTGGTTCTATATGCACACACAGCCTTTTCAGAATCCTCTTTTCTGCTAAATTTTAACGTAGCTTAGACACATTTACACCCCAACTCAGTCTGCTTTTATTTTCAGCCCTGATTTACATTAATTACAATAATTTACAGTATTATTCAGAAGAACTACTGCAGATTTTTAACTGAAAAAATCTAAAATATAAGGACCCTATGTTCCATCAGATGCGTCTACTATCCTTGCATCATGATCTGAAATCTTGAGTTGTGGCCAAAAACATGTTTTGTGACATCAAAGCAACCATGAACTTTGGTCAACTAAATCCTTTAAGTTCATCGTCAAGTCCGAGTGAACTTTTGTGCTAAATTTGAAGAAATTTACATTAGATATTTTGTGTTTTCACATTTTAAACATAATAGAGATCAATGGACGGACCAAAATTAATCTAGAGATTTCCACTATTAGGACAGGGTTTGATAATAACATAACAAATTAGCAAACGAAAGGAACGAACACTGAAATATGCAAATACTTTCAGACTGCCAAGATATACAGTTATGAGCAAACAGATTTTAGAGCTAATCTCAGTTTTCTTAAAGATCTTTCTTATTTTAATGGAGATCTGGTGAGGAAAAACCCTGATATCTGCTAAAAATAAGAATTTTCTTACTCAAACCACACAGGTCTTGTGCCCTATGGATGGGGTCAACGTCCTGGGAAAGACCACTCCCATCAGGCTTTCCCTTCAGATTCCTCACAGTTACTGGAACTGTACTTCCACCTACTGGTCAGATTGTTGTACTGTATACCAACAAGGCACCAACACACTGAAATGAGGAATTAAATGGTACAGAAAAAGCTTTATTTAAATCTAATCCATGAAACATTGAATATAAAATACTCATGCAGACAACCACATAATAGAATGCCACTGATATGTGCTGTGGATTAATGTGCAACACTGTTTGGAAAAAAAACCAAAAAAACAGACAAGGATAGCCTTAATCTAAATTCATACTATACTTCTGCATAAGGCACACTTTGCATAATTATGCTCCCCTGTAACACTTTCATAAACATTACAACTATCCTTCCATTAAATCTAGCTGTGAACCCACATGATATTAGTGCTGTTAAGAAGCTACATTAGACTTAACAATGCTATTTAATTTAGTCTGATAGTTCTGTTAGTGCTATACATGTAAAATGGCATAGTGGTGAAATAATACAGTACAAGTTCATGATGATAGTCTCAAATGAAAGAAGATTCTTACTTTCACAACTGTGTAGTTGTTAAGACGAGTCAAGTGAGCGTGCAAAAAGAATCAAAACACGGTCAGGTTATGGATTTTCCCTGAGAGAGAAAAAAAACCCTAACTTACCGTTGAAGGATTGTAGGAAATACCTGAAAACTGTTTGCACCTTTGAAATGATCGACACTGAACTTTGCTACTACAGTGAAAAGTTTAAGATACAGCTGGAAAAGACGGTACTGATATCAGGCAGAAATCAGTGAAATAAAGTATAAGATCCCAAAGGGGATAACAGTATATAACCAAAACTGCAGCTTTTGCCCTTGGTCCTGCAGGGTCAGAAGTAGCAGTGGAGTAGAGGTCATTTAAAAGCTGTTCATGTCCAGACAGGTATTGAACAGAGGAGGGACAGGGCAGCTCTGAGGAGGAGATGAGCTGGCCTCCTCTGTCTCTGCACCAGTCTGTGCTTCTGTGCTTCCAGCGGGGGCCGTGGGTGGCCCGGGCAGGTCGCACTCTGATGAACAACTCACCATTTCCACACTGATCCGGGTGTCGTCTCCTTTAACCGAGTGGCCAGAGGACGAGAGTGGGAAGTCTGGTGAGGACAGCTTGGCAAGGATCTGCATGTGGTCTTCATCAGAGCCAAACTCGATGCTGACGCCCTTATATAAACTGCAGAGGCTTTGTCGTGTCGCCTCCAAGTTTTGCTTTAATTCGCTTCGCTCCTGCAGCAGCAACTCTTTCTCAGTTTTCTACAGAACAGAGTGGACATCACAGGTCAGACATAACATCAGCCCATGACTAAAACGGCTTCATTAGAACATAAAATAATGAGACACTGTAATGATATCACTTACACATTGTGAAGCTTTTACAAAATATTGGCCTAACAATCTCTACCGACATAAAGGTGATGGAATGTAAAGTATTCTTACTTCAACTACATCTCAGAAGCAAATACTACATTTCACTGACAGCTTTTGTTACTTTATATATTGCAGTCAGTCAGTCCCTCTGTTCTGTGAAAACAGAATATCTCCAATTATTGACTTAGGGACCATTTTGCTGCATAATGACTACTTTTACATTTACTTTCCAACATTTTGCTGATAATATGTACATATTTTTGCTTGTGGTACTAAATGGATAACTTTATTATATGTAATAGAGTATCATCATGTCCGTTTGAGGTCTAATGGTGTTGTGTTAATTAACTAGTGAACATACTGGGTTACCTGTGAAAAAAGCATGATAATTGTGCACAACATGAAGACAAGGCTTTCCCAGTGAACACCACCAGAGGTCAGTAATGCCCTCTTTATTTCTAGCAGCCAAAACTTCAGTCTTAATGATCTCCTATTTCCTCCTCAGTACCAAACAAGAGAAACAACGTGCATGTTAGCACATCTGTGAAAGGACACTTACCAAAGTTTTGATTTCACATTCTAGCTGATTTATACCATCTAGCTTTCTCTTCCTGCACCGCTGTGCAGCCACGCGGTTTTTACTTCGCCGACGTACATCATGGACAAACTCCAGCTGATCCTGAGTCAGCTGATAGTTTCTCAGAAGCTGCTGGAAAGCACCCCGGCTCAGAGTAGATATCTGCTCCACTGGAAATGGAAGCTGGATCTGCAGACCGAAGGCATTAAAGATTATTGATTTTACATAATACCATCACCTTTAATAAAAAAATAAGTTGTTAATCATAATGACCTCTGCTGCTCTTTTGTTGTTGGCCTCAGTGTCTCCATCTGTGTCCAGTTCTGAATCATCTCCTGAGTTGAGTGAGGAGGACACACACGGGCTCTTAGCAGACTGGGACAGGCAGTCAGTGTTTGAAGCCTGCTCGTCACCTGTTCCTAGGTCTCTGAGGAAGGGACAGTCACCAACACTGGAGGTCAGGTCCAACTGTTTCAGCCAATGAAAGTCTGAGGCTTTTGCCTGCTTGACTTGGTCCATGGGATCTAAGGGGAGTGTTTGAGCCTGAGATGGGCATAGGTCAGACCAAAATCCCTTTGCCAGATGTTCTGCTACCTCCCTCTCAACACTGCTTCTTTCCCCAAAATCCTCTTCATGGCTTAGAGCAGTGAGTTCAGCGTCTGAAAGATCACCTGACAATCTCTGTTCAAGGCCAGCCTCGGTCTGATCTAACAACTCACTGCAATCTTCTGCTCCTGATGTGCTGAGTGGACATGAACTCACGTTAGTGTTGGTTTCAGCACCAAGTGTCTCCACTGTCTGTTTAAGATCTCTGCTGGCTGGCTCGATGAGGTCTGGTAGATTTCCATCCCCTGGGGCTGACAGCTCACAGGGTAGGCCACAGTCTGCCAAACTCAACTCACTTTGATTACACACATCTTCTATCTCTAAAATATTTCTTTCGGAGAATTGAGCCGGATGATCTTCTTTAGTAGAATCTGAACATTGCAAGGACAACATGGGGCACACACTGTTTGCCGCTAACTCGAGAGATAAGGGGGTCATTTGTGGTCCACAGTTTTCCAGAGAGAAGTGTTCATCCCTGCTGTTCATCTGACTCTGTGAGCTCTGAGGACACTGTGAAGGGAAATCCGTTTGTTCATTACCTCCTGAAGGCACTGAGCTGTGAGTCTCAAATGATTCTTGCTGGCTGCTCTCTATACTGGAGCCAAAACTGGCAGTGGGATGCTGACTCTGACAACAGGCTAGCTTGACCTCCTGTGTGAGTCTTTTGCCTTCAGAAAATTTTGGGATGATGAAATCAAAGCATGCCGACTCCAAGTTGTGAAATCCTAAGAACTCAGCGCTGCTGTGAATGGCATGAATGTTTTCTTTGGTGAAGAGCAGCTTTGATGTGTAGGCAAACTGAAGTAAAGGTTCAAACCCCTCTATAGTCACCTGTGAAAAGAGAAGATACAGCAAAATGTAGAGGCATAAAAAAGTCAAGGTGTGATAAAAATGCACACTTTGTAGGTTTTGTCCTGACATCATATTACAGAGGTCAGTGGGAACCGCACATTTCTAAAACATTAAAGCTGGGAGAACAGTAGTACTACATTAAAATATACAGGTTGACAAACATGCCAACACAATACAGCGCTCTACTGTATTCACCTCTAAAATATAATAACGCCACATCAGAAACAGTAATGACGGTTTGTTAAATTAAAACTCAAGCAACCACTGATTAAATGAATGATATGACGTATTACACATCACAATGAAAATGTTTAACCTAATGAAATACATGTTTTTTTGTTTTTTTAAATAAACACAAATTCCATTAGTTTTCACAACACTTAAATACACATGTTTATGGTCTGAAGACATGGAGTGACGTAAATATTCAGATAGTCATTTTCCCAGTTCTTCCAATAAGTCTGAAACTGTGCAACATAAAGGTTTTGGTGTTGCGTTTTGTGTTGCAAGATGTGCCAAATTTGCTATTTAGGACAAGTCAAGACCGCAAGCAAGACAGTCCAGCTCCGAAAACCCTATTCTTCCTCAGCCTGGCTGTTGTAATGTATGCTGCACATGGTTTTGGACTGTCCTGATGAAATATGCATGGGTGTACTGTCCCTGTAAAAGTTACTGTTCTAAAGACACTGTGTGTTGCTCCAAAAAGTCAGTGTCTTTTCAGCTTTAATGGTGCATCACAGAAGCCAAAATGACCTTTGTCAGGCACAATGGCACAGCCCTAGACCATTCCAGACCCTGGCTTCTGGACTTGCTGATACCATTCTGGATGATGGTTTTGTTCTTTAGTCCAGACTCTAGAGCATATGATATCCACTTCTTCCTAAATAGAAAGTTCATAAGTAGCATCAGCTAAAATTGTTTTAACATACTCATAAATCACAACTTAAACCAACATTTTGGAAAGCGGGGTACAATTTGGAGAATGAGTGTTGAATTAAACTGGCTGGTTTCCAGTGATAACACACTCATTGCAATAGATTACACCCCTCTGACATTTATGATGACATGATTTATACTCATAGTTTTGGAGATGCAGAGGATCAATGATATTAATACTTGCTGGCATCAGACTTATAATAGTATGACATAACCAGATGCCTTTAACAATGCATAAACTAATTTCAATACAGCTTTACATTATGTTATAGGGCTAACAAAGCTGGTACCAGCTAATATTTGACATTGGACACCAACATCATAGTACTGACAAGCAAACAAAAGAAAAGTTTTAATTAACTGCAACCAATTTATAGTTTGTCATGTTTTTTTTTTTTTTTTTATCATGTTAGTACTGGATAGCATATAATTTACATTGAGGTCATCTAATTACCACCTAATCATGATAATCGTTATACTTTGTCCTATTTAAGTAGGTTTTTGTTGATGTTTAAGTCATCCATTCTTAGCCCACTGGTAACAAAGCAACGTTAAAACGTGGGACTGTAATAAATACTGTATTAAGAAAAACATTGTTTGTTGACCCACCATGGGTTGTCAAAAAGTCTTTAACCATAACAATATTCTTTAAATTGTTTTGGACTCAGACCTAGGATGAACCTTAAATCTATGTCTAACTACTTTCACTTTTTCATTTAGTGTAGAGATTAAACATCACCTTAAAATAGAGGTTAGCATTTCATATTTCTAACTACAATACATATGTCCACTGAGTTATGGTCCATCTCAAATTTCTCTGAGCTAAAAAAAACAACAGCAAAAACAATTGTGGAAGCAGGTAACACACACTGTATAAGAAGATAAATATCACTATGCAATTTCCCCCTCCAGTGTAAAGAAAATCTTGCAGTTAAGTAGAGGGACAGAGTATCAAGGACATGACATATACTATGTGATCACTTTGTGGGTTTGCCACATATGGGACATCTATTCATTAGATTAAACTTTGTTTTTCAATCTACATGTCACATACAAGGCAACAAAATGCAGATTGCATCTGTTGATTGACCAAAAATGTAAAGCAGTAGGTCATTATCATAATATACAATGGGCAGAATCAACTCAGGGGATGGGATGAAATAGCATTTATTGTATATGAAAATGTGAAAAAAATAATATGCAAAATTAATGCAGATTTCACTGTGAGCAGATAAAATGAATACTTACTAATGCAATGACTGTCATCACAGTTTTTGGTCTTTGTTCAACATTACAGAAGTTATTGAAACTTTTTTTTATATACATATATGATTTTAGCATTAGGAACATGCATTAGATGTACACTTTAAGGTTTTAATTTGGCTTACATCCCACAGATTAACATGGAGGTTCGGGATTCATGACCAATAGTGAACAACAACGAGATTTACATGTATGGTTTCACTTTCTGATGGCTATCACAGTCTCCATCAACATATTCATTCTGAGTTAACATAAGGTTTCTCTTTTGGTGTAGTGTTGGCCAAAACTGGCGTATGTGGATATAACTGCACATTGCAGAGTTTGACACAGATTTTACAAGACAATCCTGAATCCTAAATGTGATTCTATCCGCTATTAATGACGTAACGTTTAGCTCGGTTCGCCATGTGAGCCAAACATTTACAGTCAGAAACTCTATTTTTGGACCCGCAGTCGCGCTCCCGGAACGACAGTTCTAGGTCGTGAACTCTACACGGAATATTTTTGGCAGCGCACATGCTAGCAGGGTTAGCCTCTAAAGTTGGAGAGTATTCACAAGCACGACTAACATTTTTTTTTTTATTATCATAATCCCTGCATCAAGTATCTGCTCTTACTATACGACTCAATAAGCACCAAACTCACGATCTTACTTTTATCCGATAACACCTGAACACACCACCGACCTCACCTCAGTTTGACACACGCCTCCGTACACTGCTACGCCGGGTTTACTCTCGGTAATGGGACAATAGTACCATTTCAATTGTATTAAATTTAGTTAATAGTAGATGGATACGGTCCCGTGACTTCCGTTCGTCCTGAGAGTATCAGAATAAAAGAAACGGTGCAGGTAGAAGAGTATTTTCCCATCAAACTCCAGAGGTTAATATTCAGAGTATGAAGGTGTCAAGGTGGATCTGTCCTCAGTGTTGACAGAGAGAGAGAGAGAGAGGCATTCATATACATGTTCATATACACCAGCTGTATTCTACACAACTTCATTCAGTGGTTAATATAAGTGGGTTGTGCCTCTGTTCCGCTTTTAACTTTATTATTTAACTTTTGAGTGTTTTTCACAGCAGATATTTCAGCTGCTTGAGACAAAACAGATGTAACCGGTGTCATAGATGTGTGTGCACAAGTTTCAGAATACTGGTTTAGTCTCTGGAGCAACTAAAGAAAGGTCAGATCAAACAAAAGTGAGCATCAGTGTCAAAAATGAAAGGTTGAAGTTTAGACGCAGTGCTGCTTTTTAAGTTCCCAAGTTAGTTTTTCTATTTCACCTTTCTAAAATGATTTATCACCATTTATTATTATATTATCTTCTGCATTTTGCATTTCTTCCCCAGTGAAAATCATGTATTTTCATATATTCAATTAACTGATCATGTACATGTTCATTCAAAACTCAGATTAATGTTGAGGGCTATTATATCAAAAACAGAAAATGTAGAGAAAAAAAAGAATTAAAAATCTAGTACGAAGGCCATTTTTAGCCATTCATTATATTTAAGAATACAATTTTTTTTATTTTAATCACATAGTATGCAACAGCATTACTTGTGTTTGTAAAGTCTACTGAAACTTAGCTTCTACACTGTAATTAACATAAAAAAAGGAAAAGCAGCAGTACTTGAGGGAGCACTAATAGAGAGAAAAGAAACAAAATAGGAAATGAAAACATTACTTTCTAATTACTGTCACAGCAATTTTCCTCTAACACATACATGAACTCACTCACACCATCACAAAACTCTTCAAAAGGGAACTGCAACCAAAGCACACACTTCCTCTTTACTGTTTTTCCTCTTTACTTCTTGAAGACAGGCAGGGAGGTGTCTTTTGTGTGTAGTTTGCTCAGATTCTTAACTATCAGATAGCAAATGTAATGCCTGTAAGAGTAGTGAAGTGAGACGAGCAGCTTTGTTTTTATAATGTGGTGTGATACTGTTATTGGTTGGATGTACAAACTCACAACCAAAAAATCCACACCCCATGAAATATCTCAAACACAGCAAAAAAGAAAAGAAAATAATGGTTCGCTGCCAGAAACAAACCACTGGACACCAAGAGAGGGTCAGAAGTGAGGACTTAAAGGAATTATTATTGTCTTTTCTCAGGAATATTACATGTTTTGCTTTTAACATTGAGCTAATTGAATTTAGCCTCATAGTAAATTCCTGGTGTGTATGATCTACACATAATTAAAATTAAAAGTCAGAAAAAGTACATAAACAGAACAAATAATCAGCCATGTCTGACCTCATCTGGCAAGGTGACAAATGGACTTTGTCTGGTGACATTGGTGACCCTGCTCTGGAAGTATTCACTGCAGGACGCCAACACGGACCAGTGGGCCCTGAAGCTCTTGTTTTCTACCACCACCGTCACATCACACAGGACATCCTGCTGCCTCTGCTCGTTCAGACATTGGAGAACATGGGTGCTGTGCACAGCGGACTGGAAGGTGAACGCTGATGTCCGAGGGGCTTGGAATGACATTGTTGTTGCCAGATCAGCCTGTGTGAAAGGGAGTTAAATGAGATTCAAGTGCAACAGTAGAGGCTGTGCCACCACGTGTATGTATAAAGTGTGATTTTCTACAGTAAAATTTGTGTATTGTCTAGGGAAGAAAAACCCAAGTGAGATATCTGACATATAGAAATAAGTAAAGTACATCTAAACATACAGAAGAGATTATAAGACTGACTGTGAATTAGCACTGATACTGCCTGTTTTAACAGATAGATGTAGGCTACTTTATTTACCCCAAACTGGGTAATTACAGTGTAACAGCAGCATGGTACACATTCAATAACAATAATGTAATATCATAGAAAAAAATGATATGATTTAAAGGGTTCTTGAAAAGTACACTTAAAAAATTGTCAGATATTTTTAAGTGTAATTTATGATACACCTCAAGTCACATGTCTATAAATCTGCAAACTTAGGCTAATGTTTGAAATATCATCTGTTTACGGTGATATGAGCTTGAAATATATGATTAATTTCCTCATTTTGCATGCAATTTATATTAATCAGCCATAACATTACAATAACAAGAGAAGTGATACTAAAATTGATTATTTCAAAGATTTTTCTTACAGGTAGCCTAGACTGATATATCAGCCTCAAATTTTTAAGCCAATATTTGATCATTGGTAAATGTTCTAAAATATTTGATCAGGCACCTGTTTGGGCAGCAACTGAAGTTCAATAAATGTTAAAAGAGTAACATGTCGACATGTTTTAATAATTCATTTATATTGCTGCATAAAAATCTTAATTATCTGAGTGTTTCAATTGTATTTTATGATCAATGTGCTTTTAAAAAAATTAATAAATAAATGACCTTCAATATTGGCTTAAAAAATCGGCTGTAGATATCAATCCTCAGCTGATCAAACTTTTAAAGATTGACATCGGCCTTAGAAAAACCCATATCGGTCGACCTTTAATTTTTATTTTGTCAATTCACTAGATAGCTACATAGGTCATACAACTAACTGAGATACCGTTTCTCTCTAAACTCATAATTAAAAAGCTATGCAAAAGTTTTAACACTAAAAAGAATACGAGGTGGTATAAAAAATATAAGTCTATATGTTTATTTTAGTTTTTATTAGTTTATTACGTCATTATAACAGCAACTTTCACTTGGCAGCAAGTGAAGATGTAGATTTCAAAGCAGGTGTTGGAAGCAGCAAAATGAACAATAGACAGAAATGAGTGACTGACATATTCAGGGTTCATACACATTTTCAAGATCAAATTCAAGAACTTTTCATGCACTTTTAAGGGTCTACAGGAATTCATATACCCTGGATTTTTAATTTAATTTATTTTTTTTATCACAAAAACGTAGCTCTCCTCTTTTTTAATTTTCTCCTTAATATTATTTAACTGATGCTGACTTGTAGAGAAACTTCATCAGTGCCACACAAACACACAAAAAATAAAATAAACAAACAAATAATTAAATAAATAAATAAATAAGACCACCCATATGAGGTGCCTTCATTTTTACTTTTGTAAATAAATTCAAATCTAATTTCACAAAAAAAAAAAAAAAAAAAAATCCGAACTGTGCAATAAGACCTGCTGTCTGAACGTAGCCAAAGCTCTATCCAAAAAAAATGGGAAGACACTTGGCATTCTTCAGACACACTTGCACCTAGACAAAGATTAAGATAAAAATGTACCAGGAGTCAACCTGAGAAACAAATAGACAGGTCATACCACAGAGTTGTAATTGCAAGCACTTAAACTAAAACTCCAGCACTTTTTTCAAGGACTTCAAGCATCCATATGAATTCTGCATATTGTAACATACTCTGCATTTTTGTGGAAATTCGGTTGTTGTCCCTTAGACCAGTTCTAATAGGCACTAACCAACTTATATTGGACATTACCAACAAGTTCTGAAGGTACTCTGACCCACTGATTTGGCCATTACTGTTTCTTTTCAAAGTTGCTCACATCCATGCTCTTGTCCATTTTGCTATTTCTCATACATCATCTTTGAGGACTAAATATTCACTTCTTGCCTCATATATCCCTCATATATCCACTGACAGATCCGACTGTAACAAGATAATCAAAATTAATTTTATGTTGCTTGTTTGAGGTCACAATGTTATGGCTGTGTACATTCACAAACACAAGTACGTCCCCAGTCCTAGTGTTGAATTGATATTAGTTTATTAAAAAGTAATAACGTAATGACATCTTATGACACATGTTAAATTCCTGAAAGATCATATTATATTCTCGTTTTCTACTCGTCTTTAGTATTTAGTGTCGCTTTTTTACTTTCTAAGTCGTTGCATTTACTAACTCTAAAAAAAGGTTCCTGAACGCAACAATGTATTTACTTGTACATGTCTCCATGTCGGTACATTATATACTGGATTTCTTATCATTTAAACAAATAGGTCTATTCAATCGCTCGTATATCAACTATTTATAGTTCGTAATCATTTACAAGCATCATGATCAAGACGTTTATTTTAACCCAACTTTTGGCAGTCGAAAATGCTGACTCATGTTTAGTCAAGTTACCGAAAATGGCCTGTTGGACCAATATATCGATATTAATATGTAGTTTATAAAGGTTGACGAAAAACACTACTAAAAATATCCATATTACTTTATTCAAAAATGACTATTGACAATGCCAGTAACTGAAAATATTTAACGGAAAAGCCTCGCGCTAGGCCAGTTCGATAGCTGTTAATTTGCTCCAACTCGAGCACACATCTTCCTGCCATTAGCGGAGAATAACAAGCCTAAAACTGCGGCTAAATAACATTTTAAGACGCCGGGTGTTGACTGACCTGCCATGTCAGCTCGATAACTGGTGTAATTTTTGTGTAGAGGTGGTTCTATCCATCCGGAACCACACTTTCCTCTCGTCATGTGACACTTCGGGATGAGGAAAGACACCAACTTTCTGCGCATGCTCAGTCGAAACCAGTCAGAAAGCCACCACACAAGTGTTGATTTGTAAGCATTTCATTACATATTGTTGAAAAATAAACATATAAATATTTGGTACAAATTATCCTCCCTCTAGCTTTCATTTATCTACAGAACTGTCATCTGATGGTGTTTCATATAAAACACAATCCCACATTATGGTCAGCGTCCAAGTTGATTTTCATTGCATTCTTGCATCCCAGAAGACATACAGCTGTTCACTGTTCAGCGTGGTCAAACTGTCAACACCAATTCCTCTGTGTGATCAAGATTTTTAATCTGATGCAACTTGGTTTGCATTTCCTGAGTGATGAAGCTCAAGATGTTTAGAGGATCCTTTCGTAAAAGAGGAGGTAGGCTTGGCAACTCTGAACTTTGCTCTCGGTCACAGGCTGGACACTGGTGTCACTGATATGGAACCAGGATCCTCTGGGTGGCTCTGCATCTCCTGAAGTGGGTAAAAATGTTAGAGGAAATACTAAAAATATCAATACCAAGTGATCGCTCTGATAGTTTTAATGCCTGTGGCCACATACCTTCTGCTCCTACTCCGTTGGACAATGACGCAGTGACCTGAGGACGTGCTTTGACATAAGCCGTGTAATGACCTGATCTCATTGTTCCACTGTGCTCTACGATGCCATAAAGACTGTACAGGATTTTATCATCTCCCTCTGTCGCATGCTGTAAGGGGACAATCTCTGTTAGCATTCAAATAATCTACATGTCATAATAAACAGTGATATATTCATAAACAGTCCTTTAAAGTGTTATATAGCCAAAAAAAAAGCGCAACTGTATGAAAAATTACAATTACCTTGCACTTTATAGCACAGAACGGGGCCAGATCCAGGATCATAGGGAACTGGACATGCCGGTTCACTTTACAAATACTGTAGCCATTCTGAAAGAAAGACAAGCATTATTTTCATTAAATATCTGATGATGAATTGAAATATCAAAGCGTTAACAATTAATTACGTGGCAGTAATTATTTACTTTTTGGACTTATTTATTTAGTTAAAGGACTGGCATTAGTTGCGAAGTATAAGATGCATGCACCAGATTTATCAGAGAAGCTAATTTCCATCTGTTGTCCTGCACAAATGGCCAACATAATAAAACATCACATAGATTATGAAGTACTAATATATATATTATATAATATATTACATATATTGGAAGAAAACAGTTATAAATGACAGATATAGGAAAGTTTGCTCAGGCTAAACGGTTACAGCCAAATACATGAAAAGGGGCTTACATTCTAAAAATACAATAACATTTTCTAGAATAAGATATATATAAAAAAAAAGAAAAAGGAGAGAAAAGAGGACAAAAATAAGGGAAGAATAAATAAATAAACAGGCTAATCATACAATAGGAAACTACACATGCAAAGAAGTGCAGTTAAATAAATACATTTGAAATGTTCAGATATAGGAGGATATATTTGCAGAAATAGAGAACCTAATATGCGTCCTATTGCATACCGATCACTTTGAGTTCATGATTTTTTAAAAAAATTAAAAACACATGTCATGGCCTTGGGTCTATGAAAGGACACCAGTCTTGTATAACTGAATGGAGTCCTATAGGAGAAGTGGCTGAAAAAACACCTATTTTGCGAAAATTGTTGCTTCAATAACAATCAGACGACCTCTATGATGATCCTTTACATCTTATCCATAGACTAGCAAATTGTAGTACCTACCCAAAAAGCTCTAACAGTCAGTAAATTATTATTTTGATCCAGCTAAGGAAGGCCCATACAGTCTGTCAAGTAGCTGAACCATGGCCCAAACACACATATTTGTATTTCTTTTCATCTTTATCATCAAAACCAAAGTCAAAAGAATGCAAACACACAAAACTTGGCACTAATCTCTCCCATTCCAGCTTAGAAATCCACTCTACTGGACCACAAAACTGTTGTAGACATTAGGAGAGCATTCACAGTGATTGAATCAGCCATAGGTTAATCATTAAATCATTGTCATCAGTTAAAAACAGCCAGATGTGAATCTTTGGTCTCGAGTATATTTGACTAAGCAGATAGAAGTACTGTGTAAAACATGCAAAATTAAAGCTATTTTTGATTTTTTTTTTTTCATACAAGTTTAAGCTTATGTGTCAAAACATGCATTTTTTTTTTTTTTTTTCATCTAATGGGTCAAAACACAGTAACGTCTCTTCAGAGTGAACTTTAATTGATTCCCATTCCAAAATTTATTTCAATATAAAGTAGCTCCTTGTTTTGGATAATCTCTTATGATCCTACTGAAGCAAAAATGAATTCAAAAGTAAAAATGCGGGCCATTTAGCAAAACAATCTGTCAAATTGCCTGTAAAATGTCCTGTCAGACAGATTTGGAATACTGTGTTTTGACCCTAATCAGAAAAATGAAAATTGTAATTTTGCCCAAAGTAGCTGCAGCATCAGAAGTCTTTTTTTTTTTTTTTTTTGCCAAAACATGCGGCCCACACAGAAATTAAGTTAATAATGGCTGTGGTTTTCTGAGTAGATTACCTGTTGAAACCTTTTTAGATGAAGGGTAAGTACTGGAGGAGGAGAGGAGATCAGCATTTGCTTTAAGGCATCGGTGTAGACATTTTTCTTGGAACCTAAAAACCAAACATGAAAAACTTTATTGAACCGCGAATAGAAAACTCAGTTACTTAGTACATAACAAGAGTTGAAGCTTTGGTATTATATTTACTCTACTTATTGAATTGCAGTGTATATTATATCCCATAAACACCCAGCGCTACTTTTATGTCAGCTCCTTAAAGAAATGTTCTCTCTATATAACCTTTTCTTAATGATTTATAACCATTTATCGCACTGTATTTTATCAGTATAAATTAAGTATTTTCCTTTATTTAATTTAATAATCTTGAACATGTTCATAAAAGCTCAGATTGAAGTTGAGGGTTATTATATCAAAAGCAGAGAAAATTGCAGAAAAAGTAACTTTCTCAGTAAAATCTATCATTAAATGAACATAAACCCAGTGTCTCTATCCACTGTCATTGATCCAACTCCATGGGTTTTACTGGTGACTCAATGCTGTAGAAGATGATAGTGTTTCCATGTTAACTACGGAGCCCCTGAACATCTAAATGGGTCATACCTGATGAACATGAAAATATGATCAACCAATTTTTTTTACATGTATTGATAGGATTAGTGGATTAACAGGTATTATGATAAACTAATTATTTGTTGTATGTGCTCCGTATCGATACGCGTATCGTGAAGAGGCCCGCGATGATATATCCCTGTATCGATATTTTGAACACACCCCTAGTCTATACATTCACTACAGAATCTCTGAGCATTAAAAAATATTTTCTGTCATTAACTGAACATAAAGCCAGTGTTTCCATTTACTGTCATTGATCAAACTCCATGGGTTTTACTGGTGAATCAACGTTGTAGAAGAAGGTGTTTCCACGGTAACTACAGAGCTTCTGAACGTCCAAATGGGTCATATCTGATGACCATGAAAAGATGACAAACTGTATTTTACACCAATTATTTACATATATTGATAGGATTAGTGGATTAACAGGTATTATTATTATTATTGGTCGGTGGTGGATGTTTGGGTCTTTATGGGTTAAGGAAAGAAACTACAGAATACTACAAAAGAAATTCCAGATACCTCCAGCTTTGTCTTTGCTCGGCTGCCGTTTAGTGCAGGTGACGCACAACAGGCTGTTATTCTGAGTCAGGGTTTCAACTTCTGTGAACTGAAACAAACACGATTGTACTGAACACTCCTGTTTCTCTGGCGCCGTCCTGGTGGCCAGAGTGTGGAAGGCCAGTTCTGGATCCTGGTTTACCACCGTGTATTCTTTAGGCTCCAGAGGTTCGTCTTCGCTCTCCATGCTTTGTTCGAGAGCATCTGAGCTTTCGACGAAGGCATCATCCAGGTTTACTTTCTCCATCTCCTTCACTAGAGAGTCGTCCTCTTGCTCCTGATTCACGCTGGACGTTTGTTCGCCTTCCGAGACGATATCATTCGCCTGTCGCTCCTCAGCTAGGAGAGTAAAGCGATTTCTGACAGAAGAGTCGCCGTCGGTTAGAGAGTCGTCATCCTCTTCTTTTTCTTCGTCAGCCTGGTCGTCTTTAGCGCCACAGACCTGGGAGGGATCACCTTTGTTGAGTTCGTCTTCTTCATGAGGCTCATTTACAGCTGGATCTGTCGGGGTGTCCTCTGTGTTCTTGGGGGACGTGAGAATATCTAACGTGACCCTGCCATCGAGCTTCTGCTGCCTCCTTTGTTGCTATTGGCACAGAAATGGAAACAACACAGCTTACTCTATGCAAAAAAAAAAAAAACCTCAACACATTATTCCTTAAAAATGTTCCTCCTGAAGGTTCCTGTCTAGGTGATACATTCACTGAGGTACCTTGGCTTGCTTCTTTGCCTGTTTCTTGGCTTTCTTTTGCTGGTACTTGCTGCCAGTCCCTGTGGGAATATCATCATTCCCGTTGGTCAAAGCCGGGCTGTTCCTTCCATCCTGGCTCGACTCACTGGACTTCTGAGTTGCTTTTTTCTGGTTCTTTTTTCTATATGCCTTAAGGACATAGTCATAAGAGGGCACAGCAGTGTAAAACATGGAAAACACGAAAAATGAAAAACAAAAATACTCATGTGGGCTTTACCTCATCAGAAACAGGGAGAGACAGATCCAAAAACATCTCAGTGACAACAGAAACCTGTAAGAGGAGAACATATATTAGTTAATGTTATTATTATATATATATATATATTTTTTTTTTTAATCTTTCTGCATTACAACATTGTCTCATGCATCTTCTTAAAAAATCCCAGTTATACAGTTATAACATGATTTCCACAGCTCATACCGTTTTACACTGCTGACACATTATGGTGCTGGTCATTTCTCCGCCAAAAACGTGGTCCACAAAGTTTTTTGGAAATGCATTCCTCTCATACTCTGAAATCAAAATATACAGTTAGAGATCTAGATTACTTACACAAACTATATAAGGTGAATTTAAAGGGACCATATTTAGCTGAACCCACTTTTATTAGTCTACATATTTATCTGTGTATTTGTGTACCAGGTGTTGCATAGCTATCTTTATATTAATTCCAGCAAAAACTGAGTGGATTTTTACAGCCTGTTTTAATTCTATCTTAATTTGTTACGTTTTAACACGAGTTATGTCATGATATTTGCACATATAAGGTCCAGACTTCTGAAGAATATTTCTCTGAGTTCGACATAATTGTTTATCAGCAGCAGTGGTTGTAGTAAAAACTGAAAATATGTCCAAACTTTGAGCTGATTACCTAAAACGTTCAATTGTTGGTGTTGGTTGAACAGGACAGAGCAGCAGTCAACAACCTGGAGGGGGCGGGGCCTAAAGTGCTTAATGTGCATTTAAAGGGCCAGTGTTCAAAACCACATTTTTGGTGTCATTACTGAGAAATAGTTTTGAAGATGGACCCGTGGAGTTGAATTAATGAAGAATTCAGACTAAGTACAGCATTTACAGTTTATGTAGAGCACAGGGAAATGTGTTAAAATAGATAATTCCATTTAAAAAAGTAAAATATCACTCCTTTATGCTGCTCATACAGTGGAACAGAATAAAAAAAATGGAAACCCATAAATGGTAATTGTCTGCTTTGTGAAAATTGGTGAAGTTTATACTGAATTCATGAAGCAAAAGTCAATAATTTCAAACATTTATCTAATATCTGTAGTTTCTCATGGGAGAATTTCACACCTAACGATGCAATTAACTGCATAAGCATTCATTCAACGCTGTCATTTTCAGACCGATAAAATCAGTGAGTGTAAAGATAAACATTTTTGATCTGTATCTGCAAGTGACAGTGAAATGAGTCTGCCCTTATTATATTTATGATATTGTAATATTCTCACAACAGCAGACATCAAATCTACAAACTACTTCATGTGTACGACTTCCTTCTATGAGGGAAGAAAAAGGGTTGAAGATGGACCTGTGGAATTTAATTAATGAAGAATTCAGACCCAAGCAGAGCATTTACAGTTTATGGAGACCACAGGGAAATGTTGGAAAATGTATAATTCAATTAAAAAAAAAAAGCTAAATTCCACACCTTTGTCATTTAATATATAGCGCTTTTCTACACCTTGGTACTCAAAGCCTCACATTCACCCATTTACACACACCAGTGAGCAGCTGCTACCATGCAAGGTGCTGCCAGACCTACTGGGAGCAATTTAGGGTTCAGTGTCTTGCTCAAGGACACTTCGACATGTGGGCCAGGGTTTGAACTACCGGCCCTTTGGTCATTGGACACCCCGCTTTACCAACTGAGCAACAGCGGCCCCAGTAAGATGCTAAACAGGCGTGATCTGAATAATGGATGCAGGAAGGTTTCTAATTTATCAAATGTCTGACTCTTACCTTTGAGCAAAGCTTTTAGCTCTTCCCCATCAATGCCTTTCCTGGATTCTTTTAATGCATCCATTAGTCCAGTGCTGACTCTCTATAGAAACAAATACAACACTCTCATAATAAAAAGAAAACCAAACCTATTTAATAAACCTTTAACAGAAATTTATGCGTAAAGGAAAACACCTAAAGACCTGTTTAAGTCTATTACTGCTACTTGATTAAACCTCATCTAATTAAAAATGGACCAAAACATGAATTACTGTCTGAGAAAGAAAACATTCTTTATCTCAATAAACAAGAAAAACACTGTGCTTAAATATTCAAATGAACCTGAGCTCATAAATACTGTTCCAAACTTCTGTCGCTTAGCTTTATATCAATGAAAGGGGATGTCTACAGATTTTTAGAAAGCATAAAGGAAGTACATTATAAATCTAATGTCAACATCCCATCTAGGTAAGTGTTTCTTTGTGGTAAAGACTGGAATTCCTTCTTCTGTAAACTAACCACAGCATCACTTCCTGTTTGTAACCATTTCTTTGTGAGCTTGTGCTTATTGACTCATTATTGTTGTCGCTGCAATGTTGTGTGAAAGTGTAAACCCTGCAATTTCATGCATTAGCCGGTATCATATCAGCTTTTAGGTAAATACATACTTTGATCTCCTCGGCTCGCATTCCATCCAACAGGTAGCGCAGAAGCTCCTGGCTGTCTTGTTGCTGAAATCCTTTGAATCTGGCAGCCCTGCAGAAAAGATAAAGGAGGATCAATGATAAGGAGTTACACCAACAACACATTTCAAGACACTGTTCCACTTTAAACTGGAAACACACTAACTTTTTACAAACTTGTGAGAATAAATCCCGCGGTGTTACCACTCCCTTCTTAGATTCCTGGATCTCATTGAGTAACTGACACATAGTCAAAGTCAGGGATCCGGGCTGGTCTAACTGGACTGCGATACGATCCTGTGACGACATTATAACCAGCCTTTAAGTACAATATACAAGCCATATTTAGGGTAATTTAATGTAATTTTTAAGAACTAAGAGCAACGCACCAGATTTGAAGGGGAAACAGGTTCGATATTAAGACTCAGCTTCTGTTCTGTCGCTTTGTTGAGAGTTTGTCGTAAAAGCTGAGTTTGAGAAAGATTCTGAAAAAAAGAAATGACATCAAGTGCCAACTACTTGTAATATAAATATTATAATATTAGACTGCTCCCATTTTAACCAGAAAACGGTGTTATACTATATTATGTACAGTCTTACCTGAATGACTGCATTAAAAAAACAGGTGTTTCCCAGGTTGCTCAGTCCCTTCACTGAAACAACTCCACTGTCTTCTGTTTGGCTGGATTTTTGAGACTTCCCAGTATTTTCTTTCTTGGTGTTTTTCTTCTGGTGGTCCTTCTCCTTCTCTTCTTTCATTTCTTTATCTTCACGGTCTTCTGTTTTAACAGAATTTGACTTCTGTTCCTCTTCCAGAACAATGTCTTCCTCTTTTTCTTCTAAACAACCAAACACAATATTTAAGGCATTATTGAGGAGTGGATTAATTCCATCATAACATAATATAGGTAATTGAGGTACATACTTTTCTGTGGTTTCTTTAAGGGGTCGGATGAGGTTTGTTTTTTTAGGTTGGTCAACAGCTGAGCCAAATGCCCTGTTCTGGAATACTGGACTTCATCATCACAAATGTAACACCTGGAGAGAAACAGTGTATGGTAATAAAGATGCAAAACTTATAATTTAAAGAAAAATATTGATCCCATGTCATTTTTTGTTTTTTTTTTACACAGGAGCAACATACTCACCACACGTTCCAGGTGTCCAAGCTGACCACCAAGCAATGAGGATCCGACCGTGGAGTCTCATAATGTTTGATGGCGTGTTTGTTCTCAGAATTTCTTCCGCATCCCTGAAGGAAAATTTGCACTTGTCATTTATTAAAAAAAACAAACAAAAAAACCCTGTCAAAATACAACTACCCAATTAATTGATAACAATTAAATGAAAAAAAACAACAAACAAAAACACTATGAGTAATTTCAATGAAAAATAAAGTTGGTATTTACTGATAGCAGCTCCTTAAATGTGAATAATTCCACATTTTCCCCCCTTTTCTATGGGAATAAACTGAATATCTGTGGGTTGTGACCAAACACAATATTTGAGGAAATCATAATGAGCTTTGGGAAAAGATTTTCAACACCAAATAATCTATCGATGAATCTAGACCACATTGAAAAATTAATTGAGAATGAAAATAATTACTTCCAAGCCTTAATAGGAGCAATAAAGATGTAGAATAAACTTACCCTATGCCCGCATTTCAAACACATCCACATTGATGGTGGTTCATTTTCAATTTCAGGGTCCATACTGTCTGCATCCTTTTTATTTTCATCATGCTTGCAGTCCTCGCAACTTGCCCAGTCAGAATTCCCAGAGAGTTTCTTGATAAGAGTTTGTTCTGATCCCTTTTTAATATGCTTACAGGACGGACCTATGAAGATTAAAATATATAGAAAAAATATATATAGAACACAATGGGGAAAATTCACCTTAGGCCTTCCACAGGTTGTCATATGGCAGAAGCAGAATCTTTACCTGTCAGGTCAATGTCATCGACGTCCTTGGAGCTTTTATCCTTCCCCTTTTTCTTTCCCATTTTCACCTGAATGAATCAATACACAGATGAGATGCAGTTATACTATATTTTAAAATAGCTTTGGCTAACAGCTAGCAAAATACAATGCTTTAAAATAAGACTACTTAAGTACCAAAAGCAAACAAGTATTCCCTGTATTGATTCATGACTATACTGCTGTTTTTTCCCCCCAACTTACTGTCACAGACGCAGGTAAAAAGAACCTTCAGTTCGGTTTTCAGTTTCGTTTACTATGAGTGAATGGTTCCACTATTTTACACATAGTTTACTTAGTTTACGCATTACAGTCGAAAAACACGAGATTTTCAGTTTGGAAAAGAAAGACAGGAATTTTTAGGATAGTCCCCTGAAAATTACTTCGCTGATTTAGCACAAAAAAAATGCCAGTTGACACATGCAGACAACAGAGGAATAAACGTGACGGTGCCGCTGCTTCTGATGCTTGGTACGACTGTTTCCGGTGTGCGGCTGTTAAAAGAGTCCGATAGGAAACAAACTTCAACTTTGATCCAGCTAGCAGCAACGGTTTACTCACTGTTCTGGTGATATATTATTATGCATGTGAAGCTACTTTTATTTACAGGATATATACGTTAACATTCGATAATTCAGAAACCTTGAATGGATTTAACTGTGTTAATTGCATTGAAATGACAACTCGTGAGGTGGGAACTTTAACAGGCAAAATACAGAGGGGTTTAAAGTCTGTGAACCATAATAGCACCGGAGTTCCACGTGTCGGTTCGGACATGTCTTATTTGGAGTGGGCTGAGAGTCAGCTCGCAGAGATAGAGCTGCTGACCAGCATGTTTCCCACCCAGGAGGAGCTGGAGATGACAGACCAGCTGGCAGTGGCTGAGCTCAGGCACTATGTGGAGGGTTCATCAGACAGCCCCCCTCCATCCAGACCACAGTTCCTCATAAAGCAGAGTCTGGATTCTACATCTGCAGAAAAGGTAAACAAACAACACTGTCAGGATTTAGTCATGCTTTAAATATGTTCTGAACTATACTCAGTACTCAGTTTGTCTTCCACACAGATGGATGTCATCTTCTCCTGTGCTTACCCATCTGAATACCCCAGTGTGTTACCAGAGATAACAGTCCGGTAAGGCGTTTTATTATGTACAAGTACAGCACTGTGTTAAACTCTTTGGCACACATTAGGTTTGGTATGTTGGTTTAATAAAGTTGTAATGAGTACACATATATAGTAAAAACACAAGTTTCAGTGAAGACACAGTTTCTATTAACTAAAGTGGTAGTGGTGCTGACCTCTCTTTATTACTACCACTAGTACTATTACTTATACTATTACTACTACTATTACTTATACTATTGCTACTACTACTACTATTATTACTACTACTATTATTACTTATACTATTACTACTACTATTACTTATACTATTGCTACTACTACTACTATTATTACTACTACTATTACTATTACTACAACAACAACTAGTACTACTACTATTACTACAACAATTACTACTTATACTATTATTACTACTACTACTACTACTAACATTACTTATACTATTACCATTATTACAGCTACTACTACTTATACTATTACTACTATTACTTCTACCATTACTACTATTACTATTACTACTACTACAACAACTACTACTACTTATAATATTACTACTACTACTATTACTTATATTACTACTACTACTATTTCTAAAAATAATAATTGTATTTTATTGTATTTGTATGTGACTGATCCTTTGTGAAGCACTATGTGACCTCTCTTTTCTGTGAAAGGTGCTTTATAAATAAACATTACTTACTTACTTACTAAATGATAATAATAATTTACAACGTATTTTAGGGAAAAAAAAAAAAAAACCCAGACGTTTACAAAGTGATTTGACACCAGATGGGCCAGTCCGTGTAGTAAATGTAGTAAAGTGTTATCAGTTACCAACAGCAAAGTAAAATGAAAGACTCATATAAAAATATTTATTTAAAACAGTTAAAAGAAAAGAAATCAAGAGTCAATAACATCAATCCACAAACCTGATAAAAGTGTAGTAAAAGTAAAAGAGAAAAGGAAGGAAGTAACAGGTAACAGAGTGGCTGCACCGTGTCCTGGGTCTGTTTCAACAGACAATGTACTAAATAAACAGTACAGATGGAAGAAGTTCATACATCATAATGAGAATAATTATTATTAATTACACTGGAAAAAAAAGGTGTTCTTTGTTACTGGAGGAAAAACATGTTGTTGACTAAATTTGACACTGATTCCACATCTGACATCAGAATGTCTCCAGCACATAAAAACATTGCTAGAATTTTAAAATAAAATACACACATTTTTCAGTCTGTTGCCAAAATCTTTGTGTATTTACAATCTGAAGATAATATGATCTAAATCAGACTTAACTGAATTCATCCATAGTTATGGCCAAGTCCTCATTGTAAATAAATAATATGAACATCAAGCAGAGTGAAGAATAAAGTACAATTTAAGAGTCCATTGGCTTGGTTCAAAACAGTTTCCTGCTGTAGAACTGACAGTAATTACCATCATGTTTGGGTTGAAGCTCCTTAGCACCTGGTTTCCATTTCACAAATATTCAGATGAAATGGTTCACCTGTTCATCACTTCCATCACAGAAAATGAGCGGGAAAAAAAAACAATGCGTGAGTCGAACAAAGGAATTTTTAGCAATAAATTTGTTCATGTGCTTTTAATATATATTCCAGTAGTTGCCCAGAAATCTCTGAACTACTTGCACAAATGTAGGTAAATGCATGTATTTTGAGGTAAATCATTGCTGGCCAGCATTATTGTTATTGTTCCATCACTAATTGTATGGAGAATCTCCCAGAAAACCACATTTTAATACAAATATCAGTGTTTCACACCAGTGTATTATTAAAAAAGAAAGCATAGATTATATAGATTTTGATCTTATTCTATATTGATATATTGATATTTTGTGTCACACCTAATTTTACATATACTGAATAGTGGAGGAGTGAAGCAAAACAAAGTTTGTACTTTGCCTCTAGAAAATGTAATAATTACAGGAAGTAGTAATAGTGAGTTGTATACAAAATTGTGATATGATGATGTGACAGTGCAAGTAGGTGTACCTCAAACTCCTTTACAGCTCTGGAAAAAAAATATTAAGACACCACTGTAATTTCCTGTAAAATCTTCATGTGTGCATGTACGACAGCTACTCCATTCCTGTGTCTGTTGAATTCCAACACAAACACACCTTATTTTACTGAATAAACATCTGATCCATGTCTTATTTAGGAAGGACAAGTAGAAACACCTCTACTGGGACCATCACTATGTTCTTAAAATAGGCAAAAACAGTGATATTAGCACCACAAAAGTAACTGTAATCCAAAAATAACTGGACTTAATCTGCTCTGACAA
Source organism: Maxillicosta whitleyi (assembly GCA_029822895.1). Taxonomy (NCBI): domain Eukaryota; kingdom Metazoa; phylum Chordata; class Actinopteri; order Perciformes; family Neosebastidae; genus Maxillicosta; species Maxillicosta whitleyi. Next base: position 9,263,826 of record JAPSES010000144.1, read on the forward strand.
TGTTCCCAAACTCTGAGGGCTGGTTCTTCTATCAGTTCAACACTCCTGGACTCAGGTAGGTCCATAAAGGTGTGGATGACAGACCACCAGATGAAGACCCTGTCATAGTCAGAACCATCTGCAGACCTGAACCCACTGTGGAAACTTCTGCAGGAACATGGATGGTCACAACACATGGAACATTATTGAGTTTCTTTAATTTCTATGGCAGGAGCTGCATAAAGTCATCCAACAGGAATGATGCAGAGAAAAGACACGTGAAAACCATGACTGAAAACCAGGATTATTCCACCAAATATTGATGTGTGAACTTTTCCCACAGTTACAACATTAGTTTGTGTTGTTTCGAAATGAATATGAACTGGTTTTATTTGCATTATTTGAGTCTGAAAACACCTGCATGTCGTGTTCTGCTAATACATGCTCTAAATAACAATATGTTTATTTGGAATTTGGGAGGAATGTTGTTGGTAGTTTCGAGAATAACACATAAATGTTAATTTTACTCAAACGCATATACCTATAAATAGTAAAATCAGAGAAGGTGAGAATTTTGTTGTGATCTTTTTTTTTTTTTTCCAGAGCTGTATATCTTATTTATACATTATGGCAATTTACTTTTTGCTATGTAGCAAAAAAAAAGCACATCACTCTCCAGTTTAATGTGGCCTTGAATATTTTTCTTCCTGGGCTACATCATGTTTTATTTGTGCCGTAGGTGTGCTGGTCTCAGTAGGGCCCAGCAGACCCAGCTCCATGCAGATCTCAACACATTCCTCGTGGAAAACTGCCAGGGGGAAGTATGTGTGCTCTCTGCGGTGGACTGGGTGAAAGAAAACCTGCAGCCCTTCATTAGTCGGAGCTTATCTGCAACAGCAATACCTAAAAAAGAGTCTGCCCCTGCACGGCCACAGGAAGTGTTCAGCCGACTGTGGATCTACAGTCATCACATTTACAACAAGACGAAGAGGAAGAATATTTTGGAATGGTCTAAGGAGTTATGCCTGTCGGGATTTAGCATGCCCGGAAAGCCTGGTATTGTGTGTGTGGAAGGTTCTCAGTCTGCCTGTGAGGAGTTCTGGTCCAGGTAACTTGAGTGTTGTTATTTTTAGCACCTGATGTCACAGAAAGAAGAAGTCTACCAAGGTGTGGGGTTTATTATTTCTGCAAACTTTTTCCCATTTCACAGAGTGAAGGTTCTGACATGGAAGAAGATCATGATTCGACATAGAGAGGACATTCCCCTTGATCGTCAGGGCGAGGACGACACTGCTGTTGAAAGTATAGACTCTCTGCGCAAATTCACAGGCTTTGAAGAAGCAATGTTTGACCCCCATGGGAACAGAGGTAATCACATGGACCTTGGGCAGCTCTACCAGTTCTTAAGTGAAAAAGGCTGTTGTGACGTATTTCAAATATATTTCGGCATTGAAGGGAGATAGAAATCAAGCAAAAAGCCCCCCCCCCCCAGACACACAATCACAGGTTCGTATTTGGCCTATGACTTATCTTCTTCCGACATAATGGAAATGCATTCAGTGGCTTTAAATACGACCAGTCAGTGTAATGGAGGCCAATGTATATGTAACAGGAAAAAGCTGGTAAACTGAATATTATCATGTTTGAGCATTTTAAGGATGCACCAATCAGACTCTTTCAGTTCTGATGCCGATACTGACGCTGGGGCCTTGCACATCGTTCAATACCCAATAGTAAGTTTCTTTTGGCTTTTACCTTCCGGGGTCGCCACAGGGAATCACATTCGCATATTGATTTGGCACAGGTTTTTACCTTGGATACCCTTCCTGACACAACCGGCCTTGGAACCGGCACAATGATGCTTGTGCCCCCTTGTGGCTACATTGGGATATATAGCGTGAAGGACCTTTCCAAAGGGGCCACCTGGGTCTCAAATCGGCCATCTTCCACACCAAAGTCAGTGGCGTTAACCACTGAGCTACCCAGTAACCATTGTTCGATACCCAATACCGATCCACTATTGTCGATTTAGAGCAGAGGTCCTCAACCAGGGGGGCGCAAGCATGTGGGGGGTGACATCGTTGTCCATCAGTGCCTACTGTTGTACATCACAGCAGCATAAATCCCATATGTTTTCAGGGGGCAGCAGCTGGTCATTGATAATGTATGGGGAGCTCACTGTCACTTTCTCACACTTTAATCTACAGAGTTATATATCACACCACAAGTCCGTCATGTTACTTTTACAATTCCATTCAGCACAAATAACATAGCCCCTGTCGCACAAATTTGAAGTGGAAAGGATTGGTCTTACGGTCTTATCAGTTGCTTTTTCCAATCCCCGATCCAGCTAAAATGTTAATATCAAGGCCATTATATGATCCTAATATCAGATCGGTGCAACCTTAGACCATATTGAAAACTCGATATCTGTTGAAGTGGTCGCCCATGTCAAAGTGATGAATATCTGAATGAATAAATCCATAATCCTTGAATTACACATGAAAATAATGCTGAACAATGTAATCAGTTCTACTTTCAACTTGTCATTTGGAATGGAATGGAATGTCTTTACTGTCATTGTCCAATGCAGAACAACGATATTGAAAGTGCAGTCTTTAAAGTGCATTACGCAATAAATACTAAATTAAACAAAGTATAAAAATATTTGTAAAAATCTGCCAGATTAAGATTAAAATTATTTGTGTACTGAATTCAATACACAAATGGCATTTGCGTAAAAACTGTTTGTTCTTGTTTTTAATGCTTTGTAGCGTCTGCCTCACATAAGCTATTGACCGCATTCAAATTCGGTCAATACCAATTCCACAATTTCACATATACACCAATCAGCTATAATATTCTGACCACTGACAGGAGAAGTGATAATACTATTGATTATCTCATTACAATGGCACCTTTCATAGGGTTGGATGTATTAGGCATCAAGTGAACCTTTAGTCGTTGAAGCTGAAGCAAAATGACCATATTGTAACAGTGATGACTGGGTCAGAGCATCTCCACAGCTGCAGGTTTTGTTGGGTGTTCCTGGTCTGCAGTGGTTAGTACCGACCGAAAATGGACTAAGGAAGGACATCCCGACGTCAAATAAGTTTGATCTACATCATCAGAGATCTTGTGGAAAAAGGGGAAACTACACAATATTATGGTGCTTTTCCACTCCATGGTACCGGTTCTACTCTACTCGGTATTCCTGTGGTGCTTTTCCACTTACATGGTACCAGCTCATCTCAGCTCGGCTCGTTACTCTGACACGGTGCGTTACTTCCGTGTCGTCTGCTCAGAGTTGCCAAAAACTCGCTGGTTACGTATTTTCTCGTCTGGATTTTTACGTTCGCCACCAAAGACTGAATCTATCATGTTTCACTATTTACTGTCTACTTCTGCATCAGATTTTCGTAAATGGGCGGGTCACAGAGAAAACTGTCTGACCAATCAGTGTCTGCAGTGTCGAGACTTCACGTTTTGGTGTCGGTCCAAACATTTTGGAACCTCGACTGAGGCGGTACTAAAAAAACTAGTATCAGGTCCCAGATTCCAGGTCCTTTTTTGTAATGGAAAAGCGAAAGAGCTGTGTAGAGTCGAGTCGAGTAGAGTCGGTACCATGGAGTGGAAAAGCACCATTAAACAGGTGGTGATTGTGTCATTGTTTCAGTTCTTTTGGCAGATACAAATCACTTTACATTGGGATTGACCAGCAAGATCTGGAGATGCTCTGACCTAGTGATTTGACATTGTAACTTCTCTGTCAAAGTTTCTCAGATCTCTACTTTTATCCATTTTACCATTTCTAACACATTACTTTCAGTGACTAAATGTTCACCTGCTGTGTAATCTATCCAACCCACTGACAGGCCCCATTATAATTCAATAGTCCAAATTATTACCACTTTGCTTGTCAGTAGAGCTAATGTTTTGGCTGATCTGTGTTTGTCTGACAGCTAACCTTTGACCTCTCTAAGACAAAAGGAAGTGGGAATATTTGCTAATTTGACACAGTTAGTTCGAATGCTCACTCTATCAACTAATGGGGAAGTTTATAAAAAAAAAAAGAACCACTAAGAAGATGTTTATCGATGCATTTTCTCAAGGACCCAAGTTGTATTTGCATTTTTAATATCACACTTTGCCCTAGGTATCTTTTTTTTTTTTTCCGGAAATGGCACCACAGTGTATTACAGCCAGGCTTTTAGAGGATTTTCAGGTCTGATACCACATTCTAATTAGACACCGCAGTCAACAATATGCTGGATATCTGTTTATGAAATCTGTTGACTTTCTTCTTATGAATTATAGATAACATAACCATAGAAAATCTTTATCCAATTTGCTTTGAAAGATTAGTTGCTGGAGTAATTGTGGATTACACTCACACTGCAATTAAAACTTGTGGTTATTGAACATGCATCTTATTTTTAGCCCCATAAGACTGAGAGACAGTATCATGAAATTGTGGATTCTTGTCCTGTGGCGTTGCTTGTAAATGTTATTTTATCAAATATATGGTATTTATGGTTATCTTCTTAATGCATTTTATCAGCAAAAGGTAATCATGGATGTTCTGTGACTTTGAAATGTTCTTATCAGTTCATATGAAGAGTTTGAACCTGGAGTGAAGACTTCAGAGTCCAGACTTTGTTAAAAATTTACTGCCTGAAAAGACCAATTCATCATCTTCTATGTTGTAATGCAGTGATTTTACATAATGACTAGAACTGTAGTAGAGGATTATGGCAGTTTCCAGCTGAGCATATAATTATCTAATGACAAATATACGCACAACATGAAGATAAAACTAATAATTAGCAGAAGCAGACAAAGGAAACTAGCAGATTAACCAGCAGATGGCAGCATTATATAGTTGAAAGTACGGACAGATTAAGCAATTTCAAGATGGAAAACCTGTTCAAACCAGATGTATTGTGTATACTGGACCCAAAAACACCTGTGTTAACCTAAGAATAACCAGCAATATTCAGTATTATTCAATGAAAGCAATAAAAAGGCAGTGAAAACAGTCTCATATCTATGATTATGTCTACTATACAGTGTCATCTCTGTTATTAACCCATAAAAGCCCAAATATACACCAGTGACAAAGACCATCTACTGATCTTAAATGTTTAATAACCTTAGAGCCACTAATCCTATCAATACATGTAAATAATTGGTGTAAAATACAGTTTATCATCTTTTCATGGTCATCAGATATGACCCATTTAGACGTTCATTGGCTCAGTAGTGAATGTGGTAACACTGTCATCTTCTACAACATTGATTCACCAATAAAACAGTAGATGGACACACTTGTTTTATGTTCAGTTAATGATATATTTTATTGAAAAAGTCACTTTTTCCTCTGTATTCTCTGTTTTCTGATATAATAACCCTCAACTGTAACCTCAGTACGATGATTAAAGTACATGATCAGTAAACTGAATATCAGAAAATTACTGATTTTCACTGAAATAAATGCAAAACAGAAAGAATAATATTATTGTAAATAGTGATGAATCACTTAAGAAAAGTTAAATAGAGAAAAATTGAATTGGGAATGGCCACAAAAGTAGCATCAGGTCTTTATGGGTTAAAGTCAACTTGTAAAAATGACAAATCAAATACATCATAGAGATGAGGCCCAGATGTTGGATACAGATATGGTGCTTAAAAGGATGCTGGTCCTAATAGGAGCTCCAAGCCTCTTATGTCTGGTAGATGCAGGTCAGATGGTGGCCTGAGTTCCTCTTCTCCAGAAAGTTTTGTTCACATGAATGCTAAGGAATGCTTCTTTGTTCAGTCGCTCCCTTCCTTGATTAAACAAATTGATTGGTATCATTTCACGGTACCTTTGATAAAGCAGTGACAGTTTGACTCACCAACTGTTGACAGAAACTCTTTTTCAATAAAGACAAGAATATTTTTCCTTCACGTCTTTAATTTGTTTCATTGCATGCACAGATGATTTTCAAAATACTTAATTGATTTTCTCTCTTCTTCCTCTTTTCTTTCTTTCTAGTTAGTTTTTCTGGAGTCACTTCACAGTCAGAGCTTTCACTGTGTATCTGCAGACACGTGGAACAGGAGATGTCTTAAAGAGTGTCAGAAAAAAAGTTTTAATTTAAAGATATATGTTGAGGAATGACTAACTGAGACACTCATCGTCGCACTGGTTTCTTTGATTTCCTGTTAACCGATGAGTTGCACATGTGAGGTTGCGGCATTCATTTATTCATTCGTTCATTTATTTTCCAACCCGCTTAATCCTCCGGAGGCTCGGAAGGTGCTGGAGCCGATCGAGCTATCATGGATGTGCCGCCAGTTTGTCACAGTTCTGACATGTAAGGGCAAGCAACCATTCACTCTCACATTTACACTTACAAGCAATTTAGAATTCGCTGTCACTTATTAAGGTGTACGTCTATGGATGGTGGAAAGAAGATGGAGTCCAAGAAGAGAAGTCACCCTTTGGGAAAAGCCAGCTCTTGGTTCCAACCCAGGATCTTGTTGCTGTGAAGCTAACCGCCGCTCCGCCCAGATGGCACCATCCGTCTATTCAGGCATTTTCTGAATTGCTTAGACCTTATAAGGGTCACCGGGGTCTTAACTGAAGTGGGGAAATGGCTTTTAACTGTCAACTGATGTAATATACTGATATAAACGGTCTAATAACTTTTCAATCGCTAATCCTATCAATACATTTAAATCATCTCTGCTTTTCCTTCCCACTTTTACACGTTATCGTCCAGGCTGGTTTTACCCATACATCCATTTTCTGAACTGTTAAGTCCTCATGAGGGTTGTGGGGGTTACTGGAGCCTGTCCTGGCTAAGGCGGGGTACACCTGGAAGTGTCACCAGTTCATGACAGCGCTAACATATACACACGGAGAACCATTCACACCTATGGGCGATCTAGCTTGAGAAATGAATCTATTAAGGTGCATGTCTGGACAGTGGGAGGACACTGGAGTATAAGAAGGAGACCCACACAGAATAAGAGAGAACATGCAAAGTTGTCCCCCCCCCCCCCTTCCAACCCAGGATCTCCTCCCTGTGAGGCTAACTGCTGCGCCGCTGTGCCGTGCAGGTTAGAGAACCCGTTCATCCATGTATTTTCTTAATTGCTTCAACCTTGTAAGGGTCGTGAGGGTCAGAACCGAAATGGGGTAAATGGTCTTTAACTGTCAACTGATATAAAAAGTTCAATAACTTATTTAATAACTGCCAATCCTCGCTCATACATTGAAATCATCACGGTAAAATGCAGTGTCTATGCTTTTCCTTCCCACTTTTACACGTTATCCTCTGGGCTGGTTTTACCCATCCATCTATTTTCTGAACTGCTTAGTCCTCATGAGGGTTGCAGGGGGTACTGGAGCCTATCCTGGCTAAGGCGGGGTACACCTGGAAGTGTCACCAGTTCATCACAGTGCTGACGTATACACACGAACAATCATTCACTGTCACATTCACACCTATGGGCGATCTAGCTTGAGAAATGAACCTATTAAGGTGCATGTCTTTGGACAGTGGGAGGACACTGGAGTATAAGAAGGAAACCCACACAGAATAAGAGAGAACACGTAAACTTCACGCTTCCAACCCAGAATCTCCTCCATGTGAGGCTAACTGCTGCACCGTTGTGCCACCCAGGTTGCAGCATACAACTCTTACATCATCATTAATGTCTTTTCAAATAAAGACCTGATGAATTTGTGCCTTGAGGTACGGCTATGAATAGCCTTGTGAAAAATAGCTGTCAGCAGCTGAAGTTCACCCCTCATATCTATAGTATATACAGACAGGTGTAGCCGTGGTAAGCATGTTGCTGGAAGGAGTTTTAGCTGAGTGATTGACAGGCAGTGCAGCTGTAGCGGTGGTGCGGGTCTGAAACACTGCTGCTGGCCAATACAGATCGATAGCACCATAACAGTTCAGGTGTGGACCACTCTACACGGATTTTTTTTTGCCTTCAGTGCCAATAAGAATCTTTAACTGTATGAAATCTTGAGTTGTTCAGCGTCCACCCATTGTCTTGTGAACCACTCTCCTAAGATTTGGAGGCTACAGGTTGTGCGTCACAGACAGTACAATGGATTAAGACACTTTTAATGCTGAGCTGCAGCAAATTGACCTCAGTCATTTGTTAAATCCAAACTGCTGACCGCAGATGAAACCATATGAAATATTTAATGCAGTATTTATATTGATAAGAAGAAAAATGTGCTGTATAGAGGATGGTAGAGTGTAACTTTTACTCAGTACTGTATTTAAATCAATGTTTCCACATGGGCTCGACTGGAATTCAAATGGTGTCACCTGAAATTTCTTGTAATTGATAGAAAAAATTACAGATAAAAAAATATATGGTGACTTGAGAGATAATTGGTAATGTAATCTTGGTCTGTTGTAACTGGAAGGTAATTTTGTTGCTGTGAAATATGTGCAATAACAATAAAGTAATCTTTAATTACAATTCATAACAAACAAAGACAAATTCAAACTCAAACTGAAGCGTTGTGGTACTGTTTATGTGTCAAATGTTCACTGTGGTACTGTTTATGTGTCACATGTTCACTGCGGTACTGTTTATGTGTCACATGTTCACTGCGGTACTGTTTATGTGTCACCTGTTCACTGTGGTACTGTTTATGTGTCAAATGTTCACCGTGGTACTGTTTATCTGTTAAATGTTCAAAACTAACTTAAAATAACATCACCCACTTGTTTTTGGACAATAATTGATGTCTTTTAACAAGTTTTGCTTAAACATCTATTTTCTATTAAAGCTTTTCAAATCGTTATACCCTAATATGATAACAATAATAATAACAATAATAATAATAATAATAATAAAAACCCAAAATTGTGTAACATTATATATCCTTAGCCTCATAGCATAATTGCCAAAGTTGTATTTTTACCCAAATTATGACATCTGTGTAAATGAAGTAGCAGTGTTCGGAGAATAAAGTAACACAGATTTCACAATTTAGACAAAAATACAACTTGGGCAATTATTCTATGAGGCTAATGATATTTTATGTTGAAAAACATAACATTTTCTTGTCAGAGGACCTTGAAGAACCCCCTAGACGACACACATCACCCAAGCCACCCTCCAAATCCCCAGGGAGAGCCTTACTTTACTTGAGTATTTCCATTTTAAGCTGCTTAAAACTTCTACTCCACTACATCTCAGAGGCAAATATTGCACCTCTTACTTCACAGCATTTGTCTGACAGCGTTAGTTTTTCGTTAACTTACAGGTATTAAAAAAAAAAAAAAAAAAGTTCATTGCCTTCCTGTCCTGTCCAGTGAAAGTCGCACTAAACCTTAAACATTAGCAGTGAAACGCACTACTATAGTATATGTATTAATCCAAAAACGTATTGCATAATAGTCAAACACAGACAGGCTCCATTTTACTGAACAGTGACTATTTTTACTTTTCCGACCTTAAAGCTGCAGGAGCCAAAATCGGAACGTAAAAAAAAATACACAGTTTCCTTCTGCGGCAACTCCTCTTTGTCCAATATAAAAATGTAATATAAATATAGATGATCTGATGCTGGTTCACACCGCTGTGGGAAAGTGAAGGTGCTTTTCCAAGCATTTGTCAGCAGAGTCATACCTTACTCCCTTACCTGTCTGAAAAACACCTATTATCAGCACCTAAAACCTCCTGGTACTGGATAAATAGTGGAGCTTTAACTACATTTTGTACCTACACATCTATGGTTATAAATATAGAGCTTGAAATGGAGTATTTTCACAATGTACAAGTACTGCTTTTAGCTGAATAGAGGTAAATTCTACTTTGTGTAGAAGCAGGTACACTGTGCTCTATGTGTGTTAAGGCTCCATGACACTCTGGTGGCTCAGCACATTTCAGGGAACATCCAGAAATGTCCAGGACACGTTCCCTTATTACGTGACCCAGACACGGAAGATAGCGTGGATCGTGCTTTTATCTCTGTATACTTGAATTACCGCGGTGACACTAAGTGGATCATGAGAGGAACAAATCAACCTTCTCAGAGGAAACTCAACTATCGACGGCATTTCTGAAATCTCCTCGTTCTCATCATGAAACCCATCATACACATCGATTTTTCCCCACAGGTGTATTCACACACCGCATGTTTGATGCGATGAGTTATTGATCAAAACACAAACATGACACCTGGATATAATGAGCCAAATATTATACATTCTGTACATTTGTAAGTATTTCTCTAAAGATCTGTATGATGCATGATCCTTTTTATATAATCAGAAGCAGTCTAGCAGCAGAAAATAAAAGTTTCCAGTTGCTGTTTTCGCACTTTTTCCTGTTGTTTGCCCTACTTGGACCCACACCATATTATCTGCTTCTATAGCAATAAGGAATACCTTTGAAGAGGCATAGTAAATAGGATCTCTAGCTGATGCAGAGAAAATGGCTCGGCAAATAGCTGCAGAAATCGTCTGTTATCCCTTGTTCTTGAGGCCCATTTTGGCAACTCTTTGAGAAAACCATTTTTACATTAAACTTCATTCACACATGATTTACTGGTATTTTCTTTTTTTCATCATTTCAGACAATAACCCAATTCTGTAGGTCTATTGATGCATATAATTGAATTAGTTTTGAACGTCATGGTGAGGTATTTCAACACAGGGATTTCATCATGTCTCTCTCGCTGGCACTCACACAGCCAAGTTAATATAAATAATATTGTTTTGACTTACCAGAAGCAACAAACACTGAACAGACACTTTGAGTCTATTGTGTTGAAGACTTTTCAAAGTAACGCTTGGAAATCTTTACAGCCCAGAAAACGATGTACATGCGTTATAACACTGCTAAGAGAAAAAAAAAACAAACAAAAAAACGTACATTTACTGTTGTTTTGCATTTGAACCTCGGTATTTAATCACATTGCGTCCTCTTAAATATGGGACAGTTGTATTTTATCCTTCCACAAGTGATTTTAGCTTCACTGTAATGAAATAAATGCGGTAACTCTTAATTATGATTATAATAAAGTGTTCTGCCAGCACAGCAATCATGCTTGTGCATAATTTTTCATTATAGTTTGTAAGATACTGCATAAAACATGCATAGCGCATATTAGAAAGGACTAATAATGAACTACAATGGATGTATGAAGAATGCTCTAATTTATCTCCGCTGCTTGAAGTTGTAGCATTGATTTTGCTGGCGAATCTATTACAAGAGCTGCGAAAACAGAAGTAGCAGTATATCTGTCTGCTAATTTGCGATGTGTTGCATTACCATTTTCAATTCTGCCACAGTAAACTTGATAATCAAAGCAATTAAAAACACAATCAGTTTTGTTTCCAAGCGGCATGTGGAACTTGGCCTGGCAGCTCTTTGGGATTCTGGACCTTCTCTCCCGGTGACCCCTCAAGGTGAACTCTTGTATAGCTGTCCATCCAATGAATACTAAATATAGCTGAATTAAACATTTTCTCTCTTCTCACTACTATTTAATCAGTTGTCTTACGAAGCTGTCTGTCTGGAGTAATCCCTGAGGTTCACCATCACACTGACTGGCATCATAAAGACGACGGGAACAACCGCTCTTGAACTATTCAAGTCTTGGTGATCCCATTGGTAGTTGCTTTTTTTTTTTTTTTGTAAGTCTTCTTTAGGAGCTCCAACCCTATAAATCAAGAAAAGTTCTTTGTTATTCACTTAAAATATGCTATGTCACCATTTATAAAGTGTTAACCCATAAACATCCACCACCGACCAGAACCATCTACTGATCTAAACTGTTTAAAACCTGTTCATCCATGAATTCTATCAATACATGTAAATAATTGGTGTAAAATACAGTTTTTCATCTTTTCATGCTCATCAGATATGACCCATTTGGATGTTCAGAGGGTCCATAGTTACCGTAGAAACAGCGTCTTCTACAACATTGATTCCCCAGTAAAACCCATGGAGTTGGATCAATGACAGTAAATGGAAACACTGGGTTTATGTTCAGTTAAAGACAGAAAAGATTTTTTAAAAATGGGGAAAAGTGACTTTTCTGTTTTCTGATATAATAACCCTCAACTTTAATCCAACTTTGCATGAACATCTACATGATCAGTAAATTAACTATAGGAAAACACCTCATTTTCACACATAAAAATGCAAAATAAAGGGGATAATATAATATGTCCCAAAAAATTTGACATCATTTCAATAATTCCTTTAAAATGTGTTTGCTCTTTTTGCTCAAAAAATTATAATAATTTGTTATTGTTTTGGTTTCAGGAATAGAGACACTGTTTATTGCAACAGATAAGGTGTTCTGTGTATTGAAGTACACCCAAACTCAGTTAAATGTGAATGCGTAATGTACATTTGTTAGAAAATTTCATAAAGAAGCACCAACAGGAAAGCAGAAGAAGTTTGAAGAGGAAGTTGTTTGTGTCTGAAAAAGGACTCCACACACACACACACACACACACACACACACACACACACACACACACACACACACACACACACACACACA